>JBBCBC010000006.1:39572877-40144612 GCA_037126765.1 Stenogyne calaminthoides
CGTTGAATCTGAAATAATTTAGGAAAATTCCTATTCTAGATTTTATGGAGAAACATAGATGCGTCATTTGTAAATTCGAAGCTTGTATATAGGAAAAGGCCAGCTTAAGGCAAGCTAACTGATTGAAATAAAATCTTTTAATCTTTATTTAAATAAATCTCTCTGAATTTAGTACCACATCTCTCACTAAAACCTCTACGGATTTAAAATTTCATATATATAATCTCTACGATTTGTTTTACTTATCCATTAAATCCTACAATTATATTCCCAAATATAATTATTGGGAATTTTATTTAGTTAAATCCAATTCAATTAAATATTAATAATAATTCAAATTAATCTATTATTAATTAATTCTCCATAAATTAAATATTAAACAATTTAACATTTAATCAACCAACTATAATCGAGTATTATTAGTCAAACTAACGGTCTTAATTGAACCCCGGACAATAAATCGGATATTCTCAATATATAGGTATCGCTACAGAAACGATGCAACTACCGTATGGCGAAACATGGGCTATTACGATTTATCCTTTCATTCGCGAATACTCGATTAAGTCTTGAACATGATGAAGTGTCAATTCAAATAACTAATCATATTATCTATCTTAATCACTTCAATTGATCATATATCATAATGCTTGGAGCACAAAGTCTAAGTTGATGTCTGTCGACCCGACTTTGATCCATTATGATGAAAGTGAAGCATTCTCTCTAACCACTTTGAGGAATGAATCATATTCTTGACTCAACTTCCACGCATACGACTTCGTGATTAACCCAATCGAGCGTGAGCCTGCCCATTGGTTAGGTGTAAGCATTGGTCATGGTCAAAGTTCATCATCCCACATGTTTGATGATTGACCTCAAGTCAGAGGAGGTATCATTGCTCCCAATCTGAGACACCCGTGACACATATAGTATAAATACATCAAACGGTTTCGAATGGGTATGCAATACCCCAATGTATTTGTGCATCCATCGTGAGATACCTGGTATCTAAATATTAAGTGAGATCTTACTACACCTCTAAGATTATGATCTCAAGATTAATTGATCTCATTGTATCAAATCAATCCCATTCTTGATGATGCTTGATGGGGAACATTTTGAGAATCATGCTTAAGTCATCCGGGTTCTCACAACCTTAATGACAACAACGATTCATGGGGAACATTTGCATGAATAAATGCAAGCAATCAAACATAATATTCAAGCACAGTACCGCCATACTTTAATATTAACTCAACTATAATATTAAATCAAACTGAATATCATCGAGTATTATATCCTGCAATAGATTGTCTCTAGGACACTAATACTCAATAATCTCCCCACTTCCGACTAAGAGTCACTACATGTCTAACCCTAGACCATCAAATGTCTAGTGTGTACATGAACATCGATGTTATTTATGGTGAAAAGATCCGCCAAATTAGATATGTGGGAATACATTTGAAAATTCTATTTCTCCTATCGTTATGATCTATCGGATAAAATGATAAACCCAATGCTTGTCAACTTTGCCTTTTCCATGCTTAACGACCAACGTTGTCTCAATACGTTTATTAGGACAACCGCACTGAACTACCCTAGTTCTATTATGTTGGGAAATTTGTATTTAAGTATTGATGGAAGTTCCAAAACAAGGTTGTATGTAGGACCGGTCAGTTGTACAGTCACTATTGATTTAGAATCGTTTAGATGACCCAAATCAAATGTATAGATAGATTTATGTAAAGATAAAGCGCATATTAAGACTCAATCAATATGTATAGGCCGTCGAAACATCAGGATGACCAGATAAGGTCGATGATCGATGATCGAATAAATCGTCGGAAAAGAAGTCAAGATCGAGAAGAAGTAAGACAGCACCTCGGGGATGAACACGAAGACTTCGAGATGAGACACGAAGACCTGAGAAAAACCAAGACTCAGATGAACGGGAAGACTCAAATAAACCTCAAGACTCAGATAAACCCGAAGACTCGAGAACAAACCCGAAGACCCATGATGACCAAGACTCGAGGCTCGCCAGAGTCACCAAGAAAAGACTACCAAAAGACTAAGACGAGATGACATCGGTAGAATGTGATATTGAGCTAAGGCACCGTGCATCAGAAAGACTCAACAAAGGTAGACTGACCGGTTATCCGATCAAATCACTACACCGCGTCAATCAAATGATAGAGCACTGCATAAGACGAATCACCTCTACAAAAAGGAATCTCAACGCCTAGCGGACAAATTATTGAAATGCCGCCCGCAGCGGGGCGACCGTGACACAAAAAGAGCGACAACACGGATTCATTGCCGGACATACGGCGCTAATCATGCCTACGGCCACGGCCGATATTCGAGCACGCGTCTAATCATATCCCATTTTCTATAATATGGCCGAAATTTAAATTGTTTCCAACGGCTCTTTGATTCGAGGTATAAAAATGGGATCGATCTTCAAAATTAAAGAGAGGACAACACGGCGAGACACTAAGAACAAACCGAGGAGTATCGCAAAGAAGCAAAAAACTACGTGACAAAATCTCCCGCCAAGAACACCATATTTGAAGATTATTCTTAGAGTGTTCATCATCAGATTCTTAGCAAGAAATCTATCCACTAGCATTTGGCTACATAAAACACTGATATATTTCGATTGGAACCCAACAAACCTTTTACCCAAACTCTAAGTTGGTTAAGTTTGTTCTGCAAGATTTAAAAACTAGGATTCTAGTTTCGATTTCTCGTTCGGTTGATGTGAACTCAATAAATATCTGTTGGGTGTTAGACTAACACATAAAACTAAGTCCAAGTAAGGTTGGTGTGCCCCTGTTAAGGGAAGAGTGGATGTAAGACGGTTTCATTCTCGAACCACTATAAAATCTTGTGTGCATTTACTTGCTTTCTTATTGCTTTACACTATTCACACAACCGGGTTAAAACCCATGCATACATATTCTAAGTTAAGTTCGATACTTAAGCGGGATCTAATCGAGTTGGCACCTTAGTCAACTGATTGAAAAATTGTCTTAAGAATCAATTGATAAACCGTTTTTCACACGGGTACTTACAAACCGCGACTCGCTTAAACCGACAGATATCAAACTAATCGCCCTCGGGCAGCACCAGTAAAGATTGAACATCGGTCTAAACCGACTCACAAGCACTCTAATCGGTAATCTGCAAATCACATCCGGATCCAGACGAAAAAGTTTAAGTCTATTCACCCTCCCTCTAGACACGCCCTCACATAAACCCGTTTGGGGACCTACAAGTGGCACGAGCGGTGGTTCTACAGACCAGCGGCTTTAGTATCATCGATTCTTGAGGAATAATCTTGTGGTCATTTGAGCAGATCTTGAAAAACGTTTTTCAAAAACTCATTCATTTTCAAAATCACTTTAGCATGGATAATACCTCCGGTATGTATCATGATTTGCCTGTTTTCAATTGACGAGTATCGCATTGGACTATATACATGTACAACCATCTCGGATCGAGCGGCGTAATGATGGAAGCCATTGAACGAGGACCCATCATCGTTATATCACGACAACCCAGCGGTTGGAGGAGATCCAGATCATGCACCGAAGTCTTGTTCAAAAAAAGTCCGTACGATGGATGCGTAAGAAAGAAAGTTGTACTCTAGGATACAATCGCTTGTGCATATAATCATGAAGACGATGGATAAAGTCACCAAAGAGAAGATAAAGTATCTCAAACCAAAGAAACAAATGTGGGGATACTTTTGCCGAGATATGCTAAGGAAATGATGATCAAAAAGCATAAACTACACAAGCTGAATTGGTGAAGTTCTAAAACTCAAAATGTTGCCCAATCGAGACCATCAACGAAGCTCGATGGGAGGATCACCATATCAATAAATAAGCTACGAGAACTTGGAAGAGAGATGTCGGACAAAGACATCAATTATAAGATCTTAAGATCTCTCACCAAGAAATGGGACGATGAAAGTCACAGAATCAAGGATTGCCAAGACATTTCCAAGATGAAGCCAAAGTAGCTTATTCCAAGCCTTAAAGCCCATGAGTTGATTTAATCGAAGAGGGCAAGATGAAGACGAGACGCCAATCAAGCCTCAACCTCCACATCTAAACCGGGCCAGATTCAAAGCAACCAGCCAGCAGATCAAAGGCCATCGAACCTCATGGGAAAACATCATAAGTTCTGCCGAATAGATCGCTTTTACTTACCAGAAACTTGAAAGATCAAATATTCAACTCGTAAGCATCGCAGATTCTACAAGGATTATCAAGACAAAGGAATGCGAGGCCAACCGACATCACTAGAAAGGAATAACTGATGACCCAAGGGATCACAAAGATGATAAAAAGAGATGATCGGCCGACGAGAGAAGAGATAACAGATCCGATGTAAGGAGTTCGACTACAATCGTAAAAGGAAAGTCACCGGACAGATCCTACAGACGGCAGGTTCTACCCGGGCAGAGGAAGTTCCAGATCATGGATCATGCTTCAACCGCTGAAAACCAAAGTCACTACAAAATGATCGCCTCGCACGGACTCAAGAGAGAAAGAGAAGAGAAGGAACAAAAGAGAGAGTTACTCTTAAAAGACGTAAAAGCCATGGTGCCGACACATCGTGAATTGATGATTCCTATCCGCCTTTCCGAGGATTCCGCCACTCATCCGTAGAAGATTTATGTCCGATAAGGGCGTCGCTGATTTCTCAACCATGAAGATCTGATATCTTCTCGATGACGATGAAATCGCCCGATGGCAGGAGGAAGACCAACTGAGGTAACCTCCTTAAACCTTCTTTCTTCAATTTCCACACCTTATTATTAGCACACCCATCGAGAGATTGACTTGCAGCTCTACTCGAGCAATTGCTTGATGATCTCTCGATGCAAAGAGACACTTATACAATAGTGGAAGTTTAAAATGACAAGCTAAGGATCAAAATAATCGCTTTGTTAAAGAGAATGTCAAGTAAGAAAGTACCAATTTCGAAATCACGGGAAATCGCCAGTGGGTAACCGAGGAACTTAACGTTTCTAAAGGTTAAATCTTCACGGAAGAGAAGCAGGATCAAAGATCGCCTAGCAATCAACAAACAAAGAAGTTCGATGATTTCAAAATCCTCGCAAGCTAAGTTTGATGAGCTATTAGGCTAAATGAGAGAATAAAATTCATCGAGGATAGTTGCGCAAAGAAAATAGAGGTTTTCACAAAGTCATCAAAAACCGCTCAAGATATGAACACCTATTTTGAACGCCGACTAACAAGAAGGGTATTGGGTATGAGAACCCTTCTACATCCCCAAAAGCCCCCCGTGGTCTTCGTAAGGGTGTAATCAAACGAGTCTCTGACAAAGATACACAAAAGCTAAAAAATGTATCTCGATAAGGAAAAGAGACTCACGAACAAGCCAAAGGCAAGTGCCTAATCGTAAAAGGGAACAATGGATCCCAATCGATACATCAGCCGAGGAATCACCGTAAAGAACCCGTTCAAGAAACTCTCAACCGATCAGCAGACAGGGGTATCGAAGAGACAACCTGAAAAAGAAAAATCTAACTGAGACCCAATCGAGGTCACCTGCCTAATATAAGCTACGTAAACTCAAGAAGACTATCTATGCTAAAAAGATATGAATCTTTTAATGGTAAACAGTTATTACCTACCCTTATAACCAGAGACCTGGGACTTTGAGCCACACCCGGGTTAAGGGAAGACAAAATATAAAGAAATCCTAAGTCTTCGATTCACCCAAGGCTCGACACTAATAATCATACAAATCGAAAAGCATAAAAAGAGACGATGATTATGTTGATATGTATGGGAGACAAATCAGGCCTTCGATCTATCTGACACAATAGAATTGCCCTGCTTATGGATCCCCTAAATCCACCACTAACCCTCAGACCCAATTCCAAAGGGTACCTAAAGCCCGATTCGACAGGTTCGTTCGTGGACCGGCCAACAAAGGAGGTGTACAAGCAACTATCTGGTACATCGAGGTGGATGCTCAAGGCACATGATCGAAGTAAAACATCTCTTAGCTCTTACAAAGAACAAGTAAGGCCCACGTGGTACTCTTTTTAAGGTGATGATAACTTGGTTTTTACCAAAGGATTTTAACCTTAGAGAATGATGATGCACAAGTAACCGGAGTCTCAGATGTCGAAGGATTAAAGCACAATCTACTATCATTATCACAATTCCACGATAATGGATTCATTGAGTTCTCGAGCGACAAATGTACGATTAGAAATCGAGCCACCAATAAATCGCTAAACTGGGTTCAAGGAAAGGCACGATCTACACAAGATTGGGAACAAATTGCCCAAGAAATGCATGCTTAATTGTTAAGAGTTCCAAGAGTAGCAGTTGGCTCGCACAAAAGAATGAGTTATCTCAACTTTAAGACTCTTAACAAGAATAGCTAGGGGTGCCTTTGGTTGAGAGACTTCCCAATGAAGTATTCTCAAAGGATCGGTTTTATATGCCGCGTGTCGTAAGGGAAAACAAGTTAAAGCTTCATTCAAAGGAATACTTTGGACCAAAGATTCAAGAGAGTAATCGCGAATCGCCTCCATATGGATCTATTAGGACAAGTTATAATACCGATCTCGGTGGGACGAAATATACTCCGTAATCGTGGATGATTATTCCATGTTTACTTGGGTTGTATTCTTATACAAGAAGAACGAGATAACGATTAAGATACCCGAGTCAAAGCCAAGAAACTAGAAAACTAAAAGGTGTCAAAGATAAGAAAAATCGACGATAAAGGGCTAATTTCAATTCTTTATTACTGATTTTTTTTGCACTAAGTTTGGTATACAACATGAGACGTCCGCTGCAAGAATGCCACAACAAAATGGAGAAAGCGTAACGGAGAAATAGAACTCTCAAGTTGTTGCTGCAAGACTATGTTAATTTTAACATGCGACACAAAGCGTCAAGGTATAATCAATCATCATCGTGCCACACTCGTAATGTATGCTCTCTCGACAAAGACTCACTAAAACATCTTTATGCACTATGGAAGCGGCGTAATACCCCGTTTTTTACTTCCATATTTTGGGTGCAAGTGTTTTATTCACAACAATGGGAAAAGTCAATTGAACTTTTTTGAGGCCAAGTCGATGAGGGTATATTCTTAGATATTCCTCATCTCAGCAAGGCTTTCGTGGTTTACAACAAATGAAACCTAGTTGTGAAGAAACACCCATGTGGTCTTTGATGAGACATCTTCCTAACAAGAGAAAGTCGCTTCGTAACAAGACGTGCGGATCAACCGCTACCGATCACGCAAAAAACGGATCAACTAAGTATCAAGGAGAAAGAAGTCAAACACATAACAAGCAGTATATTCCAAACTTGATCTTGTCGATTCAACAAAAAGTCAATCAGACCTCTAAGGTACGCACAACTATCAAAGGAAGAAGTCACATAAAATTTGAGATAAAGATCAATCGAACCATCTGCGTTCGGGGAACTGGTTCCTTACGTAACGTACATCGGCACATGATGAGTCCAACATCACCGAGACATGTTCTTATCAAGTGGATCATAATTGCGACCACTCCCAATCACAAGTAATGAACTACTATCGAAAATGGATGATGTTCTCCAAATAGATTTTTAAATCGGAGTATGATGACCAGATTACAAATATCCAACTGATCCGACATTTTGAGACCCATCGATAGAGTCAAAACTAGACATCGATTGGTGAAATGCCATATCGTTGTTATCCGCCTTTGAAGGAACTAACCACAATGAGAGGAAGCTCTACAAGACGCAAAGTTTGGATACTAGCCATGCAAAGAGGAGCTGGAACAGTTGGAGAGGAATCAAGTTTGGAACTGGTGGATGCACCAACTCATCAAGACGTGATTGCACGACGGGGTATTCAAGAACAAGAGAGATGAGAATAATGTCATAATGGTGGAATAAGGCAAGACTTGTTCTAAGGGGTATTCACAATCGAAGGAATTGATTATGATGAGACTTTGCACTAGTCGCCGCTTTCAGAAGCCATTCGCTTCTCGCATATGCCGCCCCACGAGAGGGTTCATTGTGTATCGATGGACGAAAAGAGTGCATTTTAAATGGGGGTACTAAAGAGGAAGTTTATGTTGAACAACCTCCAGCTTTGAAAAGGGCAAACCAAGTGTACCGCTTTTAAGAAATGCTCTTTATGGTTTGAAAACAACTCCACGAGCTTGGTATGATACACTCTCTCGGCTTCTTGATAGACAACATTCACTCAAGGAATAGTGGGACAGAACCTTATTCGAATAGAAGATGGAGAAGATATTCGATGGTTCGGGATTCGTGGATGACATCATCTTGGGATCTCCCAACAAGAAGTTGTGGAGAAGTTCAAAGAAATTGATGCAAGGGAAGTTCGAGATGTCCATGATGGGTCGATGAATTACTGGTTTACAAGTCAGTGAGTACAAAAATGGATATTCATCCGCCAAAGAAGTACACAAGGAATCTCTTAGCCAAGTTTGAGTTCAACAATGCAAGGAAGCCGAAATTCCATGATGACCTGTTCAAGATGGATCCAGATTAAGATGGTCGTAAAACTAATCTTAAAGAAAGAATATAGGGCTCGATTGATCTCTCTTATACCGACTACCAAACAGACTGGATATTACCTTTGGCAAGAGGGTGTATGCCAGATTTCAAGCAAATCCAATGCAAAAGCCACCTGAAGCAACTAAGTTGATTCTCTCACATCTGAAGGGGACAATAAATCTTGGTTTATTTTACCCATCGATGATAATAGGGAGCTTAGTGGGTATTCTCGATTCTCGACATGAGGTTGCGGAATCGTAAAAGTCAACTCGTGTTCATGTGGGTTCCGAAATAAACTGATCTCTTGTTATCGAAGAAGTCGACATCGCTAAGTACATCTACTACCGGGCGTAATATATGGTCAGCAGGCGTTGTTCCTCAACCCGCTTCCGCTAAGCTAAGAAATTTCTGGGGATTACAACATCGTAGCTAAGAAACGCATTCTATGTTCTCGTGTGATGTAGTATATTGCAATCACTTTCGAGAATCTTGTTCTGCATATAAGATGCAAGCACGGACGCCGGACACCATTTTATCGGAAGACCACGTTGAAAAAGAAGAATATCGAGAATCTTCGATGGTTTAACTAACAATGAGATCCCAGTTAGGAGAATTATGCGGTATTTAGAATGCGGATCTCGGAGAAAGTCGCTGAAGTGATTGGTCGGTGATCTCGAACGATTGATTTAAAGACTAACGGTTAGAGAATCAATTGAGTTAAAGGAATCTGTTTGATCAGACGACGATAAATCGAAGTTGAAGACGAGGCGGATGAAGAAAGTCGGTAATGCTTACGATCAGGATTCGGTAGACCAGGCCCGGTCGGTTAAGATATATCGGATTAAGGGGCGGTCAGTTGGAATACTTTATTAAGTCGATTAAAGGCTGCGGTAACAAACAGTTGTACAAGTTAAGCCTCTGGTCGCACTAAATCGATGAAGTAAACACAACAATGAAATAACATAATTTTTTCATTGATATGACCCGGAGGTCGATTTATAATTTATAAGTGATATCTGCCAAGTTACCTACAAGCTATCTTCAAGTGGTACATAAGTTCAAGTACAAGAAGACCCAGAGGTCGCTACATAAACCATAAACCATAAACCCTAAGCAAAAACCAAGGCAGGGAGAGAGAGAGAGATTTAAGAGTTGATTTTCTTTTCTCCACTCTCGTGAGGGCGAGAAAGCTTCTAGAATCCGAAAAGCCACTCTTAGAGCTTCAAGTGAGGAGCGAGAGCGAGCCTTGAAGGATCTTTAAGCCAGGAGTCCTGGGACTAAATCAATGGGTTCTCCAAATTGTTAAATGGGACACAAGGTGCCGTGTTTGGTCATTAAGGACCAAATAAATACTAGTGTCACATACAAATATTGAGTTTGATACACAAGACCATATATCAAACTCATGTTTTGTTTAAAATCGAGTCTGGTTGATGTTAATTCCGTGTCATTATCTCGATAAAGCTTAAAAGGTGCATACGGTTAGGAGAAGTGCCTTTCATTTGCTTTTAGCAGATCCGCCTCCACGCGTGGTAAAGAAGCTTTGCATTGATCGTATGTGTAATCTTAGATGACGACGTAAAAAAACAAAGGTGAAGGAACACAGGTTGATTTGAGAAGCTAATTCATTGAAAAGGGTTAAAGGTTTTCAAACCGAAGTTTCATTCTAAATAAGGAAATCATCGGAAAGGCATGAAGTATATGCTAAAGAAGATGAATGGTTTATGTTGTGTTGTTTTTTTAACACCAAAAGTTAATTTATAGAAGGAAATTAGGGGTACAAATGCAAATTTATTTTCTCGTAAAACCTTAAGAGAAATTGGCATCGACAACGTGTAAAGGACACGCATTAATGGTTGATGAGTTGACGTGAGTAATCACAACGTATCTCTATGCCATTATTACAGAATGTCAAATCGCGCCGATAGGGGAATCGATACGATTTTTGACTCTCAAGTAAAATGCTTCATGAGTTTGACTTAAGTGCATAGTAAACGCGTTAATAGAAGAAGATTGAAAAGATGAAGTGAATCGATAAGTGCATCGATGAGAGAATCGGATAAGTGGATCGATAAGGACGGCGCCTTCACACAGAACTGATTAGATAAGTAAGATATTGTTGGGAAATGCTTAAGGCTACCATCAAGAAGGTCAACAAGCACCGCATCGATCACAAAGGGTAACGTTGATTACAATATCAATCACGACACGCTCTCTTATTTATCCCTTTCTAAATAACTTATATGCAAGTTATTTAAATAAATTAATTTTAATTTTTTACTTTTATGATGCATGCCCGCAAATCTTTAAATGCGGACTTGGGAATGTGTTTTTAATGCATTTTATTGCTAATTTTCGAGTCCCAAATATGAGAAGACTACTTTTTCTCAACCGCGCGATCAAAAATACTTTTTGGTCAATTAACCTTAGCCAACCGATTTCAAAACAAGGATATTTTGAGTACTTTGAAAGTCGCAAAAGGTTTTCCTCGCTTATAAAATTCAAATCTTTTCTTTAAAACTTCTTTCCAATACTTCGTCTTCTCAAAGCTCTTAAAAGATCAAAACTTTCAAAATCTTCAGAGAATTACTTTTGAAATCAATTGATTCTTTTCTTACGATTTCTCAAATCCTCGAATCAATTTCGGTAATTTTTCGCTTAAATATTACTTTTATTTCAATTCACTGTACCTAGGTTTACAAGTCGTGATGATATGTTTCTGTAATTTTTATTATATCTATATGCTTACTTGCTAAATTAATGCTAAGATTACTGGTTTGACTGAATTTATTGAGATATCTTACTCAAACTAAACATCAATTTGCATATCATACATAAATGGCATATCTAATTCCACCATCGCCAAGGGAAAAAGTTCTTCAACTTTGCATCGATGAAGAAAGACATCATTGATGAGAAGTATGTAGTATTCACCATCACCTCAGATCCTGAATCACTGAAAATTCTGGAGTGCTTGCGAGCATGTGGGCTAGAACGATATTGCTCTACACATCAGAACATCGTCCACACCCATGAAGCCCTTGAATTTTTATACAATCTATAGAGGGATGAAGACATTGATGCTGACCTGATTTCTTTTCGCATGACTGGAAAGGCGAAAGTCTAACGACGCATCTCCAGAGGATATTCGCCCAACTCGAGGAAGCATCAATCTTAGACCTACACGACCGCTGTAGGAGAAAAGGAATTTCTTGAAGCCGAAGTTATTGAGACCAAAGAAACAAGGAGAACACGATTTAACGCCAAAGCCTCTTTATCTGAAGAGGAAATATCGCTTTCTCCTTGAGATCATTCAAGGTGATCATGTGCTCAACTTACGCTCCCCGATGTTGTCACTTCAGATAAGATCGATGTCATGGCTTCTAATAATAAAGAAGGCTTCAGATATAGATTGGTTGGGTATGGTCAAGGCACGAGGAAAGTCTCCGGAAAGTTTGAATCGACCTGAGCAATGTAGTGTGCTTATCTTCCAAGTGCTCCTTCAGACACAAAATTCTATCATTTTGTCGATAAGCCGCCACGTAATGATGAATGGAATGAGAATGGAGCAAAGATATATCAAGCAAAGCACAAGGCCATATTGGGCAAGGATGAATCCTTACCGACAATCTGGATGAAGATCCCACTCCTTATGTGCCCAAACCCGTAAAAGGGAGAAAAGAAGGGGAAAAGATAAGGCAAATCGTGATCTTTCAAGCGCAGCGGAACGGCCATTCAAGTGGGAAAAAGAGGATGAAGAGGAAGGATCTCGCCAAGAAACCAGATGCTTTCGGCCGAAACGCCTTAAGAGAGTGACTTCTCCTCTCAAAATCGCTTTCCAAGTTCTCACCTATCAGCGTGAGTTACCACCAATCAATGAACTCCGTTTCAGAAAGATCCGATGCAATTGGAATCGAAGAGGAGATATCGGTTCCATCTCCGCTTCGAGCTCACTACCGAGAAGTAAGGAAGAGCAGATGATCCGCATCCAGCATAAAGAAGGAGAGAAATCTTTCAAAAGGATTTTTGTAGACTTGGAAGATTGGAGCTGAATCTAAGGAAGAATCACCATCCGAAAATTCTTCTTTCTCACCACGATCTTCCAGAGAGCAAGATTGGGGCTAAAGCCCACTTCCAAATCACCATCACCCTCTCCCTCACAAAACCTTCTCACCCTCACCCTCACCCATCGATCACCCAGATCTCCCACACCACCAATCAATGAACCCTGCTCAGAAACCCAACACCCTCAAAATGTCACCAGCCGAAACGAATAAAGAAAAAATATCCCAATCTCCAAACAAGTCACAAAGCACCGAGAGATCCGACAAACGAAAGTGTCCATCTCTTATAATCCCTTCAACACCGTAACCATACTTGCTTCAAACAATTGCTTTTAAAAACCCCATCATAAGGATAATGAAGCAACAGAGGGGCGAGTATCGCACTACTTTGGAGTGGAGGCTCCGAGTGAAATTCGATCAACATCCCGCATCCAAAGAACAAATAGAAGAGATTGTGTTTTGGAGGGATATCGACCTTGGTAGGTTAAGTTTGTAGGTTGAAAAGCATTGAAGAATTTCTGATTCTCATGACATCTCCGGGATCAGATTTCTTTGTAGACTTGGAGGATTGAAAGTGCTGTTGAATTGACATTTGATGATGATATCAGATGGTTGATTCAAGAAAGGTTCAAAAAAATTGAATTGCCTCACCCCCGCTTTTTCTTTTTATATGCATAACAGTGACGGAGGAAACCGTTCAATCTCCTGCAGATCATGAGGGAGTTGCCGATGAACCAAGAATGGGTGCTACAGATGAGACCCGACTTGGCAAGGCTTCAACATTTGACCAGACTGCTACGATGAGCTCTGATACCCTAGATCTTTATACTGAGAAGATTCAGGATGGGATCAAGACTGCTATTGAAGATAAATTCGCAGGCCACAAAGCAGATCCGGATGAAGCGATTTGAAGAAGGGCAAGCAAAACTAATTGACAGAGAAAGAAGTCACACAGTTGGGATGCACAGTGCCATCCTCTCTGAGGTTATGTAACTAGTTAATCCTATTGCCGAGAAGCTAAATCTCCACCGACAAACTCAAGGTTCGCATGATATGCTCAATCGCATTATTGTGTACTATTGGAGAATGTCCGGGCATCCTTGAGAAAACCGACAACCACATGGATATGGGTTGGAAACAATTTATAGCTTCTACGAAATCCAGCAAGACAGATATCGGGTTACTCTCGACGAATTTTTGAAACTCAAGACCTTCGCCATCAGATGCATGCATCACCTCTTGTTGTCGAGGAACTCATGTAGAGGAGATCACAGGCAAATCAATGCTCAATAAAGAAGATGTCCAACCTCTTTGATGAAACCAAAAAGGGGGAAGGACAAGAGAATAAAGAGAAGAAATAAAAAATGCATACGCTTGGTAACAATTACATCTCTACCAAGAATCATCAGATTCGACTTGCTACCACTTCATCTATTGATCTCAAGGTCAAGTAAAAGAAACCGCGGAGCAACATGGCAAAGAGATCATCGAAAGGTAAATTTGCTGTTTTCAGAGGTTATTGCCGTAGTCGATAAGATTGAAGACTTTTCTTCGCTCGTACGTAAAAGAATGGAAATCGATGATCGTGCCAAGAGCCTTGAACTCGCTAAGAAATTAGTCAAGAAGATTTAACAAGAAGAATCCAGAAGACTCGAGGAGAAAGAAAGGCAAAAGGCAAGATGATGAAAGAATCATGAAGATCGGGAGACAAGGCCATTTATTCTCTACCAAAGTTAAATGACTCGAACAAGTTCAAGAGCAAACACGACAGAGAATAAGAGAGGTCGCCATCAAGAAGCGTAGTTAGCAGAGGCTAAGGGATCGAACATCGCTTACATCCGGAAGGAAGAGGAAGAACGGGTTGCAAAGCAGAGAAGATTGCTTGGGAGAAGAATGCCCTTCCGCACCGTTAAAAACATCCTTCAGATGGCTAGATCCGCCTGCACGGGATCAGATCGAGGAGAATGGTTATGTGACGCATAACATCTCGGAGAAGATTCCGATTCATCAAAATCGATCAAAATGATGATGAATTCGAACCGGTTAGAAATGATGTATCCGCATTTCTACCGCATAAAGGATGAAAGAAGGGAAAATCATGTCACTAATACCGTAAGCTCCACCTTTGAACTACTCCTTCCACCTTCAAGGCCCGCACAAAAAAGCTAGATGTCAGAAAAATTCAAGAATGCCTACTATAGATTTGGTCAAAAATAGAGGGATCCATAGAAGAGAAGATCTGGACAAACTAATGCAAAGGATGTACAAGATGTTTCGCATCCCCAAAGAGCCGCAAATGTTCAAGTACACCGAGGAAGACAACTTGGAATCGATGATAAGTACGCTTTTTCATGTATTCTATAACGCACACACCTATCCAATGAAATATTTCATCTCCGATTCTAAGACAAACATCTCATCATTTTCTAAATATGTATCGATTTCATTATCCGTGATTTCTATTCGTGGTATCTTTTTTCGATTAAGTGTTTTGGTTCCATCAAAAAGGGGAAATTGTTGGGAAATTTGTATTTAAGTTTTGATGGAAGTTCCAAAAAAAGTCAGGATAGGACTAGTCGACCGTTAAGAATGATCGGGTGATTTAGAATCGATTAAGATGACCAATTTAAATGTATAGATAGTCGATGTAAAGATAGGTCACATATTGAGGGGGAACTCAATATGTATAGGTCGTCGAAGTATCGATGACCCAGATAAGGTCGATGATCGATGGCTAAGAACAAATCAAGAAAAAAGAAGTCAAGATCGTGAAGAGAAGACATCAAGACTCGGGATGAACTCAAGACTCATAAACTTGAAGACTCGGGATGAACTCAAGACTCAAATAAACTCAAGACTCAAAGAATAAACCTCAAGACTCAGATGATCAAGACATCGAGGCTCGAGTCACCAAGATCAAGACTACCAAAAGACCAAGATCTATATCACCGAAGTTCCGTGATATTGAGCTAAGACAACTGCATCGAAGACTCAACAAGGTAGACCGATTAGTTATATTATCAAATCACCACACGGTGTCAATCAAAATGATACACCGGACAAGACTAATCTTCTACAAAAGGAATATCAATCGCCTAACGGACAAATTATCAAATGCCGCCCGTGAAGCCAAGGAGAAAGCGACACGCGCACAAAAAGAGCCGATAATACGGATTCAATGTCATGGACATAAACGGCACTAATCATGCCTACGGCCACGCCGATATTCTCGAGCACGCCACAATCATATCCCAAACTTACCTAATATAGCCCGAAATTCAAATTGTTTCCAACGGCTCTTTTGATTTTGAGGTCTATAAAATGAGATCGATCTTCAAAATTGAAGAGAGGGACAACACGACGTGCACACTAAGAACAAACACGGAGACATTGCAAAAAGAAGCAAAAAACTACAAAGAAAATCTCCGTCAAGAACACCATATTTGAAGATTATTCTTAGAGTGTTCATCCCATAGTTCTTAGCAAGAAATCCTATCCACTAGCATTGGCTACATAAACACTGGATAGATTTCAGTTGGAACCACAACAAACCTTTACCCAAACTCTAAGTTGGTTAAGTTTGTTACCGCAAGATTTTAGACTAGGGATTCTAGTTTCTGATTTCTGGTTCGATTGAGTGTGAACTCAATAAATATCTATTGGGTGTTGGACTAACACATTAAACTAAGTCCAGCTTGGTTGTTGGTTAAGTTGGTGCCCCCGTGTTAAGGGAAGAGGGAAGTAAGACAGTTTAAATTCGAACCACTATAAAATCTTGTGTGCATTTACTTGCTTTTTTATTGTTTTACACTATTCACACAACTGAGTTTAAAACTGCATACATATTCTAAGTTAAGCTCAGTCTGCACCAAGCAACTGATCTGATCATGTTGACACCTTAGTCAACTGGTTGAAAACTGACTTAAGAATCTGAATTGATAAACTAGTTTTTCACACGGGTATTTACATAAGCTTCCGACTCTCGCTTAAACCGACAGATATCAAACCGACCGCCTCACACGACTCAAGAAGATTGAACATCACCCAAAACCGACTCACCACTAGCACTGACAAAAGAATCTGCAAATCACACCGACCAAGACGAAAAGTTTTCAAGTCTATTCACCCTTCCCATATAGACTTCGCCTCTCACAAACCCGCTCGACCTACATTAAGAACTATAAAATCCGTAAAGCCTCCTTGAGGCTTCGACAGAATGAATGTTTCAAATTTCAGTTTGTTGAATCTACGGCCGCCTCTTTTCTTAGAACTATTCCAACCGACCGCCCATCATTGACAAAGGAAACGTGAATCGACCGGGTGGATTTGTAATCGCCACAATCGATTGAAACTTGCGCCACCTTAACCAAATACTACTAGTTCGATCGGCCCACCATAGACAAGGAAACATTCTTTAGTTCATCTAAGATACTTCGTAACGATCCTAACAAAGAATCCAAAGGAGACTCATCCGGATTCGGCTGGTATCTACCAGTTGATGTTGATAACAGTAGGGCCACGCTTTGGCCTAGTGCAAGTCATGGCGCATATGATCGACCAATTGCATATGCATATAGGACATCTTTCACGTGCTTGATATCGCCTTCAAATGTAAGGATAATCCTTCTTTGATAGCTTTATCCCATGATCCGACGAGAGAGATCCTCTTAGAGTTCTCCATCGCAAAACGCTCAACACCTTGTTTATATAGCCGACTGTGACAGCCCCAACATCCTTCGATCTATCCCGGGATCATGATCCCTAGGATGTAGCAGAGTTCACCAAGACCCTTAATCATGAAGGTCTTTAACAACAAATCTTTAATGGACTGCATTAAAGGGATATTGTTTCCCAAAATCAATATGTCTTCGACATACACGATTATGAAAATAATATTCTTCCCGCTGCATTTACAATAAACGCAAGGATCTTCTTAATTTCTATGAAGTCAAAAGACTTGATAGCTTCATCAAATTGGATATTCCAACTCCTAGAAGCTTGCTTCAATCCATAAATGGATATCTTTAGTTTCAGATACTAGATTAGAATTTGACTTAGATATAAAACCTTCTGGTTGAGTCATAAACATTTCCTTATCAATGTCTCCATTGAGGAAAGTTATTTTGACGTCCATCTGTCAAATCTCATAATCATAGTGTGCAGCTATCGCAAGTAAAATTCAAATGGACTTGATCTTTGCAACTGGTGAGAAGGTCTCGTCATAGTCAATGCCTTCGCGTTGACTATAACCCTTCACTACCAACCTAGCTTTGTAGGTTTGTACTTTACCATTTGCATTGGTCTTGCTCTTAAAGACCCAATCTCAACATATGGGTCTAACCCCTTTAGGCAACTCAACCAAGTCCCAGACTTGATTGGTGTACATCGAGTCCATCTCGGATTTCATGACTTAATGCCACTTCCCTGAATTAATATATGATATTGCTCGTAATCAAGTATTAGGATCGCCCTTATCCCGTATGTCCACTTATATCGAAGTTCCTCCAAGAGGTAAATCAGAATCGATGGGTGGATTACGATTCCTAATTGACTTACGGAGCCGTGGTTGTGCAGGCTGTACATTCTGATCGTGAAAATTTTGTGGTGCATCGATTTCATTAATGTCCGAAGAGTCCTCAAGAGCTACACTTTCATATGCCTCTTGGGCGGGAGTTTGAACTATGTTGTTCTCATTCAGCCCACTTGGAGGTTCTTGCACTGACAAGCATACTCCAATTACGCTCCCACTGGCTGAAAGACGATCACCTAGTAAAAGACTCCCACCGTGAAAGTTGCTGAATGCTCCCACTGATTCCTTGTCATGTTGCTTTGACAAGATATCATTCTCTTTGTTAATTTGTGATTCTTGAATTTCTTCAAGTTTTATTAGCTTACGATCTTGTTCCTTAAAGACATAATCTTTTTTCAGGAACTTGGTCTTCCTAGAAACAATCACTGATTATTTCTCAGGTAGATAGAAGTGATATCCTTTAGTTTCCTTAGGATATCCCACAAAGTAACCCTTTTCACCTTTGTATTCCAACTTGTCGGTAAGCATCCTTTTCACAATCACGGGGCTACCCCATGTTGATATGTGTAAAAGTTGGCTTCTTGCCAAACCATAGTTCATATGGCTTGTGCTCAATCGAATTAGATGGAATCCTATTCAGAATGTAAATTGAGGTTTGTAACGCGTATCCCATAAGAATGTTGGAAGAGAGGAAAAGCTCACCATGGACCTCACCATGTCTAACAAGGTTCGGTTTCTTCTCACGGACACACCATTCATCTGAGGTGTTCCGGGAGGAGTCCATTATAACTGGATTCCATGTAACTTCAAGTAATCAGTGAATTCACGGCTAAGGTATTCACTTCCTCAATCTAATCGAAGAGTCTTGATACTCTTACCAGGTTGCTTCTCTACTGCAGCCTTAAACTCTTTGAATTTCTCAAAAGATTCGAATTTGTGTTTCATAAGATACACGTATCCGTATCTTGAGAAATCATCAGTAAAAGAGATGAAGTACCCGAAGTGACCCCTAGCTAGAGTGGGCAATGGTCCAAAAACATCATTGTAGATCAACTCTATAACTTATTTGGCATGCACCCCTTTCCCAGAAAAGGGTCTGTTGATCATCTTGCCCATGAGATAAGATTCACAATTTCCACAAGACTCAGAGCCTTATGGGGTTAAGTAGTCTAACTTTATTAACCTTGAAATTCTTTTCTTGTTTACATGATCAAGTTCTTCAATGCCATAAGTAAGTCGGGTTTTCATGATTACTAAGTTTGAGTCTTTTATTTTGTATATTAAGAACATCATATCTACAATGCAACAAGTATAAACCATTTACCATAGGGTCATTCCCATGAACCATTCAACGTGAAATAACAATTATTATCACTAAAATGGAAGGAATAACCCTCAATGTCTAACATAGGAATGAAAATAATATTGCGAGTAATAGGAAGAACGAAATGACAATCATTAAGTTCTAATCTAAAACCAAAAGGGTAAGTCTAACACATAAGTCCCACACGCTCAAGAAGAACTATTGCTCCGCTTTCCACGCGTATGATGACTTCACCCAAATTTAATTGCTCCTTAGACATATGAGACTCTTCACATTCATACAAATGTGTGAGTCACGCCCAAAGATCTAATACCAAGCAATTAGCTTATTTGTGGATATGTCTATCTTAATAACAAATACATACATGTTCTAGTGCCGTAAGCACCCAAAGGCTTTCTTTCCGACAAACCGTAACCTTATAGTCCTTCTTCCAAAGGCCCTCTACTCCCAAAGAGAGGCACACATCCTTGTTTACCCGCCATTTTTTTGAACACCATCTTAGAGATAGTGTATTCAAAAGGGCTTGAGTACGCCAGAAGTTTAGGCATGGTCGCGATCCGCCTTATCCATATTGTAGTTCACAATGAAGCTAGAATATGAATTCGAGCGATTTGGAGGATAAGATAAATGAAAAACGTTGGTCTTTTTAGCTCAAAGTCTAAATTACCAAGTTTATCAATTAGACCTATCATCTTAAGCACACGAGGTAAAATCTTCTTCTTTAGCTAACCTAAGATTTGAATGTATCTCTCATCACTTCATAAATCTCGTAATCTAGATTCGTAATCAGAGAGATCCTTCAATTGCTTGAGCATTTAGAAGAGACCCATTTTCTCATGTTGCCTTAACAATATCGGGAGTCATGCCGAGTAACATCACACACTGAGCCTGGGAAGCATCCTTTTGATGCTTCTTCTGAGCTACTACGCCAAAACGGGCTACCTCAAGAGTACCAAATTTTAAGGGTAATCGGGATAGACGTGTCTAACACACACTCAATCTTTTCTAGCCTTAGTACCAAACACATGTTTCGGTGTCAGTCCAGAAAATTTGGCCTAGCCAATTTGTTTGTTTCCAAAACACATCTCAAAAACAGTTATATATTTCAACTAACCAAGAGAAATAAAATAAAATGGGAATTAAACACATAATTCCTATTATCAATATTCAGTAATCAAAATAAACATGGCCTTTCTTTTTAAGGTTTATTTTGTTCCATTATTTTCACATACTCAACTACCTCATCAGAAGAGTACCAATTTATATCAAATATAAATTGTAATGGACTAGGATCCACATTCCTACCACCCAAATGAGGGCTAATCATTACAATAAGATAACCTGGTAGGTCTCCAAACCAATTGCAATCGCATTCCTAGTTTGTCGAACCTAGTTCGATCGATGTCCTTTACCCTTTGTTTCGCGAGGGCTAGCTTAAACAAAGTTAAGTTGGTTTACAACCATCAAGCGCTTACATTACATGTCCCTATAAAAGTCTCGTTAAATATAGATCCGAGCAAAAGACGAGGGTCTTTAAGTACTCATTGAACGTAAATCTCCAGCTTTATTTTTAATTTTGATGGAAGACATCTTATCAAATTAATGAGAAAACCATATTTTAGTGAGGAACGCTTTGAAAGGCGGGTATTAATTACTTAATCGAGATCCAACATGTTAATCTATATCACATTTGAGCAATTATCGGGCGCCGCTACCCAAACATGATTTACACGGACTAACATTTATAAACCGCCTACCCAAACAATAATACGGGTCCGATTAAATATTGGGTGCCGCCTACCCAAACAATTATAAAAGTTTGGACTATAAAGGCAAGTAATCTAATTTATTAAAAAAATAAAAGTTAACAAGTGGGATTTTAATAATCGTTTTAAAATCAAATTTAAAAATCCAATTTTAAATTTAATTTATGATTATTAAAATAATAATTAATCTAATTAATTATAAAATAAAATCTAATTTTATTTCAAGACTTAAAATTAATCTTATCAATTTTGAATCAATTTTAATTGCTTATTTGTCAAGGGCTCATGTGCAAGTTCAAAAAATCGCATGGAAAGGATCGCCCTAAATATATTTTCGCACAATCCTTCCTCAACATCGCCTTTGGGCTTCCAAAACCGTCATCCAATCGGGTCATCCAACCAAACATCCAACAATTCATCGTTCATCGTAATTATTCCCAAAAAATTCCCAAAATGGTTCCAATCGTTAAGGTTTGTTCGTAATTTTAATTCATCGGCCCAAAACCAATACGTAATCCCAACCAAACAATTCGACAATCAACATGAATCAAAAAATCCCCAAATTTCGTAACAACAAGCAACGTAAAAGAAGAGGCAAAGTTCAAAACAAGCATCGCCGACAAAGAGTACGGCGAAGTCTTCACAGCCGCTAGGGCGGGTGACGCGCCGCCTTCACCGAAAAAACTAGAGGGCACGCTAAGGAGTCGCGGCTCGTTTCAAACAGATGCGAGCGACGGGTCAAACCGGTAGCGCCTTACACGACTCATCTCGCTTTGAATCGAGTTGACAAGGCCAAAACTAGACGACGCACGGTGCACCACCATGGTTTCGAATCAATTTCGTGAGTGCACGATCGCAATTTCGAGGAATCGAGATGGTGGTTAACCCAATCAATCGATAACCAAAGCGGTGATGGGAATGAGTGCGAAGCGAAGTCGCGACCGATTCGAGGTGAGGCGAATCAAACCGCGAATCGCTGGTCAGGTGCCACGGCCAAGACAATCACCATGAAGTCATGGCAGACAACCGCCGACTTCGATTTGAGTCACGGATACTAAAGAAACACCGGCGCGCCGGAGGGACGGGGCAAGAATGAGTTTCCGTAAAAACCCTAGGTTTTCGTGGAGAAGTGGGACGAACCAAACTAATAAACTTGGGTGTTTTTTTAAAAATTAAACCAGTTGCACCCGGTTTTGAAAATAATAAAAAAAATTCAATTTTAATTTCAAAACCAATTTTGATGCAATTAAATCAAGAGCCTGAAGCTCTGATACCACTGTTGGAATTTAGAGGCACATATACACGTAATACATGCTCAGCGAAATTAAACATTTCACCAACAACGAACATATAATGCAAGATACGCTATAATAATCATAACGAGAAATCTTTTAAAGATCTCGAGAGCAGATTTCTACTACTACGATTCCACGTAAAACCCCATTCACGGACTTGCACAAATTTACCAGCGTTGAATCTGAGACGGAATTTGCTAGGAAAATTCTTATTCTAGATTTTATGGAGAAACATGAATTAACGTCATTTGTGAATTCCCAAGAGCTTGTATATATAGGAAAAGGAACTCATATATCGAGCGATTAGTCAAACTAACGGTCTTAATTGAACCCTAGACAATAAATCAGATATTCTCAATATATGAGGTAGACGCTATGCAGAAACATTCAACTACCAGAATCGAAAAACACGGGCTATTACGATTTCCTCCTTTCATTCATTTAATACCGATTAAACCTTGAATATGATGAAGTGTCTATTCAAATAACTTAATCATGCTATCTCCAATCACTAATTGATCATGTATGTCACACTTAGCCACAAAGTCTAAGTTGATGTGCATCGGCCGATGACTTTGATCCAATTATGATGAGAATATGAGTATTCTTTCTAAATCCACTTTGAGGAATGAATCATATTCTTGGCTCAACTACCACGCACATGCACTTCGTGATGAACCCAATCCAAGCAGATCTACCCATGGTTAGGGTGCAAGCATTGGTCATGGTCAAAGTTCATCATCCCACACATGTCGTATGATTGACCTCAAGTCAAAGGAGTATCGATCTCTCCCACTAACCGAGACACCCAGACACATATAGTGGAAATACATCAAACAGTTTTTTGGATGGGTATACCAATACCCTCTAAGGTATTTGTGCATCCATCATGAGATACCTAGTATCTCGTAGTAAGTGAGATCTTACTACACTCTCTAAGAGTATGATGCAGATCGCACACCAATCTCCATTGTATCATCAATATCCCATTCTTGATGATCCTTGATCGTATATTTGAGAATCATACTTAAGTCATCCTCGAAGTTCTCACAACCTCAATGACAGCAATGATTCATGGGAACATTTGCATGAATAAATGCAAACAATCAAACATAATATTCAAACATGTGTATTGACATACATTAATATTAAGTGAACTATAATATTAAATCAAACTGAATATCATCAAGTATTATTTCCTTACAATAGATTGTATCTAGGACACTAACACTAATGACACTAAGGAACATATTAGATCGTAAAGAGAGCCGCTTTTGTTTGTCTCGCCAAAGGAAGATTTCAATCATTGAGGAAGCAACAACAACGATTTTCATCATAATCGAAGCGACATCTCATCAAGAAATGTCGATCGATATCTTCCAGTTCACAGAAATTAGTGATTGGCTACATGGCTGCATATTTCCTAAAATATGCAAGGGTATGTTCAAACCTTAAAAATAGTCGTTCATCAATAACCAGAAAAGGAAACTCTTGATGTTATCTTTTCTAACGGATAGTTTTTTCAAAGAGTGACCATTGGAGAAGTTGCCTATAAATACCAGTGACCTTCACCATTGAAAGGTTACGGGAAATCAAAGAAACTCCAGAGCTCATTCGTATTCTTGCAAATTGAAGCACTCGAAAAACAAAGATTTCCCAAGTGTTTCACATTGAAGAGAGCTCATTCACTAAGCCTATATTTGATATATATCCAAAGCTTAGTAGAGATATCCTAGCCTTTGCATTTGTACTTATTGTCAAAGGATATCTAACCCTAGTTGGAAACCAACAAAAACCAAACCCTTTTGTTAGGTAGTTTGTGTATTGTGTGAATTGTTGGTGAGAAAGAGTTGTAAAGAGCGAGTAAGCTGCATTTGAGTTTAGCTAGAAAGCTCTAGAGAAGAAGTGAGTAAGTTGTTTTAGACAGTCAGAAAGCTTGTGTGTGTTGAATTAGTAAGTCAGCAGAGTCACCCGTAAAAACTGTGGTAGAAAAGTTAGTAAGTCAGCCGTGTTCAAACTCAAAGCTTTAGGTGATAGTGAGTTAAGGAATTTCTCTCAAGATCGAGGGAGTGGACGAGGAGCTTTTGCTTCCCAATTTTTTTTTAAGTTGTTGTTGGGAGATGAATTTAATAAAAGATTATATGATTTTGATTAAGATCCCAAAACCCCTGAGTATGACATGTTTAGAATGATCTTGATAATTGAGTCGATTCGGGCTTTTAGAGTATTCGTGATGTTATCGCAAAATGTATAGTCAGCAGATATAGTTCAGATAGGTTCAAGACTCAAGAACTCAAGATGTTTTCAAGAAACCGGTTTCAAAGATGAAATCAAGTCTTCAAGACTCAAGATGAAATCGAGAATCTAAAGACTCAAAGGAGAAATCGAGACTCAAGACTCAAAGATGAAAATCGAGATATCAAGACTCAAGATGAAATCGAGACTCAAGACTCAAAGATGAAAATCGAGATATCAAGACTCAAGATGAAACGAGAATCAAGACTCAAAGATGAAGACTCAAAGATATCACCAAGATAAATCAAGACTGTAAGACCCTCAAGACTCAAGACTCGAAGACCTCAAGACTCGTAAGACTCAAGACTCAGAAGACCTCAAGACTCAAGACCTCAAGACGCAGAAGACTCAAGACGCAAGATCAAGACCGAGAAATCAAGATCAAGAATATCGAAGCACAAGAATTATCGAAGACTCAAGAATGTAATCAATGCTCAAGATGAACCCAATGTTCCGAGGCAATCAATATATCTATCCAAGGATGCAACATCGAGAGAAACGCGATGCCTTAGAAAGTTAGATATTGCCAAGACATTCAAATGCGCATAAAAGGAACTAAGTCAAGTGTTGTTAAGGTTATATCAAACTCGAGTTTGTAACCAAAAAGAGTCGTTGAAGGTGTCTACCTTTAATCAAGACAAAAGTCAAAAAGAGGAAGACGACATCAGACTATACCGACAATCGACAAAGGACAAAAGTCAATAAAAAAGATGTCGATGTACGAAAAGTTCCAGATTACAAAAAGTGAAGACCGGCTACATGAAAGGCTATTGCCTAAAACATGTTAGGGAGTTTCAAACCCTAAATATAGCCGCTTGTCACACACCATAAGAGGGAACTCACGGTTATCTCTCCAACTCGATAGTTTTCAAAGAGTGACCTTGGTGTATGCCTATAAATACGGGTGACCTCTACTTTGTAAGGTTACGGAAATTTATACGCAACTCAAGAGCTCAAACTTATTCTTGCAAAAGTTAAAGCACTCAAATACCTTGAATTTCCCAAGTGCTTCTATATTGAAGAGAGCTCACTTTACTAAGCCTAGCTTGATAAGATTTATCCAAAGCTTAGTCGAGATATCCTAACCCTTTGCATTGTGCTTCATTGTAAAGGATATCTCATCCTAGTTGGAAACCAACCGAGAAACCCCAAACCCTCGAGAAGGTAGTTGGAGTGTGTTTGTTGGTGAGCAGAGTTGTAAAGAGTTAGTAAACCACGCGGAGTAGTCGTAAAACTCTAGAGAAGTTAGTAAGCCATGTGGGTAGTAGTCCAAAGCTTGTGTGTGATTGAGTAAGTAAACCACGGAGGTAGTCGTAAAAACTCAAGGTCGGGTTGAGTAAGTAAAACTACGGAGTAGTCGTAAAACTCAGGCGAAGTTGAGTAAGTAAACTACGAGGTAGTCGTAAAGCTCGGTTGATAGTGAATTTCTCTCAAGAGTCGAGAGAGTGGATGAGGAGCTTGAGTCTCTCGAACCACTATAACCGGGCTGCGGTTCTTTATTGCTTTCTTATCTCAGGCTTAATCGTCATTGACTTGATTTTGAAAGCATACTTTTCATCGATATTCGCTTGGAATCAATCCAATCAAGTTGCATAAGTGAATCACAACTCAATCACTATTTCATAAAGGGAAGGTTTTTTCAAAGAAAGCTTAAAACGAGTATAATCTAAGGGCCAACCATTCAAGACGATCGAGTAGCTAGAACAGATAGTTATCAAACCGAACTCTTCCGAGGATTCAAGAAGCTAGTTATCCGATCCAAGCAACTCGTGATCTCTCGACACTCGTGATTTAGTTGGGATTATCCGAGGTATCTCGAAAGTTACTCCAGATCACTGCCTCAAGAGACTTTAACTCAGAGCGATCCAGGCTTCTCGTAACCTAATCTTCGTGATTATCCACCCAAGCCGACCTCAAGAAGAAAAAAGTTTTAAAATCACCGAACACGTATTCCCCCATACACGTAAGACCAATTTACACCGACCAATAAGTGGTATCGAGAGCAAAGGGTTCAACTTGACCATTACCGTGGTTGACCAAAGTTTTATTTTCAAAAATACTTGTGGTCTATCCGAATCGATCTTATTTGTCAAATTTTTTTTTTTTCAAAAGATCGTAAAAAATGTCTTCTAAAAAACTTCCCATGTTCTCAAGAGAGAACTATGATCTATGGAGATCGAGAATGCAGCTCATCTCAGATTCCAAACATGAGCGATGTGGAGAGTGGTTTTCAAGGACCATTCAAATTTCATCGCGGGTGAATCCTTAATTACGTAAGAGGAGAGAATTGATCCTAGAGCAGATTTCCTAAGTCCGATGACCAACTAACTCCCGAGAGAGAAAGTTAGTCAATCTAGACTACATTGCAAAAAGACACACTATACAAAGACAATTGATGATGGTGTGATGGGAATGATCTCTCACCGTAATATCGCTAAAGAGATATGGGATACACTAGTTGTTATGTGCCAAGGCACGATCATATAAAAGAAAACAAACTTTCAAAGGGCAATTGGAAAGTTTGACAGCTTTTGAAATGGATGATGGTGAATCAATAGACAAATTGGAAGTCGATTCACTAAAGATCATGAATGATCTAAACGCGACTTGGAAAGAAATATCCACAAAGAGAAGTGGCATTGAAAATTTTAGAGGTCTTTCTAAGAAATGGGATATTCATGCAAAGGGTGATTGAAAACACCAAGAACATTAGTTCAACGCCATACCAACAAGTCTTTTCTCGAAATAAAGCCTATGAATTTGTAATTGATAAGAAATCCAAAAAGGTCGACAAAGAAAGATGATTCTTCATCGAAGTAAGAATGTGGCTTTAAAAGCCAAAGATAAAACTCAGAAACTAGAGAGTTCGAGAACCCCCATGCCAAACATCGATGAGCTTGAGGAAAAGCTAAGATCGATGGCAAGGAGGTTTGACAGACTTAATAGTAGATTTGGAAAATACAAAAGCTATTACAGAACCACAGTACCAGAAGAAACCCGAGGATGATCAACCGAGAAGAAGAAGGACTCGAAAGTCAAGGATCTTCATCCGCAAAAAGAAGGACTCCAAGTCCAAAGAAGAAAATGATCAGATGATGATGCCAACAGATGCTATAATTGCCGAAGAAAGGTCACTTCCAAAGATGATTGTCCGAGTTGAGTGCTAAGGAGAGAAGAGAAAGACAAGCTAAAAGAGACCGTAAGTTCTCAAGCAAAAAAGGCCATGGTTGCGTAAGAAGAACACTCGAGGAGGGATCTAGCTCTTCAGATGAGATATTCTCGACAAAGGAAAGTGATGACATCCGTCTGATGGCCATTGAGGAGGTAAACTCTTCGCCTCTGTTGTTGCTCCTACACTAGCACAAGAGTTTTCAAGTTCCACCGAAAAACAAACTATTTTGACCGATGGATTCTTTTGAGAACTGATGAAGGACTATGCCGCTTTTGCAAGGATCGCTAAATAAAACTCAAGAGCGTAATAAGGAATCAATGTCAAAAAATCTAAAATGGAAAGACTCTAGCAAAACTGAGATCACTTCTCAATTAATGGGAACTACTGATGAACTGGATGTTCTGAAAGTACAACTCTCAGAGAAAGAGAAGTTGATCATGTCCCTAACTAAAAAGCTAGAGAAATCCATCAAGAGATTCAAATTAATCGTAATCGAAGTTCAATGACCTCTCCGAGAAGCATAAAACTCTACAGAAATCGTGAGGATAGTGCATGTAATAGTTAACTCTATTGAATAAAGCATCTAATGTGATAGATGAAATTCAGAGTTACCAGAGATCTGCCACTATAAAAACTGGATTGGGATACATTCCAGGGGGAACCTCACAAGGTCATTTGAATGCTGCATCATGTAGCAAGAAGACTATCTTTGTAAAACCAAAGGGCACCTACACTTCAAGTCAAGTAATGCCCAAGGTTGTAGACAAGGAAAAGGACCTATGGTTTCAAAGAAACCGAATGATCAAAGTTAGAAAGCCCAAACCTCGTGAAGGCTAGAAAACCCGAAAGCAAGCAATTGGAAAGTTTCGTGCAAGTACTTCAAAGCCTCAGCTAAGAATGCAAATGAAAAGGCTCCACATCGAACCATCAGAGGAATCCTCAGATGAGAAACACTCGCCAGAGACATTCTCAATCGAAGAGACCAAGTCCTCAAGACAATCGAAGAGACCCAGATTTCAAAAAAGATGCATAACCCGAACCTCACTTGCCTAAAGGTAAAGGTTATCTCGAACCCGAAGTCAACAAAGATTTAGACCAACCGCAAGACAAAAGCCCAAGCATCCCAACAAAAGGCCCGAACCAAAGAAGAATTCAAAAGCCCATGTTCATGCTAAAGCTAGCACACATACACGTAAAGTCGCTAAGGCACCCAGAGTAGTATGTTGATGTTTATGGAAGACAAATTAGTGTATGTTGATGTTTATGGAAGACTAAATTAGACCCTACACAAATCTAAAGAATTGATTAGAAAACAAGTTGCACTAAGATTTAATGATTGGCAACCGATGAGCAGAGATGAAAAACGACATTTGGTATCTCGACAAAGGATGTTCAAGACATATGACAGATACAAGAAGACACTCAAAGGACTATGTTGAACAAAGAGGCCCACAGATCACTTTTTGGAGATAATTCCAAGGATGCATCAAGGATATGGAACTTTGGAAATCGACTCGATACCATATCCATGGTGTTTCATATGTATCCGATTGAAGCATAATTTGCTTTCAATTAGCCAATTCTGTGATAAGGGTTTCAATGTTGAGTTCTCTAAAAACTTATGTTTTGTAAAAAATGATACATCACGTAAAAGTTTTACTAACGGGTACAAGAAAAGGGAATGTGTATCTTGTCGATTGAGTTCTCGCTTCCTAAAGATACATGTTTAGTTGCTAAAAGTTCCACAGATACCGCTTGGTTATGGCATAAAAGAATGAATCACCTAAATTTCAAAACCCTCGAACAAGCTTGCAAGATTAGCTCTTGTGAGAGGGTTGCTTAACGAAGTGTTCAAGAAGGAACATATTTGTGATGCGTGCGTAAAGGAAAACAGATATAAGAGCATCATTTAAAAGTAAAGTTGAGGTTTCTACCGAAAAGAATACTTCGCCATTACATATGGATCTTTTTGGTCCTATAACACCAGAAGCACTAATGGCGTGAAATACACATTGGTAGTAGTTGATGACTACTCGAGATATACTTGGGTCATATTCTTACTCAAGAAGAAAGAGACTCGATAAAGTCGCCAGAGTTAATGAAAAGGCTCAAGATTGAGAAAAAATCGAGTGTGGTCAAAATCGATCCGATAAAGGAATCAATTCATAAATCATATCATATTTGATTATTGTGCAGAGAATGGAATTTCACATGAAACATCACCGCAAGGACCCTCAATGTAATGGGTGTTGCCGAAAGGAGGAACAGACTCGAAAAGAAGTTCGCAAGGACTATGATACCGGGTTTACATTCCTAAAAGATTTTGGGTCAAGTCGCCAACACCAAAAGATGCTACTCGTAATCAGCATCCATGCTGACCAAGAGTCAAGGCAAAACACCCTATGAGCTTTGGAATGAAAGGAAGCCTCTTGTTTCTTTCTTTCGGGTGTTTGGTTGCAAGTGTTTCATACACAATAATGGTAAAGATCAGTTGAAAACTTTTGATAGTAAAGCTGATGAAGGAATATTCTTAGGATATTTGAAGTCAGTAAAGCTTTCAGAGTTTACAAATCAGAGGACTCTTATTGTGGAGGAAACACCACATGTTGTTTTTGATGAATCTATTTGTGTTCGTAAGAAACAGAACATGATGCAGATGAACCGACTAAGAGGATCACCAAATTAAGCCCTCAAAAAAAAAAAGATAAATCATCCATCGAACTCCGAAAAAGAAGAAGTCAGCCACATTCTATGATTGGAGTGACTCAGACTCAGATAAGGAAGTTCAGGATGGAACTCAGGATGGTGAGCCTCAGGAAAACCAACACTCCAAAGGTGACCAATCTCAACAGACACAAGTTCAGACTCAGGTATGTGATGCCAATGAAGATGTGGTCACAAATGAGGCAAATTCTCGAATCTATCAACCAAAGGGGGAACAAATGTCTCGATAATGTTCAATAGAATTTCCCCGAGGAAGATGATTCCTTTCTCCTTTCTCGTTGTTCCCCGAGTTTGTCGATTTAATCGAACCTAACATCTCAAATGTTGAGGATATTATTGAAGGGGAACATCAAGAAGGAAATGGTTAGATAGTCATCCTACAAGTCGATTGTGGGTGATCTAACTGAAGGTGTTAAGACAAGAAGGTTCCATGGTGAGAGTGCACTATTCTGCTGCTTCCTTTCAGAGAAAGAACCTGCCGAGATTGGTGAAGCTCTACAAGATTCTTATCGATTATCGCTATGCAAGATGAGTCAATCAATTCTCAAGGAATGAAGTATGGGAGTTGGTAGATAGACCGAAAGGCACAATGTCATTGGAACCAAGTGGGTTTTCAAGAATAAAAGAGATGAAAACAACAACATTGTAAGAAACAAGGCAAGGCTAGTTGCACAAGGTTATTCCCAAGAAGAAGGCTTGGATTATGATGAAACCTTTGCACCAAGTTGCAAGACTAGAAGCCATTAGATTGTTGTTTGCGTGATATGCCGCCCACATGAAGTTCATACTATCAAATGGATGTGAAAAGTGCATTTTCGAACGGTGTGCTTAAAGAAGAGGTTTATGTAGAACAACCTCCGGCTTCAAACAGAATGACCAAGTTTATGTGCTCGTAAAAGCTTTGTATGGTCTCAAGCAAAGCACCCAGAGCATGGTATGATACTTTTTTCGTTTTTCATCGACCATGGTTTTGTCAAAGGGATCGCTGATAGAACTCGCTCGTGATAGAGGATGGGGAAGAGATCTTACTAGTTCGGATATATGTTGATGACATCATTTTTGATCTCCAAACCATCACCGTGGTGAAAAGTTTTCAACATCGATGAAAGGCAAGTTTGAGATGTCAATGATGGGAGAGATGAATTTCTTTTCAGTCTTCAAGTGAAACAATCAAAGGAAGGAATATTCATCAACCGTGCAAAATACACCGTAGATCCGATTGCCAAATATGGTGTATAAATTGCAATGCGCTTAGGATTCCTATGAATACTAACTACAAGATGGATCCCGATTCGTAAGGCAAATCGCTGAATCATATCGATTATAGAGGAATCATCGATCATTGCTCTATCTCACAGCAAGCAGGCCGCTTATAACATTTGTTGTGGGATATGTGCAAGATACCAAGCTAATCCTAAGACTAGTCACATGGAGGTCGCCAAAAAGATACTAAGATATCTTAAGGGCACAAAGTGAATAGAGGATTATGGTATCCAAACCGATGATAACCTTGAATTAACCTGGTTACTCGATGTCGACTACGGAGGTTGTAGAATTGACAGAAGTCCACAACAGAACTTGTCAATTTCTAGGAAGCAAGTCGATATCTTGGTTTTCAAAGAAAATGACCTCAAAGAGTAACCAAGATTATCGGTTTGAATACATGGTTGCAGGAAGTCATTGTGCTCGAGATTCTTTCGCTCGCATAACAATTAAGGGATTATAAAGTTGAAGCTAATGAAGTACCAATATTTTGTGACAACAATAGTGCTATTGCTATTTCACAAAATCCCGTATTGAACACCCGATGCAAGCATGTGGATATCGACATCACTTCATCGAGATCATGTCGAGAAAAGGACATAAGGATGGAGAAAATTCATACCGATAGGGTAAAGAGTCGATATCTTGACTAAACCTTTTGGTCAATCAAGATTTCGTGAACTTTCATTAAATTAGGGATGCTAGAAACAGTGTATAGAGTAAATCAAAAAATTGAAGATTTTCAGATGCATGAAGCTTTTCAAAATTCCTATCGAGAAACTCGGGATAAAATGGAAATATCGAATCGAGTCTCGTGAAACTCAGATGCATCAAGGTCAAGATCAAGAAAGATGTCGAACCCATTCAAGACTCAAGATTATAATCGACATTTTATCAAGGACAAGACTCAAGAAGACCGATAGAGGGAAATTAGTCCGAAGAAGTAAAGACTACGCGACTCATTTATTGCTCAAGTAAAACTCAAGAATCATTCGCAATAAATACAAAACACCGAGGAATGTTTTTTGAGCGGATCGCTTTTAAATTCAAGAAGGTCAACAAATACTTAATGCTCGCCACATTATTGACCAATGAGGATATTTTTGGCGGGCTTACTTTTTAGAGATCGTCGGTTCAGATAACCCGATTAATCGGAGATTAATCTCAACCGCTGCTTTTCACCTAACCAACACGATTCTCCAAGATCTCGGCTATATATAACCCTTTAAGCCATTCAAGCCAAAATTTTATCAAACCCTTCGCTCCCAAATCCTCCGCAATTAAAAATCCCTTTGCCCGTAAATCTCCAAACCCTAAAACTTCAAATTTTATATCAATCTCTAAAATGGCCCCAACCTTGTTCGAGAAATTAGCCATAACCAACAAGCCGCGGGTACGAAGTTCATTGTCTCACTTGAAAGCACAACCAACTCAAAGCCGTAAGAGGAGGCTCGTGATATGATTCGATCGGGCTAAAATCACCCATCTAGTCGCAGTTTCGACTGCATCAGAGTTCGCAAAAGAAGTAATCAAATTCATCGTAATTTGAGAATAGATGAAGAAGATGGTATGCATTCTTCGATTACCACATCACATTTAGAGCATTCGCCAAAATATGCCGATTTTGAGAGGGATTTGTGCATAATTCAAAAAATCAATGATGTATTTGAGCTCGTGGATAGAGGAGAGGATCCCGATGTATATGTCGGGTAGAGAGCAGAGTACCTAGATAGGATTGCCGAGAACTCGTTAAATTTGAGGCGACATTGCATAAGAGGTATCTAAAGCCACAATATCGCAGGCCGATGGATATTGTGAGCAAGTGCATTATGAGTCTTATGGGAGTTTTGAGCGCATTAGTACCCCAAGCTCGATTGATGGCGGCGATCGAGGCATCTCCTACCACTGACTTCAACTGGCTGAAATTCTTAATTCAGATGGTGACGGAGCAAGCCAAGGTCATAAAAAGGGTCAATGGGACAATCACGATGAAAGGCAAGATCCACCATGCCACCAAAATTGCTTATATTTTGGAGATGTGCAGAGAGGAGGAGGATATCTTCGCCAATTCAACCCCATTCCCTAAAACCAAAATTCTCTTCAAGCCCACTGCTGTGAAGAAGCAGGCCATTCGAGGGAAAAGAGAAAAGAAGGTAGAATCACCTTCTGCGGCTGCTGAGAAAGAGACCCAACAAACCAGGGGGAAGGTTCTGTTGGAGGCAAAAATGGAGCAAGGAGCAAAACTGATGAAGCGGAAGGATCTTGCTCCAAAGCGCAAAAGATTGGTGGTTCTCACCGACGAAGGTAGCAGTGATTCTGAGGAGATACAACCTGAGGGCAAAATCGTCGAGTTCGCCATTACAAGTGTTGGCTCAGTTATCTCTAGGACACAGGATCGATCGAGGAGCGTGTCTTCTCCGAGGTGCTCGAGACATCACAGGGCCAGATAAAATTTTCAGAAATTTTTAAAGCGAGCTCAGACCTCGTGAGATGCCTACCTCAGATGTGTGTGCTCGCATGTAAGAGCCAACTCAGAGTCGATCTGAAGATGTGCAGGCTCAGACTGACGAGCCAACTCAGACTAAACCGAGGATATGCCACCAGCCTCGTAACCCACTCGATGCAAACCGAGGACCGAATGCACAAACTTCAGACACTATTGAGGCTCAGGAGCAAAATATTCTTGATGAGCTCCAGAGTGATCTATCGCTTGATCCCTTAGCGTAAGCTTTCATCGAACTGTAGAGCCCGAGATTGAAGAAGGGCGAGGTCAAGAAGGCGAATGGAGGAGCAAGGGGGAACGGTTCATCCTGACCGCTACTCCCGAGCTCAACCATCATACCCCGATCTCGCAAGATGTTTTCTTCAGATTAAGGACGATAAAGATATATCCTCAATCGACTCTTCCCGAGATGCTTGATATTGCCGCATTCAGAGGGGAAGACCGGTGGAATGAGGAGACACCTTTTCCCGACCGACTTCTCGTGGTCTGGCGACAAAGCTCAGATGAAAAATTCGATTTTGATGAGCTGGGTTCAGAGGAAGCTTAGCCGAGAAGAAAACAATCGAAGTTGGTGCCCCGAAAGCAAATGGAGACAAATCCAAAGATGGAGATGGGGACCAACAGGGGAGATGCCGAGGATCGGCCCAAATGGAAAAAGAGACTTCGTTGTCGATCAACTCAGATCGGTTAGCACTCTTTCAGTACCTTTTGGCACTATTAACAATTATGCCAAAGTTACCGAAAAGTACTATCTTTAATTCTCAATTGTCCGATAAAAATGATCGAGGCTCAATTGGAGACCGGAGCTCGGGATGAAGTCAAGCTCAGATGATCAAACAAAGACGAATAAAAGTGAAAGGTTCCCGAGATTGATCTCACTCCCCGTAATGGAGAAACTTGAGAAGATTGAGCCAATGGCGATCAAAATTGCTCAGATGGAAGAAACGGCCAATCAAGCTCGCGGATAATGGAAGGACTTAGCCATTCTTCTAAATCGTGCAAGATACAAAACACTCGACCACTCGTGATGACCTCCATGGAAGAAAAAGTGAATGAAAAGTCGGAGGAGTCAACGCAGAGTTAAGTCTTTGTCAAATGAAATGAAGCACCGTGAATCGATCAATTTCTAGAGGTGAAACTAGCAGAGAGAAAAATGAGGTGCCGATCAAATCGGCTGGTGAGGAAATGAGCTCGCTGCTCATGACCAAGATGACAGAGATGCTTAAAGATGCACTCTCCGCCGTTTGCCCACTTATTCGAAGAACTTTTCGTGGCTAAGAACCACATCAGAGAATGAAAGATGAGCAAGATCAGTTAGCAGAGAGATCCATGTGTGTGAGCAAAGAGCAAGATTACATGGACACAGCTTTCTCCAGACTTCTTCCAAATTACGGTGCTGTGAAGGGGGAAAAGGAAGGTGAAGACCTCGGGAAGTTCATGGCACGCATTTTGGAGAAGAAGGCTCAAAAGAGGGTCAAATGTACAATCTAGCCAAAGCCTTTAAAAGAAGTTGAAGCTACCGATAAATTGAAATTCGGCCAAGTGGAGAAGCCCATCTACACTCGAAGTTTCGAGCAAACCATGCTTGAGGTTGCAAGAGAGAAACCGAGTGCTAGAACTAAGGTTGGAACAAGCCAGCCGGTGCCGAATCGCTTATGAAGAGGAAAGCCTTGGGCGTTGTTCAACCCAGAAGCAAGCGTCGCGAAGGCTTCTTTAAGCCAATCCAGAGAAAGTTGATTCGGATGATGAAGATGCGTAAGAATCTGAGTCTCAACCTCGTAAGAAAGTCTTCAACACCAGAGATGCTCAAGACACTCCAAAAAGAACAAGCCAAGAAAGCCGCCGCTTCGGTCTCGTGAGCTTCGCGGATCGAAAAGAAGATAGACGAAGAGCGTAAGCCGAAGGAGTGACTTCGTGAATTTTGCGAAAGCAAAAGGAAGCGGAACATCGAAAAGCGCTTAAAAAGTGGCCCCACGCTGATAAATGGATGCCCATTAAACTCAACGACATGTGGGAAGAAGTGAAGAGAACCTTCCGTTCAATTACGATGTTCTCGTGGAATGGAGAGGGAAGGCTCAGATCGTAACTAAGCTTTATTGAATATCTTCTAACCTTCTATCCAAAGTATCTCCAAGGCTGGATTAACCTTGCGGATGAAGGTGGAGTACAGATAGTAGCCCCTGGTCCATATTCCTATTCTCCTCCAAGACTTGGTAATGGCTTGGTAAATGAGAAGGCCATTACGCAAGAAATTGCTCAAGATGCCGGGTCATTGGGATTAACAGGAACAAATCCCGACATCATCAAGGAGAGGAATGAGTCAAGAAAAGATTTTTCGGAATGTTCAACCCGGAGGTGCAAATGATGAAGTCGAGAATGAAGCAAATCAAGATCCGAATCAAGATCAAGATCAAGAACTCGTAAGATTCTGTAATATTTAAATTTTGTCTTTTTTTGATTTTGTTGATAAAAAATCTCATTGTAATCAGAATGGTATACTTATCATCAATGAAGATTTATCATTATGCTCAAAAGATAATACCTTATTATCTTATTTACATGTCTTTTATTTTGATATGCTGATTGTATGTCTCTGAACTAACTGAATGATGATATGGGAAAATTGTTTAAGTATTTAGTAATGAACTACTTAAAGAGATTCATTATCAAGAAATTATGAATGTCTTAAGTGTTGGAAAAACTCTTTAATGTATTGAGAGATTCTCCGATAAAGAAATTGTTGAGAGACAACCAATCTTGTGATAGATAAATCAAACCCGAGTATAGGTTATGTATTTGTAACAAGATAGGTTTCTGCATCATCAAAAAAGGGGGAAATTGTTGGGAGATGAATTTAATAAAAGATTATATGATTTTGATTAAGATCCCAAAACCCCCGAGTATGACATGTTCGTAATGATCTTGATAATTGAGTCGATTCGGGCTTTTTAGAGTATTCGTGATGTTATCCGCAAAATGTATAGTCAGCAGATATAGTTCAGATAGGTTTCAAGACTCAAGAACTCAAGATAAGTTTCAAGAAACTGAAGTTTCAAGATGAAACCAAGTCTCAAGACTCAAGATGAAATCGAGAATCTAAAGACTCAATGAGAAATCGAGACTCAAGACTCAAAGATGAAAATCGAGATATCAAGACTCAAAAGATGAAATCGAGACTCAAGACTCAAAGATGAAAAATCGAGATATCAAGACTCAAGATGAAACCGAGAATCAAGACTCAAAGATGAAGACTCAAGATATCGGCCAAGATAAATCAAGACTCGAAAGACTCAAGACTCGAAGACCCTCAAGACTCGTAAGACTCAAGACTCAAGACTCAAGACTCAAGACCCTGAAGACGCAGAAGACTCAAGACGCAAGATCAAGATCGAGAAATCAAGATCAAGAATATCGAAGCACAAGAATTATCGAAGACTCAAGAATGCAATCAATGCTCAAGATGAACCTGAATGTTCCGAGGCACTGAATATATCTATCTGAAGGATGCAATACTAAGAGAAACGCGATGCCTTAGAAAGTTAGATATTGCCAAGACATTCAAATGCGCATAAAAAAGGAACTAAGTCAAGTGTTGTTAAGGTTATATCAAACTCGAGTTTGTAAACCAAAAGAGCCGTTGAAGGTGTCTACCTTTAATCAAGACAAAAGTCAAAAAGAGGAAGACGACATTGCACTCATACCGATAATCGACAAAGGATAAAGTCAAAAAAAAAAGATGTCGATGTAACGAAAAGTTCCAGATCAAAAAAAGTGAAGACCCGGCTACATGAAAGGTTATTGCTTAAAACATGTTAGGGAGTTTCAAACCCTAAATATAGCAAGTTTCTCACACACCATAAGAGGGAACTCACGGCTATCTCTCCAACGGATAGTTTTCAAAGAGTGACCTTGGTGTATGCCTATAAATACGGGTGACCTCTACTTTGTAAGGTTACGGAAATTTATACGCAACTCAAGAGCTCAAACTTATTCTTTAAAAGTTAAAGCACTCTAAATACCTTGAATTTCCCAAGTGCTTCTATATTGAAGAGAGCTCACTTTACTAAGCCTAGCTTGATAAGATTTATCCAAAGCTTAGTCGAGATATCCTAACCCTTTGCATTGTGCTTCATTGTAAAGGATATCTCATCCTAGTTGAAAACCAACCAAGAAACCCCAAACCCTTGAGAAGGTAGTTGGAGGTGTTTGTTGGTGAGTAGAGTTGTAAAGAGTTAGTAAACCACGCGGAGTAGTCGTAAAAAACTCTAGAGGAGAAGTTAGTAAGCCATGTGGGTAGTCCAAAAAGCTTGTGTGTGATTGAGTAAGTAAACTACGGAGGTAAATAAAAACTCAAGGTCGGGTTGAGTAAGTAAACTACGGAGTAGTCGTAAAACTCAGGTACGAAGTTGAGTAAGTAAACTACGAGGTATTCGTAAAGCTCGGTTGATAGTGAATTTCTCTCAAGAGTCGAGAGAGTGGATGTAGGAGCTTGGGTCTAAAACCACTATAATCGCTGTGGTTCTTTATTGCTTTCCTTATCAGGCTTAATCGTTGCATTGACTTGATTTTGAAAGCATACTTTTTCATCGATATTCGTTGGAATCAATCCAATGAAGTTGCATAAGTGAATCACAGCCAATCACTATTTCATAAAGGAAGGTTTTTCAAAGAAAGCTTAAAAACGAGTATAATCTAAGGGCCAACCATTCAAGACGATCGAGTAGCTAGAACAGATAGTTATCAAACCGAACTCTCTTCGAGGATTCAAGAAGCTAGTTATCGATCCAAGCAACTCAGGATCTCGACACTCGTGATTCGGTTGGGATTATCCGAGGTATCCGAAAAGCAAACAGATCACCGCCTCAAGAGACTTTGACTCAGAGCGATCTATGCTTCTCGTAACCTAATCTTTAGGATTATCCGACCCAAGTCGACCTCAAGAAGAAAAAAAAGTTTTAAAATCATCGAACACGTATATCCCCCATACACGTAAGACTCGCGTTACACAGGACCAACAATTTGTGTTGTTTGCTTTCGCTCAGATTCTATCTCCGACATTTTCACCGAAAAGCATATCGATTTTCTTGATATTCAGTTGGAAACAATCAACTGAACTTGCATCAAACTTGATCACAGCCTTAACCACTGTTTTACTAAGGAAGAGATTTTTAGCAAGATAAAACGAGTATAAACTTAGGGCCAACACATTCCGCACTCTTGATTAGCTAGAACAGATAGTTACCAAACTTAACCAACTCTACTGAGTATTCAGTAAGATTATTATCTGATCCAAGCTTCTCAGGATCTCTGATAAAACTCAGGATCAGTTGGGCTAATCTGAAGCTTCTAAAAGCTACTCAGGATCACTGTGTCAGTTGACTTTGACTCAGAGTAATTTGTGCTTCTAAGGGAAAAATTCTCAGGACAGAAGATCTCAGAAAAGAAAGGTTTTAAAAAATCACTGAACACGTGTATTCCCCCCCCCCCATACACGTGTAAGACTCATTTGCACCAGGACCAACAAGTGGTATCAGAGCAGTGGTTAATTTTGACCACTTGCTTTTGGTAGCCATAGTCTATTTGTGAAAAGACTTTGGTGGTCTATCGAATAGATCTTTATCACGATATCTTACAAGGCTCATTCATCATGCCTTCTAAGAAACTTCCTATGTTCTCTGTTGAGAGCTATGACCTATGGAGATTGAGAATGCAGGCACATCTATATTCTAAGCATGAAAGAATGTGGAGAGTGGTGTCTAAAGGACCATTCAAATTCCTTTGCTAGAATCCTGAATCATCGACATCGAGATGAATGATCCCAGAGATGAATTTCCAAAACCTGATGACCAACTTACTCCTGATGAGAGAAAGTTAGTCAATTTGGACTACATTGCTAAAGATACTTTATATAACACTATTGATGATGATGTTATGGGGATGATTTCTCACTGTGAAACTGCCAAAGAAATATGGGACACACTTGCTATCATGTGTCAAGGCACAGATCATATTAAAGAGAACAAACTTTTTGTTGCCATTGGAAAGTTTGATAGCTTTGAAATGGAAGATGGTGAATCCATTGAAAACTGGAAGTCAGATTCACTAGTATTATGAATGATCTGAATGCTCTTGGGAAAAGATACCCACAGAGAGAAGTGGCACTGAAAATTCTTAGAGGATTGTCTAATAAATGGGATATACATGCTGTGGTGATTGAAAACAACAAGAATATTGATTCTATGCCATACCAACAAGTTTTCTCTGAACTGAAAGCTTATGAGTTTGTGATTGATAAGAAAACTAAGATATCTGATAGCAAAGATGAATCTTCATCTAGCAAGAATGTGTCTTTCAAAGCTAAAGAGAAATCCTGTAAAGCTAAAGAGTCTAATAACTCACTTGCCAAAAATTAGGATGAGCAAGAGGATAAGCTAGTACTGTTGGCAATGAGGTTTGAAAGACTCAATAGCATATATGGAAAGTATAAGAAATACTATAAGAACAACAACATGCAGAACATGAATAACTCGAAGTTGAGGATGATTCATCGAGAAAAGGAAGGACCACAAAGCTGAAGGATCCTCATCCAGAAAGAAGGACTCCAAAACCAATGAGGAAAGTGATCAGGATGATGATGCCAACAGATGCTATAATTGTCAGAAGAAAGGTCACTTCCAGTATGATTGTCCTGAGCTGAGTGCCAAAGAAAGAAAGGAGAAACAAGCTGTGAGGTCCCGATTAAAACCAATTTTGTGCGTGAGGAAGCGAAACATGTCACGTGATGCATATGACAAGTATAAACATAAAGCAGTAAAGAACACACAAGATTTTATAGTGGTTCAGACGAAACCCGTCTTACGTCCACTCTTCCCTTAACATAGGGGAACCTTAACCGAACTTAACCTGTGGGACTTATATCCCTCACGGGATGGCCGAGATGTTTACCGAGTTCACACTCAAGCGGGACTTATCACCCTCACGGGATTTCCGATAGATGTTTACCGAGTTCACACTCACCTACAAACTTATCCTATCAAACTGATTTGGGTAAGGTTTGTTTGGTTTTCAACTAGTTTGAGATTCTCCCTTACATTTGTTTAGCCTCAATGCTAAGGATGGGAAAATCTCTCTAAGCTTAGGATATAGCATTTGTGCTTAGATCAAGGTAGAACACTATTGAATATATGCGTGTATCTCTCGCTATGTGTTCTATGGTGGAGATGCTCGATGATTTGGCTCTGTAGTTATGTTGAATGCCTTAGCCGTGCTACGATCAGGTCATATTTCAGGACTCGATCATCCGCACACGACCTAATCTTTGGGGAACCATCGAACCCATATCTTCTTAGCTCTGTAGCATCGATGGTGTTTTTCACACACTTTTCTCACGCATCCATGCTTGATAATGAAGGAAGAACTTGTATTTATAGTGTGGATTTGAATGTTACCGTTGGAGAGAATCACATTCAAATCCATACTACTCTGTAGCTTTTTGTAAACTTTTTTCAGTTTGTCGTCTTCCTCTCATTGGTCCACGCCACCGAATCTAACGGCTATATTCTTGATTTCTTCCGAGTCTCTAACGTTATATTCCTCAGATCTTTCGAGTCTCGGGATCTTCGAGTTCTATCCGAGCTTTCAGTTATCTGAGCTATCTGAGCCTTCAGGTTATCTGAGCTGTCTGGACCTTCAGGTTATCTGAGTTATCTGAGCCTTTAGGTTATCTGAGCCTTCAGGTTATCTGAGTTATCTGAACCTTCAGGTTATCGAGCCTTCAGGTTCTTCAGTAACTTATTGAGTCTCAGGTTCTTGATTCAGCAGACTTCTCTTCAGCCGGACCTTTGTCCGATCAGCATCATCGACACTCAAAGCCATCGAAGTTAGGTTCTCAATTCGCACATCCCGACCCTCAGTCACATTGACTCAAAGTTTATCCGATTTCTTCTTTTCGATCCGATCGGCTCGACCGATCGGATCAACATATCTTCAGATCATCTCAGATAGCATCAGTCATCCGTGATCAAGTTAGCATATCAGATTATAATATCGATCTCGATCACGCCTCGATCTCGTCGATCTCATCCGCTTCATCTTCTCGATCCGTAACCTTCTTCTCGACGGTCGGGTTTTAGTTTTTTTCTTCACATCCGATTTGTACAAAGACATCAGCTAACTTCGAACTCATCTAACTCATTCGATCTCGATCATTCTCGCCTCAGAGCCTCATCTCGATCTATATCTTCTTCTTTTTGATTTCGTGAGTTCCCCTCAATTTGTTATTTCGCCCCTTAACTTGTTATCTCAGAAAATAGCTTGAATAACACAAGTTAATAATGTTTTCGCATAAATCATCAAAACTAAAATATCCCAAAAATTTTTGATAATGACGCCAAAAACATTTGAAAAATATATGCAATTACAGAGATCGGGTTTTTTGGTTTTAAAAGATCGATTCAAAGATCACTTTGAAAATAGTGATCTTTTGAACAACCCGCTCTTATACCACTCTGAGGTCCCGATTAAAACCGATTTTGCGCGTGCGGAAGCGAAACATGTCACGTGATGCAAATAAAAACAGGGATGAGGGAATGGTCAATACTAATTTTTTGCTTTTAAGAACGATGTGTGTTGTTTTGCTTATAATCGAATGCATATGACAAGTATATACATAAAGCAGTAAAGAACACACAAGATTTTATAGTGGTTCAGACGAAACCCGTCTTACGTCCACTCTTCCCTTAACACAGGAGAACCTTAACCGAACTTAACCTATGGGACTTATATCCCTCACGGGATGGCCGAGATGTTTACCGAGTTCGCACTCAAGCGGGACTTATCACCCTCACGGGATTGCCGATAGATGTTTACCGAGTTCACACTCAAGCGGGACTTATCACCCTCACGGGATTGCCGATAGATGTTTACCGAGTTCACACTCACCTACAAACTTATCCTATCAAACTGATTTGGGTAAGGTTTGTTTGGTTTTCAACTAGTTTGAGATTTTCTTTTACATTTGTTTAGCCTCAATGCTAAGGATGGAAAAATCTCTCTAAGCTTAGAATATAGCATTTGTGCTTAGGTCAAGGTAGAACACTCTTGAATATATGCATGTATCTCTCGCTCTGTGTTGTATGGTGGAGATGCTCGATGATTTGGCTCTGTAGTTATGTTGAATGCCTTAGCCTTGCTACGATCAGGACATATTTCAGGACTCGCATCATCTGGCACACGACCTTGGCTGGGAACTACTGGAACCCATATCTTCTTATCTCTGTAGCATCGATGGTGTTTTTCACAGACTTTTCTCATGCATCCACGCTTGATAATGAAGGAAGAACTTGTATTTATAGTGTGGATTTGAATGTTACCGTTGGAGAGAATCACATTCAAATCCATACTACTCTGTAGCTTTTTGCAGCTTTTTTAGGCTTGTCGTCTTTCTCTCATTGGTCCACGTCAGCTGAATCTAACGGCTATATTCTTCAGTTTCTTCTGAGTCTCTAACGGTTATATTCCTCAGGATCTTCTGAGTCTCAGGATCTTCAGTTCTATCTGAGCCTTCAGGTTATCTGAGCTATCTGAGCCTTCAGGTTATCTGAATTGTCTGAACCTTCAGGTTATCTGAGTTATCTGAGCCTTCACGTTATCTGAGTTATCTGAACCTTCAGGTTATCTGAGCCTTCAGGTTATCTGAGCCTTCAGGTTCTTCAGTAACTTACTGAGTCTCAGGTTCTTGATTCAGCAGACTTCTCTTCAGCGGACCTTGTCTGATCAGGCATACTGACACTCAGGCTTACTGAGTTCAGTTCTCTGAATTCAGACATCCTGACCCTCAGGTCACATTGACTCAGGCTATCTGATTTCTTCTTGCCTGATCTGATCAGCTCGACTGATCAGATCAACATATCTTCAGGATCATCTCAGGATAGCATCAGGTCATCTGCATCAAGTTAGCATATCAGATTATCATATCTGATCTCGATCACGTCTGATCTCGATCAGTCTCATCTGCTCATCTTCTGATCTGTAACCTTCTCTTCTGATTTGCTAGCTTTAGCTTTTCTTCACATCTGATTTGCACAGCACATCAGCTAACTTCAGAACTCATCTAACTCATCTGATCTTGATCATTCTCGTCTGTAGCCTCGTCTGATCTTGATCTTCTTCTTCTGATTTCGTGAGTTCCCCCTCAATTTGTTCTTTCGTTCCCCCTTAACTTGTTATCTGTAAAATAGCTTGAATAACACAAGTTAATAATGTTTTGGCATAAATCATCAAAACTAAAATATCCCAACACAAGCCAAGTGAGACAGAAAGTTCTCTAGCAAGAAGGCTATGATTGCTAAAGAAGAAGAACAATCTGAAGAAGGATCCAGTTCTTTAGAAGAGATATTCCCAGATAGTGATAGTGATGATGTTTGCCTTGTTGTTATGGAGGAGGTAAATTCTTCTATCTCTGTTGTTGCTCCTACGCAAGAACCTGAGTTATCAAGTTCATCTATAACCAGTAACTTTGACCTGATGGATTCTTTTGAGAATCTTATGAAGGACTATTCTGTGTTACAAGAACTGCTCATAGAAACTCAAAAGCAGAATAAAGAACTGACTGCTGAAAATCTGAGGTGGAAAGACTCTAATACTACTGAGATCACTTCTCAATTAATGGGAACTACTGATGAACTAGATGTTCTGAAAGTACAACTCTCAGAAAAAGAGAAAGTGATAGAGACCCTGAATGGAAAATTAGAGAAATTCACTGAGGAAAATCAGCTTATCCGGACTGAATTCAATGACCTCTTTGAGAAGCATGAAACTCTAAAGAAAAGTTAGGATAGTGTGCGGAGATAGTTAGCTCTATTGAATTCTGTATCTAAAACAATAGATGAAATTCAGAGTTATCAAAGACCTGCAACTATAAAGGCTGGATTGGGATATAATCCAGGGGGAACCTCACAAGGTCTTCTGAATGATGCTTCTTCTAGTAGCAATAAGACTGTCTTTGTTAAACCGGTGGCATGTACTAATCTTCTTACTGAAGAACAACCCCGTGTTTTAGACAAGGGTAAAGGACCTATGGTTTCAAAAAAACTGAAAGTTCAGGATAGAAAGCCCAAACCTCAGGAAAAGGCTAGAAAACCTGAACACTTGGTAGGAAATTTTCAGGCCAGTACTTCAAAGCCTCAGGCTAAGAATACCAACCTGAAGAAATCTGCACTGAACCATCAGAGGAATTTTCAGAAGAGAAACACTCAACAGAGATATTCTCAACTGAAAAGAGCAAGTCCCAGATTACTGAAAGACCACAATTTTAGTACAGGCAACCTAAACCCCACTTGCCTAAGGGTAAAGGTTTCCTGAACCCTAGTCAGCAGAGACAGAGACCAGCTGCACCAAGGCCAAAGCATTGGAACAAAAAGCCTGAACCCAAGAAGAACTCTAAGGCTCATGTTCATGCTAAGGCTAGCACTCATACGCAGGGTACTGCCAAGGCACCTAGGGTGGTGAATGTGTATGTAGATGTTTATGGGAGACAAATCAGCCACTCTAAAGTAATTAGAGTTATCAGGCATATTTGGGTTCCAAAAGGTACAGCTAACCTGGTAGGACCCTACACCAAATGGGTACATAAGGCCTGATCTATTTTTCAGGTGAAGGAAAAGGGCACTGAGCAGAATGAAGACAACATAGCCCTGATGAGTGGAAATGAATTGACTCCTGCTACATGGTATCTGGACAGTGGATGTTCAAGGCACATGACAGGATATAAACAATTACTCACTAACTATGTTGAGCAAAAAGGTTCTCAGATTACATTTGGAGATAATTCCAAAGGACAGACTGAAGGATATGGAACTCTTGAAGTTGAATCTGTTCATATCTATGGTGTATCATATGTTTCTGGTTTAAAGCTTAATTTGTTTTCTATCAGTCAATTCTGTGTCAAAGGATTCAGTGTTGAGTTCTCAAAGAACTTATGTTATGTGAAAGACAATGCTTCACAACAAATACTACTGAATGGTACTAGAAAAGAAAATGTATATCTTGCTGATTGGAGGCTAACTCCTAAAGATACATGTTTGGTTGCAAAAAGTTCTACTGATACCAGTTGGTTGTGGCACAAAAGACTGAATCACTTAAACTTCAAAACCCTAAACAAACTTGCAAGATTGGCACTTGTGAGGGGGTTACCCAATGAAGTGTTCAGTAAGGATCATATATGTGATGCTTGTCAAAAAGGAAAATAAATCAAAGCATCATTCAAAAGTAAAGTAGAAGTGTCTACTGACAGAATACTGCAATTGTTGAATATGGATCTCTTTGGTCCAGTAACACCTGTGAGCACAAATGGCAGGAAATATACACTTGTGGTAGTTGATAACTACTCTAGATATACTTGGGTCATATTCTTACTCAGTAAGAAAGAGACTCAGACAAAACTGCCAGAACTACTGAAAAGACTCAGTACTGAAAAGAATCTGAGTGTTGTCAAAATCAGATCATATAAAGGCACTGAATTTATCAACCATATTATATCTGATTATTGTGTAGCAAATGGAATAGCTCATGAAACATCAGCTGCAAGGACCCCACCACAAAATGGTGTTGCTGAAAGAAGAAATAGAACTCTGAAAGAAGCTGCAAGAACAATGATTGCTGAAGCTGATATACCTAAGAGGTTTTGGGCTGAAGCTATCAACACTGCATGCTACTCTCAGAACAGATCCATGCTGACCAAGAATCAAGGCAAAACACCTTATGAGCTGTGGAATGAAAGGAAGCCTATTGTTTCTTTCTTTCGTGTGTTTGGTTGCAAGTGTTTCATACACAATAATGGTAAAGATCAGTTGAAAACTTTTGATAGCAAAGCTGATGAAGGGATATTCTTAGGATATTCTGAAGTCAGTAAAGCCTTAAGAGTTTACAACTGTAGGACTCTTATTGTGGAAGAAACACCTCATATTGTTTTTGATGAATCAACTTGTGTTCAGAAGAAACAGGAACATGACTCAGGAGATCTAGCCAAGAAAATCACCAGACTTAGCCTGAAAAAGAAGAACAAAACATCCTCTGAACCTGAAAAGAAGAAGTCAATCACTTTCTATGAATGGAGGGAATCAGACTCAGACAAAGAAGCTCAGGATGGAAATACTCAGGATGGTGGAACTCAGGATGAAAATTCTCCACTGAAGGAAAGCCAACACACTGAAGCTGACCAATCTGAACATACACCAGTTCAGACTCAGGTATGTAATGCCGATGAAGATGTGGTCACAGCTGAGGCAAACTCTGAATCTATCAACCAAGGGGGAACAAATGTCTCTGACAATGTTCTGAATGGAATTTCCCCTGAGGAAGATGATTCACTCTCTCCTTTTCTGTTGTTCCCTGAATTTGATGAATTACCTGAACCTAACATTTCTGATGTTGAGGATACTACTAAAGGGGGAACATCAAGGAAAAGATGGTTGGATAGTCATCCTACAAGTCAGATTGTGGGTGATCTATCAGAAGGTGTTAAAATAAGAAGGTTCCATGGCAAAAGTGCTCTATTCTGCAGCTTCCTATCTGAAAAAGAACCTACTGAAATTGAAGAAGCTCTTCAAGATTCATTCTTGATTACTGCTATGCAAGAAGAGCTGAATCAGTTCACAAGAAATGAAGTTTGGGAGCTAGTGGACAGACCTAAGAGGCACAATGTGATTGGAACTAAGCAGGTCTTCAAGAACAAGAGAGATGAAAACAACAACATTGTAAGAAACAAGGCAAGGCTAGTTGCACAAGGTTATTCCCAAGAAGAAGGCTTGGATTATGATGAAACCTTTGCACCTGTTGCAAGACTAGAAGCCATCAGAATGTTTCTTGCATATGCTGCCCACATGAAATTCACAGTCTATCAGATGGATGTGAAAAATGCATTTCTGAATGGTGTGCTTAAAGAAGAGGTTTATGTGGAACAACCTCCAGGATTTTGTCAGAATGACCAAGTTTACAGGCTCAGGAAAGCCTTGTATGGTCTAAAACAAGCACCCAGAGCATGGTATGATACACTTTCTCAATTTCTTACTAACCATGGTTTTATCAAAGGAACTGTTGATAGAACTTTGTTCAGAATAGAAGATGGGAAGGATATCTTACTAGTTCAGATTTTTGTGGATGACATCATATTTGGTTCTCCAAATCATCAGATGTGTGAGAAGTTTTCTACCCTGATGAAAGGAAAGTTTGAGATGTCTATGATGGGGGAGATGAATTTCTTTCTTGGACTTCAGGTGAAACAAACTAAGGAAGGAATATTCATCAATCAGGCAAAATACACCAGAGATCTAATTGCTAAGTATGGTGTACAGAATTACAATGCAGTTAGAATTCCTATGAATACTAACTACAAGAAGGATCCTGATCCTGAAGGCAAATCAGTAAATCACACTGATTATAGAGGGATCATTGAATCATTGCTATATCTCACAGTAAGTAGGTCTGATATTACATTTTCTGTAGGGATATGTGCAAGGTACCAAGCTAATCCTAAGGCTAGTCACATGGAGGCTGCCAAAAAAAGATTTTGGAGTATCTTAAGGGAATTGTGAATAGAGGATTATGGTATCCAGCTGATGATAACCTTTAATTAACTGGTTATTCAGATGCTGATTATGGAGGATGTAGAATTGACAGGAAGTCTACTACAGGAACTTGTCAATTTCTTGGATGTAAAGTGATATCATGGTTTTCAAAGAAACAGACATCAGTAGCAACCAATACTACTGAAGCAGAATACATGGCTGCAGGAAGCTGTTGTGCACAAATACTTTGGCGGATTATAAGATTATAGCCAATGAAGTACCTATATTTTGTGACAATAATAGTGCAATTGCTATTACACAAAATCCGGTATTGCACACCAGATGTAAGCATGTTGATATCAGACATCATTTCATCAGAGATCATGTTGAGAAAAAGGATATAAGGATGGAGAAAATTCATACTGATAAACAGAGAGCTGACATCTTGACTAAACCTTTGGCTGAATCAAGATTTCAGGAACTATCAGTAGAATTAGGGATGTTGGATCCAGGTGAATGAATTTCACTGAAGGGAGAAGTCCATCAGGGGCATGTAGTTATTCATGGGGAATAACTCAGGACAAAATTTTCTCAGGATGGAAACTGAGACTCAGGACAAATTTTGTCAGGATCAGTATTCAGTAAGGTTTATATATTCAAATAATCCTGAAGTTATATTGATACATGCATTAAATTCAGTGGAATTTATTACACAAGGGATTACTCAGTAATCATTTGAAATAAATGACAAAAGGCATGAACTTTTAAAGCGGGAATGTTTGAAGTACCATTGACTGAAAAACACGAACAGTCGCCTCAATTTCTGAGAAATAGCCATTTGTCAACCTATAAACTGCTACTTGCCTATTGTCCAGAAAATTAGCCAAAATAGCTATTTTTCTCGAGATTTTCTTAAATATCAGATTAAATCTCAACCATTCATCATATTTTTCGAGATTTAATCACAGCCCTTGATCTTTATTTCACAGATCATATATAAACCCATCGTTAACCCTCATTCGTTTATTTCTCACATTTAAACGATCCGAATTCTCAAATCCTTAAACCTTCAAAACCTTCAAATCCTTCATATACACTACCCAGAAATTATTCTGCAATGGAGTTCCCAAGTTATGCAATGATTAAGGATCTTGCCGAAACCGAAAAAACGTATTTTGAACATGTGGTAGCAATGATCGACAACAAGGCTACCCAGGTAGAAGAAGAAGCTCTAAACATGTTGCGGATGGCTCGATTGACACGACTGGTGAGCAATATGCCAGAATCCGAACTAGTCCAAGAAGTGTTGCAATTTGTTGTTAACCTTCGAGAAGGAGGACGGGGTGGATTGGTTTCGCAGCTAAGTTTTGGAACTTATGCGAAATCGAAAGCAGAGGTGGTTTGCTCCAAGCAGGTGAAACTCTCTTTAGAAGATATCAATTCCAAGTTTGAATTAAGCAATAAAGGAGAAGATCCAACATTATATATGTCTGGAAGAGAACAGGAAATCCTGGACCGTTTTGCAGAAATGAAGGTGGAATTGAAAGGGGCTCTGCATAAACGGTGTTTAAAGCCAAAATACAGAGTCTTGATTGACAATGTGGCCAAGTGCTTGATGAGCACCTCTGGAAGTCTGGAGCAGGTGAGCAGGAATAAGTTGAGGCTCATGGTTGCAATAGAGAACTCACCCTCTATGGACTTCAACTGGTTGAAATTCTTGGTGAACTGCATTCTTCACCAAAACCAGAAACTAAAGTATGCAAAAGATGCATTCACCAAGAATGGGAAGGTCTTGTTTGGGAAAAAGATCAGTTTTTTGATCGAGACCTGGCCCAGGGAAAACATGTTCCTGATGACGGGAGTAGAATTTTCTAGGACTCGAATCATGTTCCAAAAGCCCAAGTCCCAGAAAAGGAAGATTGCTCCATCAGGAAGCCAAGGTTCTATGATTCATAAGGAATCTAAAGATCAGGATGATTCGAGTACTGATCAGGATGATGTGGTAATTGCTAAGGTTGTCCAGAAGCCGGTCAGGACAGCATCAGTAAAACATCCTAAGGCTTCAGGACAGGAGGAAAGGACGAAGAGATCTCTTGATCTGCTAAGAGTAAAAAGGGAGACTGGAGACAAACTGAAGCAAAAGGCGTTAGCACCACATAAGAGAAAGAGACTCCAAACAATTGCAGAGAAAGAAACCAGTGAAGATGAAGAAATTCATACTGAGGGTCAGCAAGGAATGAAATCCCCACTCCAAGTGTTTGCTCAAGTGGTGAAGAACGTTCAGGAGCAGGACACTGAAGAAAATGTATTCTCAGAGGAACTTGAAACTTCCCTGAGCACTGATAAAATATCTCAGGAGATTTTTAAAGGACCTCAGGAGCAGACAGAATCTCAGGATCTACTGAGTTTTGATACTCTCCTAAAACAACCCTTTCTTGATCCTTCCGCACTACAAATCATCCAATCAGAGCCTGATGTTCCAGAGAGTCCTGAATTAAAGAAAGGTGAAGCAGAAGAAGTAGAATGGCGAAGCAAGGGGGAACGGTTCATCCTGGATAGATACCATGAGGTTGAATGCTTATCCTGACCTACAAGATATTTTCCTCAGGCTCAGGACAATGGTCTACATCCTGAACCAGACACTCCTTGAGATGTTAAATATTGCCTCCTTCAGAGGAGAGGAGTGGTGGAGTGCTGAGACTGCTGCTTTGACAGAGTTCTCCGGTTTCAGAAAAACCAAGCTCAGGATGAAAGTTGCTGACTTTGATGAGCTAGTGAAGAGAAAGGTGGCTGAGAAGAAGAATGCTGAGGCTGATGTATCCAGTTCTCATAATCAGGAAGAAGAAGGGGATCAGGGAGGAGAAGGAGAAGGAAAAGAAGTTGAACAAGAGAAACAAGCTGAGACTGAAATGGAGAAAGAAACTCAAGCTGAACAAACTGATGTCAGACAACCTCAGACTGAAGTTAGCACTCTTCAGGTACCTTTTGGCACTATTGTAAATTATGCCAAAGTTACTGAAGTACCTAGCTTTAAATCTGATGTTTATGATATGCAGACTGGGGCTCGTTTGGAGCACCCAGCTCAGATAGAAACTCCAGTGATTGACTTAACTCCAATCCTGGATTAACTGAAGGAAATAGAGCCAGTCTTAGGGAAGATGACTCAGATGGAGGCAACATTGGCAAGTCAATCTCAAAAATTGGAGAGTCTAAGTTCATCATCTGATATGCTGCAAATTCAGACAACACTTACAGATAAGGTGACTGTACTTGATGAGAAGATTGATGGAGTCAGGACAGAACTTAATGCCAATATGGAGCAAAGATACCAGGCCAGAACTACATTTCTTGAGGCCAAACTGGTTGAGAAAATTATCGCTTGATCAAGACAGCTGTTGAGGAAATGAGCACTCTGCTCATGTCCAAGATGACAGAGATGATGCATGAAGTCTTTTCAACACAGTTTGCTCCACTTTCAGAAGAATTCTCTATGGCCAAGAACTACATGATGAGGCTGGAAGATGAGCATGATCAGTTAGCTGGGGAGGTGCGAAGGTTGGGCAAAGAACAATACTATATGGATACTGCATTGTCCCAACTTCTCCCAAGGTATGGTGCCAAAAAGGGGAAAGGCCAGTTTCTAAGGGCAAATTAGATGAGTTGTTGGCACAAACCTTGGAGAAGAAAGCCAGAGAAAAAGCTGAAGCAAAGAAGATCTTGGAAGCTCTAAAAGAGGTTGAGGCCACAGAGAAGTTAAAGTTCAAAGAAAAAGAAGTTGAAAGCCCTGGTCTCACTCAAATTTCAGAGGAAACAACTCAACAAGTGTTGGAGCAGAAGATGCTTGACAGGAAAAAGGTTGAAACGAGCAAGGCAGGGGAAGAACAAGCCAGACCAGAAAAGAGGAAAGCAGTTGCCTTTGTTGAGCAAGAGAAGAAGAAGAGAGCAAAGGTAACAAAGCCTATTCAAAGGAAGCTTGTAGTTGAATTTGATTAATCTGAGGAAGAACCTGAGGAAGCTGAACTTGATACACAACCAGAGACCTTCGATACTAAGAAGACTCTGAGAGCCCAACAAATTGAAAAGGAGAAAAGGACTGCTGCTTTAGTATCTGGCGCTCCACTAATTAAAAAGAAAAAGGAAGAAGAGCATAAAAGAAGGGGTGTGTTCAGGAAATTCATTGGCAAGAGGAGAGGCACTGAGAAAACTCAGAAATGGCAGCACATTGATAAGTGGATGCCTATCTAGATGAATGATACGTGGGAAGAGATAAAGAGAACCTTCTGGTTATACTACAAAATTCTGAGAGAATGGAGAGGGAGCAGCTCAGACAAGAATGAAGCCTTCATTGAATATTTGCTGACATTCTACTCGGAGTACTTGCAAAAATGGATCAACTTGGCAGATGAGAACAATACTCAGATTGTTGCTCCAGGGCCATACATGTACCCAACTCCAAGATTTGAGAATGGATATATAAATGAGGCTGCCATCTCTCAAGAAATTGCTCAGTATGCTCTCCAGCTAGGCCTGACAGGAAACAATCCAGAGATTATCAAGGAAAGAGATGAACTGAAGAAGAGGTACTATGAGATGTTCAACTTGGAAGTACCAGAGGATGAGATTGAAGAAGACTGAAGACTGAAGACTATGTACTTCTGTTTAAATTCTTTTGATTTTCATTGTAAAATGTAACTTTTATCCTTCATCAATGAAAAGTTTATCTTTAGTGTTCTTACAAAGATAATATCTCATTATCTTTTTACATGTCTGTACTTTTCTGATATGCCATTTGAATGTAATAGTTAACTGAAACCTGAGTGATAGGTTAGGTTTTCTTATGTAACAAGATGGTTTTGGCATCATCAAAAAGGGGGAAATTGTTGGGAGATGAATTTAATAAAGATTTTGATTAGATCCCAAAACCCCTGAGTATCACATATATCAGGACATCTTGATAGTATAGAATCAGGATCAAGTTTCAATAGAAATTAGGACTCAGGATTATCTGCACCATGTATAATCAACAGATATAGATCAGGGAATTATTAGTGTACTGAAGACTCAGAAGACCCTGAAGACCCTGAATCCTCTGAAGACAGAAGTCCCTGAAGACTCAGAAAACACTGAGTAGCTCAGGAATATCCTGAAGACCCAAAGATCCTGAAGATTGTTTGTGTACTGAACAAAAAGGACCCTGAACCACTATCTTAATGAAATAAGTGTTATGTTCATTCCTAATGAATGTTAGACATTTGTGGACACTAAGGAACATATCAGATCAAAAAGAAAGCCATTTTGTTTGTCTCTGCTCAAAGGAAGATTTCAACCAATGAGGAAGCAACAACAACGTACTTTACTGACACTGAAAGCGACATCTCACTGAAGAAATGTCAGACTGATATCTTCCAGTTCACATAAATTAGTGATTGGCTGCATGGCTGCATATTTCCTAAAACATGCAAGGGTATGTTCAAAACTTAAAAATAGTCGTTCATCAATAACCAGAATAGGAAACTCTTGATGCTATCTCTTCCAACGGATAGTTTTTTCAAAGAGTGACCATTGGAGAAGCTATCTATAAATACCAGTGACCTTCACCATTGAAAGGTTACGGGAAATAAAAGCAACTCCAGAGCTCATTCGTATTCTTGCAAATTGAAGCACTCGAAAAACCAAGATTTCCCAAGTGTTTCACATTGAAGAGAGCTCATTCACTAAGCCTAGATTTGATATATATCCAAAGCTTAACAGAGATATCCTAGCCTTTGCATTTGTACTTATTGTCAAAGGATATCTCACCCTAGTTCGAAACCAACCCAAACTAAACCCTTTTGTTAGGTAGTTTGTGTATTGTGTGAATTGTTGGTGAGAAAGATTGTAAAGAACGAGTAAGCTGCAGTTGAGTTCAGCCAGAAAGCTCTAGAGAAGAAGTGAGTAAGCTGTTTTAGACAGTCAGAAAGCTTGTGTGTGTTTAATTAGTAAGCTGCAGCAGTCAGCCAGAAAACTCAAGGTAGAAAAGTTAGTAAGCTGCTGTGTTCAGCCTGAAAGCTTTAGGTGATAGTGAGTTAAGGAATTTCTCTGAAGATCAGAGTGAGTAGACGTAGGAGCTTTGCCTCTGAACCACTATAAGTTGCTGTGTTGTTTGCTTTATATTCTGCATTCTATCTGCTGCATATTTTCACTGAAAGCATACTGATTTTCTTGATATTCAGTTGGAAACAATCCACTGAACTGACATCAAACTTGATCACAGCCTTAACCACTGTTTTACTAAGGAAGAGATTTTCAGCAAGATAAAACGAGTATAAACTTAGGGCCAACACATTCCGCACTCTTGATTAGCTAGAACAGATAGTTACCAAACTGAACCAACTCTACTGAGTATTCAGTAAGATAATTATCTGATCCAAGTTTTTCAGGATCTCTGATAAAACCCAGGATCAGTTGGGCTAATCTGAAGCTTCTGAAAGCTGCTCAGGATCACTATCTCAGTAGACTTTGACTCAGGGCAATTTGTGCTTCTCAGGGCAAAATTCTCAGGACATCCTGACCCTTCTGATCTCAGCAAAGAAAAGTTTTAAAAAATCACTGAACACGTGTATTCCCCTCCCATACACGTGTAAGACTCGTTTGCACCGGGACCAACGTTATTAATTTCACACGATCCTATTTAAGGGACGAATATTAAGAAATAACGAACCACCGAGGTCTAATTCTTGTATATTCAGTACCAAAGAATTTATCCTCCTGTAGGTCCTTTTCAGCGCATCATAATGCACTAGTGTAATCTCTTGGTCAAGACAAGCCAATCCGAGCCTTACACTTCAACCTTTCATGATGGGTTGTTCCTTTCCATCTGGGTTGTGAATTTGTATTTAGTCACGAGGAACTGTTAATTTGATCTTCTGTGATTTGGTATCACCAAATTAACTACAACGTAACACGTACTGACTTATCGAACGGGTATGCAGTAATTATATATAACATTCATTAATATTTAATGCAACATGTGATAAATAATTTATTTCAGTAAAATAAATAAGAAATTCAGTTTGGTTATACAAAGTAAAAGCTTACTTTTCCGTATAACCCCAACAATTATGACCACAATAAAAAACGGTTTGGGTGTCCAAAATATGAAAAAATTAAAAAATTCATGTTTCGGACACTTTCTGAAGATGCCACATATACAATTTCAAGGCCAATTTTACGTGTCTCTACTATTTATACAAGACACGTCCAAATGTAGGTCAAATATAGTTTTCAACATCAACGGCCATGTGGCAGACTTTGGCCCACGGGAATTTTCATTGATTACAGGTCTTAGTTTTGGTAACTTCATGTACATACCCGGTACTTCAAAATTCTACAGTAAAATCTTTCGAGGGAAAAAATAGCTTTTTTTATCAGATGTTCAGAGTGCATTCATGAAAGAAGTTGACAGTGAATTAGATACTAAACTGAAATTGGCCATGCTTCTAATTATTTATGGACTACTGCTTAATCACCACAATACACGCAAGAAGATTGAGAGCCAATACATCCACTTAGCTGAAGATTTCAATGTATTAAACAACTACCCATGGGGCCGATTAGCTTACGAGTTTCTTGTCAGTAATATACGTGATATTATGCTAAGGGTAGAAGAGAAAAATGTGATTGAAAGATGCAACAGTGATGGGAAGAAGCCGTATATTGATTGCTATGGATTTGTGCATGCACTCCATACATGGGCCTACGAAGCAATCCCAGCCATTGGCAATTTATGTGCATCAAAGACTGCAGAAACAAACAAAGAATGCCCCAGAATGTTGTGGTGGACATGCAAAGATAAAATTACATTGAAAGATTTGAAGAGACAAATATTCATATCGCAAACAGCAGGTGACCGCCTGTCGGATAATGTATGTGCGATATGTTTACAATTATTTGGCAATCTTTATTGTTACAATGATTTTGTATTTCCATTCTTAATTATATTTTATTTGCTGTTATTGTTTTGTACGAGATCAAGATACATGTGAATCAGAGATTGGAACCGACGAAATACGAGAAGAATAGTCCATATTACATTACCTCTGTGCAGTGGGAAGCTGATCATCCACGTCCACCTCTACCTCAAACTCTACCTCGTTCTAGAGTACACACTAGACGAAGTAAAGGTAAGCATCGACTAACTGTCGAATTAGATGAGGAAAGTGAATTGGAGGAGAATGTACAAGAAAATATGGCAGAATGTAGCAAAAACACAAACAGTTCTAAGAAAGGTATTTGAGCTGAAATTGACGAAATTAAAGTTCGACAGATGGATATTGCTGGAAAACAAGATGACATTGTTGCAATGTTGAAAACAATCATGGATCATATTGGCCTGACAATTCCAGAAGATACTCGGAAATAGAATGCAACGTCTCATCAACACTGTGATACCTCTAATGAACTTGTAATATGTTAATCAATATAAAATTACATTATACAATATTAAATAATATTCAGATATATTTTGTAGAAAGCTTTATGGAGCAATATGTTTTGATCTTGTTAGGATGATGGAGAAAAACAGACGTCACCGTTTGTTGAAGATGAAGAAAAAAGACAACAACGATCGATGGAGAATCAAACTGACAATTATGCAACTCCACTTCAAGACAGTTTGTTTTCTGATGCCGAAGAAGGAGAACTCGATAACTAGGTTTGAAAGATTATATATTTTTTGGCGGTAAATCTAGTTAAATTATTAACGTTGATTTGTATTTATGGATATTAAGTGTAATCTATATTCACAATTACAAATGTTAAACGTGCACAACCAACCGATGCCAGGACAATGTACAAAAAGATTTACAATCTTCTCAGGATGATGTGCATGAAGATGGACAAAACCTATGCCAGGTTAGGCTGTTTTGTTGTTTAAATCTACTGAAATGGTTATTGTTCATTGTTAATTAAAATGTGCTAAAAAATTCCAGTCTCCATGTGTTGATGATCAAACTATCGAAGCGGGAGTATTTTCTCAAAACGATGACGTGGATTGTAATACAACCATTAATAAAATAATAGTAAGCTAATTCATTATTTGTAATAATATCAGATAAACACTTACATGGATTGTTCATAATATTTTTTTTAATTAACAGCATGATATCAACAACGATGAGAAGCTACAGGCGACAGAGGTTGTCAATGAGAGGTTGCATATGAATTTTGAACAAAATGATGTCGATGTGGTTTCGGAAGTGTCGATGAAAATAGTGGTGAGGAAGGTGGTTAGGAAGGGGAAGAAGAAAATTGAAAAATACAAAACACAAGGTGAGGAACAAGAGGTGAGATACAACACCAGGCGTAGTAAGAGGCTAGGGCCAACGCTTCTTAGTCCATACACAAACCCTATGAACCGTGTTACAAAAAAACAAAAGAAGAACGAACCGATGATTGGTAACTTGTCATCAATGTACGATCTGATTGAGTCATGTAACGATAAGAAAATGTAAGATTTTGACATATGGTGGACGAGGGCAAAGGGAAATGATGATATAATTGTTGAACTAAGTTGTGGAAACCGTAACATCGTGCCCACGTGGTTCAAATCCTTATGGGAAACTATGGGATCGCTAAACTCAGAAGTAAGTTATTTATGTTTCAAATTCTTATTTGAATATTTTTTTTATTATATGAATACCTTATATCAACTAAAATTTCGATTAAATATTTAAATAATCTGAGTACCGAAATAATTTTTAAAGTATTCATATTCATTTGTTGCACTGTTAATAGCTGAGTTATGTTAATGGTTAATTTACAGCATATAGATTCACTACTTCTTCTCGTCGTACAAAAGTCAAAGATGTGGCCTCACAGATTCCTCAAAGACTGGACTGTAGTTGAAAACTTCTTTTGGGTACGTTGTGATGATTAAATACAGTTATTATACACCATTCAAATGGTAATATGATATGTTTTAACGGTTGTGTCAACAGGAAAAGTTAACAGCCACGTACACCAGTTGGTCATCAGCAAAAAAAGATAATGAGAATTGAGATTGGTGGACTGTTGATGAGGAAACCGGAGAGGTGCAAAATAATGGACATAATTTGCCATGTTCGAAGGCAGATAATGTGTATGGTGTTGCAAACTGCGGGAACAGTCATTTCGTGCTTTACCAGCTAAACATCAACACTCTAAATATTGTTGTATACGACCCCATCACAAAAGATAATCGTTGGGCAAAAAGGATGCTCAAACATTTCCAAAACATTGCGTAAATGTTGTAACATGACATTTGGGTTAGGGCGGTGGATGAATCAAAAACCAAGGAGACATTTGGGTTACTCCACCACATCAAAATACAAAAAAGCGAATGTGGGATAATGTGCATCAAGTTCTTAGAATGTCTGGTCACTGGGCATGAACTTGATCACGTTGATCCGAAAATGTGTGGAATATTTAGAAAAGCATTTTGTGCCGAGTTGTTTGCCAATGAAGAACAATATGGTTGTTAATTATTCGAAAAACAAACTTTATTTTACCAGATGTAGTTGTATAAATTCATTAATGGGTGTGCTAACCTCGATCGAATTTACAACAAATATTACACCACATTTTAATCCCTTAAATAGTTAACATTTCACTTATTTGCAAATTTATATGGTTATTAATGTTTATAGTAACTTATTTACACATGTAAATCATTTGCCAACAGGGATATTTGCAATGGCAACTTGTTGCCAACCTTCAACCCGACGAGTTAAACAAATAATAAACACAATACTAATGCATATAATTCGACGAAATGAAAGAAACATGAAACAATTATATTGCACATAAATCAAAACTTAAATTGATATGTTGCCAACGTGTTGCCAACATATATGCCAACTACTGCTATTACTGACTAAATTGTAAAAGATTACTGATGGCTTTAAAACAATATACATATCCAATAAGCAGAAATGCGATTACATGTTGCAATATAATTCCTCACAAATATTTAAATGAAGCATGTGCCAACTCTTTATAAGTATACACCAACTATATGCCGACACAACTGCCAACTGTTTTAGAACATTTAAAAAAACCACTTAAATTTATATTTAACGACAAGATACATAACTTATCAGAATCCTCACAAATATTTAAATAAAGCGTCTGCCAACTCTTTATAAGTATACGCCAATTATATGCCGACACAATTGCCAACTGCTTTAGAACCTTTAAAAAAACCACTTAAATTTATATTTAACGACAAGCTACATAACTTATCAGAATCCTCACAAATATTTAAATGTAGCGTGTGCCAACTCTTTATAAGTATACGTCAACTATATGCCGACACAATTGTCAACTGCTTCAAAACCTTTACAAAAACCACTTAAATTTATATTTAACACAAGCTACATAACTTATCAGAAAAATGCTCATTGACAGGCCAATGTCATGTTATCAAAAATCATTCATTTCTAAGTGACAATATACATTAAATAAAAAATAAACATTAGTGAAGTAAACATCATCAATACTACAATACATCATACAATCCACTGATTACAAGTTCAAACATGATGGTTAAACATATGCTACTGATAAGATTGGTTTCAATTCCACATCAGCATCAAAGTAAGCTATTCAAATTCAACATAATACTGGTAACTCAAAACAAATTCTGGAAAAAGCTACTATCAAATGTTTATTAAATAAAGTTTATTTTTATTTCAAACAACGACCGGTTTTGGAAATTTCCTCTTCGTATGACCAGTTCCCCGGCACAACGAACACCTGCGAGCTTTAGGTTGTTTAGATGTTCCGTCCCCATCGCCTGACTCTGCATCATCCACCATGGTATCAATTGGAACATTTTTTTTACACGTCACGCTATTGTGGTATGTGCCTTTACAAATAGAATAAGAATGCCTATTCTTCTTCTTCTTCTTCTTCTTCTTCTTCTTCTTCTTCTTCTTCTTCTTCTTATTCTTCTAGTTCGATGATGAAGACTCGAGTGGCGGTCGTATTCTTCCTCTTTTTGGACGACACCTTGTTTCAGGCGAGGAGGAGCAGCATTGCATACAAATTTTTTATGTGATCAGCGTTACCCATTCATCGGGGGGATGATACTGCATGACAAGCATTACCACCACATTGCTTGTACACGATCGAACTTTATAAAACTCATCAACAAAATAACTGATAGGGTAACCTGCATGCCTATGGTAAAACATAAAAATGTTCAAAATAACATCAACTAAATTATTATACAAATGAATGTAGTAAAATTGATTCTTCAAACTTATTACCTGATTGCAACAATTGCATGAGTACAAGGCATCCCTTCTAACTGAAAAACGCAACAACTGCATTTACGATTTTTCAAATCTACTATCTGACTCTTGGTACCATAAACAACACGATATCTACGATTAGAAAGCGGGTGAATGGTATATTTGTCAGCGATCAAACCCATACAGGACAAATGAGTTGCGACCTGAGAACATAAAACACTACTACCAGTAATCACTTCCGTTGATCTAACATGAAACCATTATTGAATGACAGTCCTAATACTTTCCAAAACATAAACAATAGGTTTCGCGCACGCCCACTTCAGACATTTATTCCACGATTCAGCTGCATTAGATGTCATGAACTCGTACCGTCGAGACTTACAATGCACTCGGGACCACCTCTCAGGTTTTGTATTTTCCAAAGTCTACATGATCTTGCCATTGTCAATGCGTCGAAGGGAATCCATAATTCTGAGAAAAGTATTTCATTGTGATTAATATAATTGTTGGTGACAAGAATAAAAATAAACATATATATATATATATATATATATATATATATATATATAAAAAAATATAAATAATTTTTTAATATTTTACTTCCTGTATTTGGACGGACGGTGCTCATATGCAGCTGAGCAGAAATTTTGTTCAACTTTTTTACCATACACGGCTAACTTCTTTTGAAGGTGGTAATAACACAGTCTATGTTGAGCTCTTGTGGAAAAACCGTCTTCACATTGTGAATAATGGATTTGTGTTGATCGGAAACAATCACCAAATCTTTGTGATATTCATGTCCAATTGCATCTTTTAATCTATATAAAAACCAACACCACAACTCGTTATTCTCCACATCACCAACACCCGTAGCAATTGGAAAAATATGATGATTGCAATCCTGGGTTACAGCTACAAAGACATCTCCCTTGTACTCTCCTTTTAAATGTGTCCCATCAATAACGATCACAGGTCTCCCGTAATTAACAAATCCTTTTATTGATGCACCAAGAGCGTAGAACACATACTTGAACCTACCTTGTTTGTCTATTTTTATCTGTCCAACGCTATCTGGATTAGCAACCTTCAGCTCATGCAAATAAGCTGGCAAAATCTTAAAGGAATTTTCAGAGTCACCATATATCATTTCGTCAGCCAAACGTTTACTAATCAACGCCTTACGGTATGATATGGTCAGCCCATGATTTAATTTCAAATCCTTCAAAATTGATGTCGGCAACTTTGCAGTATGAAGGTCTTGTTGTCCAGCAGCATAGTATGACGCGATTACTTTAGCGGGCAAACTTCGTCGAGAGTTTCTATCTGGATCCATTTGACATGTGTGACATTTGAACTTCGAAACTGAAAAAAAATTCATTTCCACGTGACCATGAAACACAAAATCAAAATTGTTATACTTGCATTTCAAAAGCCATCGGCATGGATCAGATTTTTTTACACGGTAAGCAACTCTATTTAACATATGATATATTCCAACAGACAAGCACATTTCTGATTTGCTAGTAAAAGTGTTGTCCAAATTCATTACGTCGGGTACCCCATTCGGGATTTCACTATTGTTTTCCTCTTTATTAAGACTAGGAATTGTGCAAGGTGAAGGTATACCTGGGATGATCGATGGACACTTTGAATTTGGGGTATGAATTTCCGGTTCAGTATTTGACTTTGGCATATTCTCAAACGATTCGTAATCAACAGAATTGTCTGAACAATCATCACTTGAATCACTCGTATCATCCTCAATATCTACAAACTCATTGTTGTCATGACTTGGGAGATGAGTTTCATTGCCTACAGGGATGTCGTTTGAAGACAACGGTAAACGAAATACGGACCGTGGATGTGGACTTGGTGTATGATTTTCATCAGCAATATTTGATGCATTCTCAAATGAATGGAAGTCAAGAGAATCATCAGACAACTGATCACTGGAATCATCCATATCAACATCAATTCCAACTAATATCTCTTTTTCCTTAGATTCAACGATGTCATTATGTAACAGTTTTGCACAATTAATATCATCGAAACTATCAAGCAATTGAACAAAGCCCATCTCTATTGTGTTCAGGATTGTTGAGCAACTGCCAACAATAGCATCAACATCATGATGCACAAAATCCAGCACATCACTTCTAGGTGACACAAAAAGCTCCGATTTACACGATGATCTTAATACGCTTTCCAAATCTTCATCATTTTTAATAAAAGCACACCACGGATTACCATACAAAGAAACAACCTCAAAAATTTGAACATCACCTAATTTCATGTCACATTTTAAAATGTGATTCAGATCACAAACAAGCCTTTTTAAACTATAACCTTGATCACTGATCTGGAAAGCAGTCTGCACACCTCTTACATAGGATTTACCATCACATTTTCCATTACAACCTATGAACATATATTTTCTTCCAACCATCTGCAATGAGTGGAACCGGATGTAGAAGGTATCATACAAATGAAACATTTAAGGTTTTCTCTAAATTACAACCAAACAACATTCTAATGTAAATGATGCAGTCTTGTGCTATTTATACAGTTGACTATAACAAAGCTTCCTATCAAGTATTTGGACTCTTCATACTTACAATTTTAACGATTCTAAACAACTTTAAACCATAGTCAAACTTGTGAATTACTTTAAAAGACAATATAAAGTGTATACCTTTCAGTTGATGTAGTTATACATTTCAGTCTATACACTAATACATTAGCATAAAACTATAGTTAATACAAATTTGGCAGTAACTATATCAATTGTGTTCTTGTATATATCCAAATCTGTTCATAACTACAATCTAAACGGTTGTAAAAAACTATAAGTAATGTGAAAAATAATTAGGGTAGTTTAAACAACTATAACAGTAATACCTGTGATATCTTAGTGGAAATAATCGGAAATATGTTATCTCTTCTAATCAGGTTATGCCCACATAATATTTCGATAACAATTATCAATTAATACAAATGCCCAACGAAAATAGAAACCAATCAATAAAAATGAACAACAAAAATTGAAATTCGGCCTAAAACGTGTTAGAATTACTTACGTTACCTTCAATAATAGATGGGTTCTCGCCGTCGATCTCAACACACAAGGCGGTAACAATGCAATCTGGATATTCGTCGGCGCTCTCAACTAAATAAAAATGCAATGTCGATAGTCGCCGTGCTCTAAACTCCAACACGGCGGCCGGCAATTTTAACAGACGAATTTGTGCAAGCATATGAAGAAGACGACCTAAAGTCAAACAAAATTATTGGTAGATATGGTACAATAAATAATAAGGACGTGTTTGGATGATAAAACAATGATGGTTATAGGGATGGGATGAAAACACAAGTTTTGAAAGTGGAAACACATGAGGGTATTTTTGTATAAAGATAATGAATATTACTGCCCTAGGGCAAAAAAGTTATTTTTACAGAAACAGGGCAAAAAAAGACGAGCATTACAAATTGAGGGCAAAAACGTGTATTTCCAAATGTCAAAACTAACTTAGAATTAAAAAGAATAACTCAATAAGCACACTTAGTTAATATGTAATTAGTATGAAAGCAGTCAATCAGAAGACAGTGAGAAGTTGTCTTTGAGTTAGAATATGAGATTTTCATTAATTAAAGATAGATGATTACAAATAGCAACGTTCCTATTCTAATTGATATGATTTACAGCTCCTTTCATTTCCAAGGATTTCGAAGAGGTTGTAAAGTCGGATCTTCAGTGCTTTGCCTGCTTCCTTTATTTTGACGAGACCTTTGCATATGCACTTTTGATACGTCTCATTGAACTTCATCCAGTCTAAGGAACCATCCGGAAGGCGAGTTGGTTTGAAGTGTTCATATTCAGGAGGCTTCACGTTTATGTTCATCTTGCTTCGATCAGCTTTACATAAAGTTTCTTGTATAAACTGAATACTTCTTCCAGAGGCATGTCAACAGTTAGGCATTGTATTATATGATAATCAAACATGAATTCTGCCTTTGTTGATTTTCATGCACTCTTCAGTTCAGGAAGGCATACTTCATTAACTGATGCAAGTTCATCCGTCATCATAGAAAACAGTTTGTCGCCACCTAAAGCTTCATATGTCGATGAAGATTGCGATAAGTTTCTACATACCTCTTTCTCATATTTTTATCAGACTGCGGCCCACTAGTAAGGCTGAATTCTGAGCACCGAAGCCATCCAACAAAGATTTGGATTCGAATGGAAGAGACGATAACACGAACAGGCAATTCAAAGTCTGGGGCATCAATTCCGTCGTTGTTTGTTAATATTGTTTGCTTCTCTAACATCCACCATTCTTATAAGCTCAAAGACAGAGAGAGTGCTGGAGGGGCGAGTCAAAGAGAGATCGAAGATGTTATTCAGAACGACTCCAAAGTAATGACACAAGGTCAAATAAGAATATAAATAATTCCTAACAGTCTGAGCCAAATAAATAAACTCAAAACCAAATAAGTAATCTAGACCTTTTGGTGCACTTGTATCATAGCACCTACACTTCTTAAATAACACTAGGAAGCTCCTCATCATTAATCACAAACTAATGTGGGACAAATTAAGGCTTCCTAAATACCATTAGAAAGTCGTCGCACAATTGATCAAAAATCGATGTGGGATAATATATAACTCTTTTATTTTAACACAATCACAAAGAGCTTAGAGAAATTGAAGGGGATCCAAATTATTTTTGATCTGGCAAACCAATTGCACGGATCTAGGATCAATGTGATTGATAATCCCCAAGGGTTGGCCTAGTGGTGTAGGCTCGAGACTTAGGAGTATGCTCCTCTCTTGGTTTTAAATTTGAAACCGCTAAGGTGCGATCAATTCTTGAGATGAGTCAGTATATACTGAACTTTACTCTGCCTTGAAGTGGAGCCTCCGCTAGGGGACGATGAGTTCTGATCCCCCGAATTAGTCAGTCTTTAGACCAGACACCTAATTAAAAAAATAAATTAGTGTGACTGATACAAAAAAAAAACATTATATAGTTTATTCATTAATGTACACATATATTAACAAAGAACCCCAAAGGGTTGACCAAGTGGTGTAAGTTTGGGATTTAAGAGTATGCTCCTCTTTAAGTCTCAGGTTCAAAACCCCTTCGGTACGATCAATTTTTTAGTGCGATCAACTCTTGAGATAAGACCGTTCATGCAATTTTTTAGTGCGATCAACTCTTGAGATAAGACCGTTCATGCAGAGCTATAAGTGAAAAAAAATACATATATTGACGAAGTAAATATAATTAGATAAGATAGTAGTATTTTTTTTCTTAAGAGTACAGTAGGTAATTTGAACACTTCACCTAAAACTATAAACACAATAGAAAAGAGTAATCAGCTTTAGAACAATATTAATGGAAAGAATAGAGTCAAGCTAAGCTCGAATTGAGCAATTTTAACAATGAAAGAATGAAATAAATGTCATATAATCTACCTCCACACCATAAAACTAAATCAAACATAACATCAATTTATTCCATAACCTTAAGCTCCTGAAGAGAAACCAAACCACTTCATGACTTGTCTTATTTTTTGCCCAAGCACCTTCAAATGACTTCAAACAAATGCTAGACGTAGTTTATGTTATTTGCTGTGGAAAATTTTCAAATTAAAAGTAGGGAAATATTTTTTATCAATTTTTTTATAATAATCAATTATGATCAGCATTTCCAGCAAGAAGCAGCAATGATGGGCTTAGATTTCCATCCCAAAACAAGGCAACCTTTCTCTTCCACAACAGTGTACCCTTCCCCGGAAGTGATACTGCTCAGCTACTGCTTCACCTGACCCAATATTTTCAATGGCACGAGCTGAAACCCGGCCCGACTCATCCTCCTACGCCACTGGTCCACCCGTTCGTGCCTCTTGACCCGTGCTGGCCCCTCACAGCTCACGATATTCTTGATCTCTTCCGCGAAATAGAACTGCTCCATTTTAGCCCGTTTCGTGTCGTACTTAGGCAACATAGCGTCAAGTGAGTCGAATATAGCCGAGTAGTAATGCAACGCCTCCATGAACCGGCCAAGGAAAAACGGCCCGTTGTGGCTCGAGTCCTGCTCGACTAGGACTAATACCTTGGGCGAAAGCTCGTGAATAATCTGCAGAACCGAATTCAGAGCCCCTCTGCTTTCTTTCACCACACAATGCAGCTGCAAAATGCTGTTCACAACAAGGACTTCATCCGGTAGCATCTTGATATGTTCAGGCTTCAGATTTTCCAAATGGCTCTCCACAATTGAAAATTCCAAATTTAGCCCTAGCCCTAGCGCGTAGGCTTCCAGCTCGTCTCCAATCGAGCGAAACTTGTCGACGGACACCCCGACCGTAGTGATGCGGAGACGAGGTGGCGGGCCGGGACGGTTAGCCAAGCTATGAATAAGACTATACCATTGGTGCCCGCGTGGGAGACCTAGGGTCATCCCTAGGTCCACCACGTGGACTGATCTCTCTCCCTCAAAGGCTTCCAAAATCGAAGCGTTGGCCACGAAGTGGCCAAACTGAATGTACGGACAAGCTTCGTAGACGAGGCCCATCGCCTCGTCTCTCTTGTCCGTACAGATGTCGGGTACGTTCATCTTCGGAGGAACGTACCCGACCGTCCCGAGCGGCTGCACCATCGCCAGCCTGTCCGCCAGACCCTGCACGAAACACGATGCCACGCGCTGGAAAGACGACCCGAACACCAACGCATTCGACCGGAGCTCCGACAGCAGAAACGACGCGTGGGACCTATCGCGGCAGGCGACCGCCTCGGCGCACGAAATCAGATGCTGCACGAGCTTCATTTCGTTGCCGCTCCCCTCCTCCTCCCCGCCGTCATCCCCCGCCGCCGCAATGGCGGCGGCGCCACCTCCCTCCGCCGCGAGGTACCGTTGCGTGTACGTCCAAATGTGGTCCCGGAACTGGAGCCTCGGGACACTCGTCAAACTGCACGTGCTGCCGTTCCGCGGCATGCTGACATCACTCGAGAAGCTGCTGACGTCACTCATGAATTCGCTCGAGCTTCGGGTCCTCTTGAGCTTCCTGAACCCGGCATTGTACGGGTATTCATCCATATGGGTCGACCCGGAAAACGAAATCGGGTAATTGCTTACGTCATCGTACGAGTCATGGGGCAACAAGCTATAAGCCATATAATGAAGAAGCAGTTTTTGCTCAAATCTTATTGGCGCTTGATCTGCAGCAAGGCTCTTGAAAGAACCGCTTAATCGAAAAAAGATAATTTTATAGGAAAATTTTCAGGGAGTTTTCTTGTTCGACGTGAACAATGTTTTTGTCACCATTGCTAATGAATAAAAATCGGTTTGAAGATTCTCCACAATAGGGGGAGATTAAATAAATATTAAGCATAGATCAATTAAGATTTAACCTCACATATTTATTGTATTATTGTATATTGCGTCATTGTTTTTTGGTGTGTGGAGTTTGTGGCACGCAGCTCGGTCAAAAAATAAACATATACCCTCCTAGGAGGCATACCTTGTGGCATCTAAATATATTGGAATTTGAACCCTTAAAAAATGTTGCTTTGTGAATTTCCCTATGCCATACACTATCTTCATACTTTATTGCATTTTAATGATATAAGAAACAATACTTACTTACTTTCCAAGAAAAAAAGGGTTATATTCACATTAAAAAAAAGACAAAATACTCATGTAAACTCAAGTGTACCGTGAACTCGATTTTTTTAATATCACTGTTATGTATATAAACTATCATTGTTGTGCATAAAAATTATCATTGTTATGCACAAAAACAATCATTTTTTAAAAAATATTTTATATTTTAAAAAAGTGAAAGTTTTTGTGCATAACAGTGACAGTTTTTGCACATAATAGTGTTAAAGTTCATGTATAGACATGGTTCACATGAGTGATACTAAAAAAATTGTCATTTAACAAGGGATCTAATAATCCTCGGCACTAAGGAGAGATTTCAGAGCCCTTGCTATGAGGGCATTAACGAGCAATAAATTTCCCCTCATTAATAACAAAGGCTTTAACAAGCATCTTAATAGCCCTCGGTAATACCGAAGGCATAGCCCCTCGTTAAAAATTACAGAAACTATATGAAACATATTTATTAGAAGTGAATATTTAATGAATGAATTATCTAGCCCAGTGGCAACACTAGAGCACATGAGAGTTTTGTGACCGAGATGTGACCGAGAGATCTCGGGTTCAAAACCTAGCTCTTGGGGCATGTATATGATACATATTTATTAGGTGTGAACATTTCTTGAATGAATAATCTACCCAACAGGTCATTGAATTTAATGAATAACTTACCTATCCTAATGGCAATGCTAGAGCACATAACCATTTTACGTGGAAGAGGTTTCGAACTCGAAACCCAACTTTTTGCCTAAACATTGGAAAAGTTTAAAGTTGTTTTTTGACGAGTGCAAAATTGTCCTCGTTAATACTGAGGGTGCATTCGCCCTCATTAACACCAAGGGTTTGAGACTACTTTCTTTAAATATTAGCGAGGGAAAGTTATCAAGGATTTATTTTTACTCGCTAATACCCTCGTTAAACCAAATAAGAGAAATACACAATAAATTACTCCATCCTTCTAAAAATGATTATCCATTTTTTTTTATAAATTCTCTAAAATTATAGTTCACTTTTCTTTTGGAAGGGTAAAATTTATCTAAATGCTCATATTTATTGTATATTGGAATATAACTTTTTGTTTTGTCATTCAATGTGTATAAAAAATCTTATAAATAAAATTCAAAATTTCAAGCATAAAAAATGTTTTATTAATTTGTATGAAAAATGAAAATAGACTATTTTTAAATTTTAGGGGAGACAATAAATGATTTTGTATTTTCGATTATTCTAAAAAGCTATTTCCGAATAATTTAGTACCCTCCCCATCAATGAAATTATGCTCGTTGAGTTGTGCATAAGTTTTAAGAAAAAAAATAGATAAAGTAGATAAAGTTAAGAGTATTGTAGTGTATTTGTGAGGTCCATTGTGAATAAAGTGATTGAAAAAAAAGTACGATGACAATTTGAGTGATTAAGTGATGATTTGGAGGGTGAAAATAAAATGATTGATTTTTTAAAGGGAATAATTATACTTTTGGTGGACGAACAAATAAAACAAGTGAACATAATATTGATGGAATGGGGGGTAATATTTGGTATCTATAGTTTAAATGACAAAGTCTCATGTGCAACTGGTGCACGGATTTAAGATATGTGCACTCACCTCAACCCTACCCATATATCCACATAACATGTCTAATATATTTAATGGGACAAATATTTTTTTAAATGACTCATTCAGTTGCACGAATGCACGGTGCACTTGTATGCACAAGAGACCCACTCATCTTAAAATTACAAATTTCTTGTAAAAATTTGCAGAAATTAATTTCGAGAGAGCTTTTTATAATTTAACCTGCATGTTTCAATTCGAGCGGATTTAATTAGCTAGGTATATAGATTCTCAAGTTTTAACATCAGTGTAATGTAACCTCTTTCAGTCTCTCTTTTCCTTTTATAAAGAAGTTTGTAGCATGTGAACATGGGCGGATGCACACTTAGTCAATTCTCTATTTTCTTGTAATGTAAAAATTAAATACAATGACGTATGAATGAATGACACTTCAACAAGCTATCATGGTCCATTGCAATTCTAAGTATTAATTAATTATAAATTATTTTATATATTTTTTTACCTTTCTTTTTTTTTTTTGCCCTGACTGACCTACATTTCTGTGTCTGCCCCTGCATGTAAACATGCATATTTTGTGGATTCTGCCTTCGCATTATAACCAACAAATTATATGAGAGATAAATAGCACTAAACAAATAATGTGTGGCGGGTTCATCTGTAACATTAATAGGGTAATGTCTCATATACACCAAGTGCACAAAATTTAGATCTGTGCACCTGCCCCGCCCCTACCCAATTAATCAATCTCGGGTCATATAAAATAAGCCATTAGTTTGATTGGCATGTGGAGGAATAACAATAATTGGCGGCGCCACTGATCCAATCGGAAACCACACTTTGATTGATTCAAACAATTGAATTGTGATCCATGATTTCCATACCATACACCTTGTTCCGATCCCGACGTCCTCCATCTCCAGCGAACTCGACGCCCTCTCCCCCTCATTCTCCTCCCTCCACATTACTTTGATCTGAAAACGAAATTCAACACAGATCAAAATTGATGCAACTGAAAATCAATTAATTGATTAAACACGCATGCGCCCCCAAATTCCAACAAATGCCCTAATTTATGACACCTCATATACACAACTAAACTAATTCACCATATTCCATTTCATTTTCAGTTACAAAGTAAAAAATTTACCGACTGATAGTTGAAATGCATCGATGTTATGCTGCCATAAAAGGCAGGGGAGACAGGAATAGATTCAAGGGGAAAGGTGCGGCGGCGGATGACGACGACGGCGGAGGCGGTGGTGGCAGCAGGGGATAGTGAAGGATTTGATTCTCCGGGCATCTCAAGCTCAAACTCAATCCCAATCCATCTTCCTTTCCACCCATCTCTATTTTTCTCTCTTTTGAAAAAAGTAGACAGAGTTTAATTTGTTATAACGATGGAATTCGTTGTATGTTTTCTGTAATAGATAGTTGCACGCTTTTATTATAAGTAGTTGCACGCTTCTGTTATAAGTAGTTGCATATAAGTAGTTGCACGCTCCTGTTATAAGTAATTGCACGCTTCTGTCATAAGTAGTTGCACGCTTATGTCATAAGTAGTTGCACGCTTCTGTTATAAGTAGTTGCACGCTTCTATTATAGATAATTGCACGCTTCCGTTATAAGTAGTTGCACGCTTCTATTAAAAATAAAAAAATAAAACAAAATGAGTTATTGCATGCTTTTATTATAAGTAGTTGCACGCTTCTGTTATAAGTAGTTGCACGCTTCTATTATAAGTAGTTGCACGCTTCTATTAGTTGCACACTCCTATTAGTTGCACGCTTCTGTTATAAGTAGTTGCACGTCGTCATAAGTAGTTGCATCTTCTGTCATAAGTAGTTGCACGCTTCTATTAAAAATAAAAAAATAAAATAAAATGAGTTATTGCACGCTTTTATTATAAGTAGTTGCACGCTTCTGTTATAAGTAGTTGCACGCTTCTATTATAAGTAGTTGCACGCTCCTATTAGTTGCACGTTTCCGTTATAAGTAGTTGCACGCTATTATAGATAGTTGCACGTTTCCGTTATAAGTAGTTGCATGCTTCTATTAAAAATAAAAAAAAATAAAAAAATGAGTTATTAAAAATTGAGGAAAAAAACACGCAGGAGCGAGATTCGAACCTTGCACCTCAAGGTTAGAAAGAGCACACTCAACCACTAGGACAACACCCTACTTTTTAAAAGTTGCGACAATATTGAATACAAGCTTTATCTCACGCGATCCGATTTTTAAATGGACTCCCCATATATAGGGGTTAAAACAGATCGGATATTTCCCGACCGATCCGGAACCATATCCGGTCGGTATCGAATTCGGTATAAAAAACTAGTATCCGATCGGATACGGATAGTTGACTTCGGATTCGGAATCGGAATACATAATATCCGATCGTATTCGAGTTTTCCCATATTTTATCGGATATTATCCGGATAGTAAATCTAGATATCCAGATTTTTTAATTTTTAAATTTTTTTTTTTTATTTTTTTTTGATCGGGCAAAGTTAGTTGTTAGTAGGTAGTACACAAAGCACCCAAATACTGTTGGGATATTTTAGTTTTGATGAATTATGCCAAAACATTATCAACTTTTGTTATTCAAGCTATTTTACAGATAACAAGTTAAGGGGGAACGAAAGAACAAATTGAGGGGAAACTCAAGAAATCAGAAGAAGATGATCGAGATCGATTTAGGTCATAGATTTAGACCGACGAGATCGATGAATTAGATGAGTTCCGGAGTCAACTGATGAGCTGTGCAAATCAGATGTGAAGAAAAGCTAAAGCTAGCAAATCAGAAGAGAAGATTGCAGATCAGAAGATGAGCAGATAAGACTGATCAAGATCAGATGTGATCGAGATCAGATATGAAGAGGAGCAGATGAGATTGATCGAGATCAGACATGATCGAGATCAGGTATGATAATCTGATATGCTAACCTGATGCAGATGACCTGATGTTATCCTGAGATGATCCTGAAGATATGTTGATCCGATCAACGAGCCGATCGATCGCAAGAAGAAATCGATAGCTCGAAATAATGTGACTCGAGGGTCGATGTTCAAGTCGAAGAATCGAACTCGGGCCACTCGAAAGTGTCAAGATGCTCGACGATAAGGTCCGCCAAGAGAAGTCTCATTTGAATCAAGAACCCCGAGTAACCTCGGGACTCGGGATAAAGGCTCGGAGATAAGGCTCAGATAACTCAAGGCTCGATAACTCAAGGCTCGGATAAAATCAAGGCTCGGGATAACTCAAGGCTCGATAGAAATCAAGATCCCGAGACTCGGAAGAAATCAAGAATATAGCCGTTAGAGACTCAAGAAATCAAGAATATAGCCGTTAGATTCAAATTTGACATGGACCAATGAGAGGAAGACGATAAGCCTGAAAAAGCTGCAAAAAGCTACAGAGTAGTATGGATTTGAATGTGATTCTCTCCAACGGTAACATTCAAATCCACACTATAAATACAAGTTCTTCCTTCATTATCAAGTTTGGATGTGTGGAGAATGTGGCAAACAATGCTACAGAGCTAAGAAGATATATACTCAAGCATTCCCACCATAGAACACAGAGCGAGAAATACACGCATATATTCAAGAGTGTTCTACCCTAGATCTAAGCACAAATGTTATATCCTAAGCTTAGAGAGATTTTCCCATCCTTAGCACTGAGGCTAAACAAATGTAAGGGAAAATCTCAACCTAGTTGGAAACCAAACAAACCTTTACCCAAATCAGTTTGAGTTAGGTTAAGTTTGTCACCGCAAGATTTCAGACTAGAGATTCTAGTTTCTGATTTCTGGGTTCGGTTGAGTATGAACTCGGTAAACATCTATAGGCAATCCCGTAAGGGTGATAAGTCCCGTTTGAGTGTGAACTCGGTAAACATCTATTGGGTGTTGGACTAACACGTTAAACGAAGTCCAGTCGGTTAAGTCGGTTAAGTTGGTGCCCGAAAGGGAAGAGTGGATGTAGGACGGGTTTCGTCCGAACCACTATAAAATCGTGTGTTCTTTACTGCTTTATGTTATTGCTTGCCATATGCATTCTATTATAAGCAAAACAACACACATTATTCTTAAAAGCGAAAAATTAGGAATCACCATTCTCTCACCCCTGTTTTATATGCATCACATGACATGTTCGCTTCCGCACGCTCAAAATGGGTTTTCGAAACACCAAAAATCGGGACCTTCAATTGGTATCAGAGCTAGAGCTCAAAAGATCACCTTTTCAATGTGATCGCCTGAGTTGATCTATTTTTTAAAACCCATCTCTAATCTGATACCAACAATTGGTATCGAGAGCGGTTCAAAAGATCAAAGGATCACAATTTTCTATTTTTTGAAAACCCATCTCTCGAACCGATACCATCAATGGTATCGAGCGGTAGTTCAAAAGGTCAATTTTCAAAGTAAATACCATCAATTGGTATCGATACCAACAAAAGGTCACTATTTTCAAAGTAAACATCTGAACTGATACCAACAATTGGTATCAGAGCAGGAGTTCAAAAGGTTCACTGTTTTTCAAAGTGACCACCTGAACTAATCTTTTTTTAAAACAAAAACCCGATCTCTGTAAATGCATATATTTTAATGTTTTGGCGTCATTATCAAAAAGGGGAAATTGTTGGGATATTTTAGTTTTGATGAATTATGCCAAAACATTATCAACTTGTGTTATTCAAGCTATTTTACAGATAACAAGTTAAGGGGGAACGAAAAGAACAAATTGAGGGGAACGAAAGAAATCGGAAGAAGATGATCGAGATCGACGAGGTCAGAGATTTAGACCGACGAGATCGATGAATTAGATGAGTTCGAGTCAACTGATGAGCAGGCAAATCGGGATGTGAAGAAAAGCTAAAGCCAAAGAAATCGAAGAGAAGGTTGCGATCGGAAAATGAGCGAGATAAGATCGATCAAGATCGACGTGATCGAGATCGATATGAAGAGGAGCAGATGAGACCGACGAGATCGACGTGATCGAGATCGATGAATTAGATGAGTTTTGGAGTCAATCGATGAGTCAGGTAAATCGATGTGAAGAAAAGCTAAAGCCAAGAATCGGAAGAGAAGGTTGCGGATCGGAAGATGAGCAGATAAGATCGATCAAGATCGACGTGATCAAGATCGAGATATGAAGAGGAGCAGATGAGATCGACGAGATCGACGCGGATCGAGATCGAGATATGATAACTGATATGCTAACTCGATGCAGATGACCGATGCCATCCCCGAGATGATCTCGAAGATATGTTGATCCGATCACGAAATGACGATCGCAAGAAGAAATCAAATAGCTCGAAATAACGTGACTGAGGGTCGAATGTCCGGGTCGAAGAATCAACTCGGCCACCGAAAAGTGTCAAGATGCTCGACGTATAAGGTCCGCCAAGAGAAGTCTCGCCGAATCAAGAACCCCGAGTAACCCGAGACTCAAATAACCTCAAGGCTCAGATAACTCAAGGCTCAGATAACTCAAGGCTCGATAACTCAAGGCTCAAATAAATCAAGGCTCGATAAATCAAGGCTCAGATAACTCAAGGATCGATAGAATCAAGATCCCGAGACTCGTAAGAAATCAAGAATATAGCCGTTAAAGACTCGTAAGAAATCAAGAATATAGCCGTTAGATTCAAATTTGACCGACCAATGAGAGGAAGACGACAAGCCTGAAAGGCTTTGAAAAAAAGCTACAGAGTAGTATGGATTTGAATGTGATTCTCTCCAACGGTAACATTCAAATCCACACTATAAATACAAGTTTTTCTTTCATTATCAAATGTGGATGCGTGGAGAATGTGGCAAACGATGCTACAGAGCTAAGAAGATATATACTCAAGCATTGCCCACCATAGAACACAGAGCGAGAAATACACGCATATATTCAAGAGTGTTCTACCCTAGATCTAAGCACAAATGCTATATCCTAAGCTTAGAGAGATTTTCCCATCCTTAGCATTGAGGATAAACAAATGTAAGGGAAAATCTCAACCTAGTTGGAAACCAAACAAACCTTTACCCAAATCAGTTTGAGTTAGGTTAAGTTTGTCACCGCAAGATTTCAGACTAGGGATTCTAGTTTCTGATTTCTGGGTTCGGTTGAGTGTGAACTCGGTAAACATCTATAGGCTATCCCGTAAGGGTGATAAGTCTCGTTTGAGTGTGAACTCGGTAAACATTTGTTGGGTGTTGGACTAACACGTTAAACTAAGTCCAGTCGGTTAAGTTGGTGCCCCGAAAGGGAAGAGTGGATGTAGGACGGGTTTCGTCCGAACCACTATAAAATCGTGTGTTTTTTCTGCTTTATGTTATTACTTGTCATATGCATTCAATTATAAGCAAAACAACACACATCGTTCCTAAAAGCGAAAAATTAGGAATCACCATCCCCTCACCCCTGTTTTATATTCATCACATGACATGTTCGCTTCCGCACGCTCAAAATGGGTTTTCGAAACACCAAAAATCGGGACCATCAAATACTCCACAAAATCACCAATCCACCTTATAACTCCTATATCTCCAAATTCGTTCCCAAATTGAATCGAACCTAGGTGGGCTAAGCCCCTGATTTATATTTTATATTAATATATATATATATATATATATAATATAATATTAGTACTTAGTACTTATGTAGGCGTTATGTTGTGCTGGAGTGGTGATGGTTACGAAGGATATAACTTTTAGTTTCATATTATTAGCAGTAGATATAATTTTTATAATTTGCATTAGAACTTCTATGAAATATTGCATATGATTTTTTTTTTATGTGTTTCAATCACATTTTGATAATTTTCGTTTGAAATATATTATCCGATTATAGTTATTCGAATCCGGCCCGGATTCGTCCGATATCTGTCCCGTATCCGTATACCGAATATTCCAAATTCGTATTCGAATCCGACTTTTCCGTATCTGACTCCGAATTCGAGAAAAAAATATGGTTTAGGATACGGTATAAGCACTATCCGTCCGTATCCGGTACGTTTTCACCCCTACCCATATACGTGAGTGCACGGGCATAAGAGACCCACCCCATTAATAGACAACTTTTTATTCAGGGAAGGGTGAGCTTTTTTGGCTTTGTTACTATGAAAAAACATTATTTTATCTAAAAAAAATCATATGAGACGGTCTTATACATAAGATGGGGTACAACTTAGCATATATCACATTCATCCCTCTCAAAGTGTTAAAGCATCAATGCCCAACCTATGCCCCATCTCACGGTAAAATCGTCTCATGCAAATGTGACTCTTTTATCTAAAAGTTTAAACTCATAGGGAGATATTAAATTAATTGATTTATATTATTTTTCTAAACACAATTCATCAGTATATAATTATTAATATCTAATCTCATTAAATAATAAATCTAATGATGAATGATGAGGCGGTTTTCATTTTTTCTGAATGGATTATCCGACTAAAAACAAAGGTTTCTCTATTTGTTCGGCATAGCATATTCAAGTGCCATCCCTCCGGCCAACAAGCTGGAGCACTATATTCATATTTTCATTAATTAATTACTACTTTTCTCCTTTTATTCTTTTTATAATGTTACTATATATATGGAGTGGGTCTTCAGCGCACTAAGTGCACCATACACTTTATAATGTATTTTTAAAATATATAATTTATTATACGAAAATATACAATTTGTTATACTGAAACGTGCTACATGTTACGAACACAGATTGCACGTTTTTGAATAACAAATTGTATGTTTCCGTGCAACAAATTTTATGTTTTTAAAATACACTACACAGTGCACGATGCACTTAGTGCATACCAAACCTAGCCTATTATATATCATTCATAAACAAACTTCTTCGTTTAGAGGATATTTTGCTAGATTTTCTCTTAGGGTCCGTTTGGTATAACTTTAGAATGGTAATGGTAATGACTAATGAGTATTATTGAGGGGTCAATCAACATGAGTTATTGATTGCATTGTTATTGCTTGATCAGAACATCAACAATGAATATTATCTGAGGAAGGTTGAATGAGGGTGAAATTAGATAATGAAAGTAGGGTAATTAATTACTTATTTACATTTCCATATTGGTGTTATTAAAACTACCAACTAGTATTAATGAGAGTGATTTCCACTACCCCTTCCATTACCTCCAACCAAACGGGTCCTTACTTAATTGAACATTTTCTTAAATTGTAACAAATCAACTTTATTTTTTTTAACAATAACACTTCAAACTCTCAATATTACGTCTCATGTTATTACTTTTCCTATAATAGAGTCAACTTTTTTCTTCTTTAATTTATACAAATGTCATTACTTTACCATTTAACTCTCATAGAAAGTAAATTTGTTTAATTTTTAGAAAATTAAATGGCGTAGATCAATCTACAATCAGAGTAGATGATCGTAGTGTATTTATAATCTCAAAATCGAATTTCAGTGAGTGAGGAATTAAATCACGAATTTGAGATGTCATGAAACTTTTTATGAATTAAATGATGTTAATGTGGAAATATAACTAGGAGTTAATTATCCCACGTTGAAACCTTAGATGGATTAACTACTTTTATTAATAGGAGTTAGTTATTAGAATCCAATTATAGTGTTTAAGGAACAATCCAATAGTCCACACGCATTCACACTCGCGCGCCGCCTGTGCAGCGATCGTTAGCCTTGGTTCTTGGCAAATAAACTTTAGGTGGACTTAGGTCTTGGGCTGGAGCCCAAATATATATATATAATTTTATTTATTTATTTATATTGTGCAACTAGGCCCAACTGGAATTGGTAAGAGCCAAAGTTTGCAAGCTCAATTCTCTGGATTGGGTTGATCAAAGTGTTAGTTCAACACATGCATAAATTGAATTCGAATTTGAATGAACCTGAATGTCCAGATGTCCAGGTTCATGAATGTTTCAAATTGAAAATTTAACGGCCGGATCAGTTACATATCTGAGTGGTCGTCCCACAACATGAATTTCCTTAATGACATTGATTGTAAAAAATTAATGCCTGGAATTTATTTCAGGCAGCACCTTATCTAGATTGAATTGACTCCTATGAATTGGAGAGCATGCATGAAGGTTCAAACACTTAAAACTCTGTTGAAACTTCAACTGAAAAATCCTGCAACCTTGAAATTTATAGCATTCTCATTCTACATCTGCATTTAGAGTGCAGTCCTCTCCCTGCCTTTTTACAGTTCGTTGAGTGGAAAGTATCGCCCACGGAGTTAAGTGGAAAGTAGCGTACACTAAATTGCATCATTAATACTGCCTCCCACAGAGTTCAATGGAAAATAATGCACACAGACCAGAGAAGTTAATCGAAAACTACTGTCCAGAGAATTGAATCCACTAATTTGCCGCCCGCACAATTGAATCAACAATTACTTTCAATAAATACTCTAAAATCATGTCTTATACTTTTTCCCTTACAAATCACTTGTCCTAAACCTACTATATTACCAAAAGAATCTTTAAATTTTCCCGCTCAAAATCCACTACCAAAAAAATCGTCGCTAACTGCGACGGATATAGTGACGGAATTAGTCAAACGGTCAAATCCACCATTTTTTGCGACGGACAGCAAAACCGTCGCTAACTACGACGGTTTAGCGACGGTTCATCGACTGTTAATTCGAATCGCCACTTTTAGCGTCTTTAGCGACATATTTTAAAAATCCATCGCTAAAATGGTGCAGAAAACGAAGAGATACGCCCGTTGGAGCCGCTGTCATTAATTGGGTAGGTTTTAGCGATGGTTTTAGCGACGGATTTTTCAAATCCGTCGCTAAATCCAATTCTATAAATACCGTCTGCCTGCCACATGTCTCACCAATCAAATCAGAAAGCAATACAAACGAGACAATTTCATCTGTATTCTTCGATATCACGGTAATACTTTAATGTTTTTTTCATTTATTTATTTATATTTAATTGTATTTTATATTATTTAATGAATATATAAATTTCATATTTTATTTAGATGGATGCTGAAGGTGGTAATAATGTCCAAGCTTCATCACGTGCGCCTATTCCTCGTTTGCCTATCAATATCATCAATGGAGAGTAAGTGTTTTTTAAAATTATATAATTAATTAATTTAATATTAATTATTAATTATGTATTTAGTTTTTAAAGTGTTAGTATTGTACCTGGTTACGAGGCTTCCGATATAGCCAAAAACGTCATCATGCGGGTGGGAATTGCTGTCAATGCTTACAGTTGGAAATATGTGCCAATTGACCAGCGTCAATTGTATTTCGAGGAGTTTACGGTATAAAATTTACTTAACTTAATATTTTATTTCAATATATATTGATTACAATTAATTTAATTATCTTATTATATTCGAAATATAGAAACAAGCTACGTGGAGTCCCGATCTCGAGACCAATGAAGTGTATAAGGCATTTTGTAAAGTTGATAGACGGCGTTACCATGACATGATGCACATGTGGCGTAGACAGTGGAGGGAAGAAGGGGTGAACTTATCAGAAGAACTTGGCCACGAAGTATGGGAGTCAATTGTGGCTGTTTGGAGAGCAGATCCCTTATAGGGTCAATGTTTATTTTAATTATGTTATGAACAATTTATAATTTCATGTTTAATTTTGTATGACTGAACAATTTTAATTTCTGTTTTTATTTTTATGTGTGATTGAACTATTTTAATTTCTGTTTTTTTTAATGAATGATTGAATAATTTTAATTTCTGTTTTTATTTTTTTAAAGTATGTTTTTAGCGACGGTGTTGGCGACGGATTCAACGATGGATATTTGAATTCCGTCGCTAAACCATCGCTAATAACGACAGTAATTTTCGTCGCTGAATCCGTCTATAATAGCGACGATTTTAAGTAATCATTTGTCAGATCCGTCGTTAAAAAACAAAGTAAAAAAAACCAAATATTTCATTTTACACAAAACAGTCGAACCAACTCCATTTTTTTTTCCAAAACCAACACCAAATTTTGTGTATATAGAGACGAAAATCATTTTTGAAGTGCATATTGTGTAGCGGAAGCATTTTGACTCCTCGAGAACGATTTTACCGTACATTTTCACATTTCTACCGTTTAAATATATATATATATATATAGTGTAATGTATATAATTGATAAGTTTATTTTGTATTTGGTGTTGATATATATTGTGTAGATAGTTTATGTTAAATGAACTTTGTGATCATATAATGTGTGGATTTGTTTGATGTTATTTGATAACGATAATATTTTTGGATATTTACATATACAGACGAAAATCTGTCCAATTTTTTGTAGAATTAACATATTGATATGATTTGAAACAGATGGAATATCCGAATCGTCAGTGGATGTATTCGACTCCTCGACTTATCAACGGACGTATAAATATGGAGTTCTTGAATGAAGTTAATAACTTCATTCACTTTGCAATTAATCATGGTGCAGCAAATTCAGAAGTCCAATAAGATGTCCATGTAATGCAAGAAAGTGTCTGAACAAGTTATACGGAGTGATTGTCGATGTTCAAACACATATCATCATGAATGGTTTTGTACCTTATTATTACAATTGGACACGTCATGGTGAAGATCGATGGAATGTTGACTTCAATGATCTTGAAGAGTATTATAATGCTCTCGAGTACAATGATGATCATGGAGTCGATGATCCTGGAGTACAGTTTGAGACACCTGCAGTGGATACACCGGATATGTATCATACGATGATCATGGAAGCTGGTGGGTTTCAAGATGAGGCTATGGAGGAGGAACCAAATGAGGAAGCATCTAATTTTTACAGAATACTCAAAGCAGATGACGAAGATCTGTATGGTGGATGTCAAACTCACTCTCTGTTGTCATTCAATGCTCGACTCATGGCTATCAAGGCTGAGAACAAACTTTCTCAAAGAGCCTATAACCAGATTAGTAAGTTGATCAATGAGGTCTGTCCTCCCAGTAATAAGGTGCCTATTGTTAGTATTAGTGTCCTAGAGACAATTTATTGTAAGGACATAATACTCGATGATATTCAGTTTGATTTAATGTTATAGTTCACTTAATATTAATGTATGGCAAAAACACTTGTTTGAATATTATGTTTGATTGTTTGCATTTATTCATACAAGTGTTCCCATGAGTCTTTGCTGTCATTGAGGTTGTGAGAACTCAGATGACTTAAGCATGATTCTCAAATAGCCCCTATCAAGGATCATCAAGAATGGGATATTGATGATGCAATGAAGATTGATGTGCGATCTTCATCATACTCTTAGAGAGTGTAGTAAGATCTCACTTACTACGAGATACTAGGTATCTCATGATGGATGCACAAATACCTTAGAGGGTATTGGTATACCCATCCGAGAAATCGTTTGATGTATTTCCACTATATGTGTCTACGGGTGTCTCGGTTAGTGGGAGCGATGCGACACTCCTTTGACTTGAGGTCAATACGCACGACATGTGTGGAGTAATGAACTTTGACCATGACCAACGCTTGCACCCTTCCATGGGTAGATACAGCTTGGATTGGGTTCATCACGAAGTGCATGTGCATGGTAGTTGAGCCAAGAATAGGATTCATTCCTCAATGTCATCGACCGATGCACGTCAACTTAGACTTTGTGTCTAAGTGTGACATATATGATCAATTAGTGATTAGAGATAATATGATTAAGTTATTTGAATAGACACTTCATCATGTTCAACACTTAATCGAGTATTCGCGAATGAAAGGAGGAAATCGTAATAGCCCATGTTTTAGTTACAGGTAGTTGCACGTTTCTCGCAACGTACCTCATATATTGAGAATGTCTGATTTATTGTCTAGGGTTCAATTAAAACCGTTAGTTTGACTAATCACTCTATATATGAGGGCCTATGGGTCACACAACAAGTAGTTCTCTTTTACGGATTATAGTTGGTTGATTAAATGTTAAATTGGATTTAATATTTAATTTATAAAGAATTAATTAATAATAGATTAATTTGAAATTAATTATTATTAATGTTTAATTAAATTTGATTTAATTAAATAGGATTCCCAATAATAATATATGGAAATATTATTATAGGATTTAATATATATGGAATCAAATTCGTAGAGATTTGATATACATGAGAATTAAATCCGTAGAGATTTTATATGTAGGAAATAAATCTAAGAGATTTATTCAAATAAAGATTAGGGATTTTATTTCCTAATCAGGTTAGCTTAAGATTTAAGCTGGGTCTCTCCTATATATATGAGCTCTTGGGAATCCATAAAACGGTTGTTCATATTTTCTCCATAAAATCTAGAATAGGAATTTTCCTAGCAAATTCCGTCTCAGATTCAACGCTGGCAAATCTGTGCAAGTCCGTGAATAGGGATTACGTGGTGTTGGTCCCGGTGCAAACGAGTCTTACACGTGTATGGGGGGGAATACACGTGTTCAGTGTTTTTAAAACTTTTTTCTCATCGAGGTCAACTTGGGGGTCGATAATCACGAAGATTAGGTTCGAGAAGCACGATCGCCTCGAGTCAAAAGTCTATCGAGACGGTGATCCCGAAAGCCGCTTTCGAAACCTCGAGATAATCCCAACCGAGTCCTCGAGTGTCAGAGATCCCGAGTTGCTTGGATCGATAACTAACTTATGAACCCTCGAAGAGTACGTTCGGTTTGGTAACTATCCATTTCTAGCTACTCGGTTGTCGGAATGGTTTGGCCCTTAGTTTATACTCGTTTTAAGCTTTGCGTAAAACCTTTCCTTTATGAAATAGTGATTAGGTTGTGATTCACTTATGCAACTTCAAATTGGATTGATTCCAACCGAATATCAATTGAAAAGTATGCTTTCAAAATCAAGTCAATGCAACAGATAAGCACGAGATAAGGAAAGCAATAAAGAACACAACAATTATAGTGGTTCGGAGACTCATGCTCCTACGTCCACTCTCTCCGACTCTTCAGAGAAATTCACTATCAACAATGAGTTTTCTGACTACCTCGTAGTTTACTTACTCAACTCGGCCCTGAGTTTTCTGACTACTCCACGTAGTTTACTTACTCAACCCGACCTTGAGCTTTTCGACTACCTCCGTAGTTTACTTACTCAATCACACACAAGCTTTGGACTACCCTCAGAGCTTACTAACTTCTCCTCTAGAGTTTTTCGACTACTCTGCGTAGTTTACTAACTCTTTACAACACTTCTCACCAACAAACACACTCCAACTACCTTCACAAGGGTTTGGGGTTTCTTGGTTGGTTTCCAACTAGGATGAGATATCCTTTACAATGAAGCACAATGCAAAGGTCACTAAGCTTTGATAATTCTTATCAAGCTAGGCTTGGAGAGTGAGCTCTCTTCAATATTGAAGTTGGGAAATTCTAAGTTTTTTCGAAAGTGCTTTTAACTTTTTAAAGAATAGGCTATATTTAGGGTTTGAAATTTCCCGTAACACAATGTAGAGGGCATTTATAGCATACACCAAGGTCCTCTTGAAAACCGGTCTTCACGTTTTTTTTGTGTGTGTGGAACTTTTTTAGGGTTTGAAATCTTAACACAGAGCAACTTCCATGTAGCCGGTCTTCACTTTTTGCGATGCGGAACATTTGTACATCCTCGACATCTTTGGTGTTGTTGTCTTTCTCTTTTTGACTTTTGTCTCCAGTTAAAGGTAGACACCTTCAACGACTCTTTTTGGATACAAACTCTGAGTTTGATATAACCTTAACAACACTTCTGACTTAGTTCCTTTTGTCTGCATTTGAATGTCTTAACAGATATCTATCTTTCTAAGGAATCGCTATCTTCTCAGTATTGCATCCTTCAGATAGATATATTCAGTGCCTCGGAACATTCAGGTTCATACTGAGCATTCAGTACATTACTGATTCTTAAGTAATTACTGTGCCTTCAGTATTCTTGATCTTTTAGTTTCTCAGTCTTCAGTCTTTGTGTCTTCAGAGTCTTCTGAGTCTTCAGAGACTTATGAGTCTTCAGGGTCTTCTGAATCTTTGTAGTTTATACTGACTGATGTGCTGAGTATTCTCGCTGAGTCTTGATTTTCAAGATCTCATCGAGTCTTCAAGAACTATCTGAACTATATTTTCCGACTATACATTCTCGCAGATAACATCCTGAATATTAAAACCTAAATCGACTCAACTTATCAAGATCATTCTCAACATGTCATACTTTCGGGGGTTTTGGGATCTAATCAAAATCATAAATCTTTATTAAAATTCATCTCCCAACAATTTCCCCCTTTTTGATGATGCCAAAACCTATCTTGTTACAAACAAATAACCTATACTCAGGTTTCAGTTTATCCTATTTCAAGATTGGTTGTCTCCTAACAATTTCTTAAAATAGAGAATCTCTCAACATTTTCAGAGTTTCTCAATAGTTTAATCATTCAGCAATTTCTTCAGTAATGAATCTCTTTAACTAGTTCATTACCAAATACTTAAACAATTTCTCCCTTATCAATCATACAATCAGTTCAGAGACATTCATTCAGCCATATCAAAATAAAATACATGTAAATAAGATAATGAGATATTATCTTTTGAGCATAATGATAAATCTTCATTGATGATTGGTATCCCGTTACATATTACAATGAGTTTATCAACAAAATCAAAAAAGACAAAATATAAAGATTACAAAATCTTCTGAGTCTTGATCTCATCGATTTTGGCTCTTGATCTTTCGCGCTCTTGATTTGCTTCATTCTCAACTTCATCACGGGCACCTCCTGGTCAAACATTAGAAAAATCTCTTCTTCAGCTCATTTCTTTCCTTGATGATGTCCGGACTGTTTCCTATTAAACCCAACTGACCAGCATACTGAGCAATCTCTTGAGTAATGGTCTTCTCATTCACCAAGCCATTTTCAAGTTTTGGAGGTGGATAGGAAAATGGACCAGGGGCTACTATCTGTACCTCTCCTTCATCCACAAAGTTAATCCAAACTCTGAGATACTTTGGATAGAAGATAAGAAGGTATTCAATGAAAGCTTCATTTCGATCCGAGCTTTCCCCTCTCCATTTCCTCGAGAACATCATAATTGAACCAGAAGGTCCTCTTGACTTCTTCCCACATATCGTTGAGTTTGATAGGCATCCATTTATCAACGTGGGGCCACTTTAATGCTTTTGATGTTCCTTTCCTCTTGCTCGCAAACTTCCTGAAATCACTCATTCGCTTCTGCTATTCGTCTATCTTCTTTCTTATCACAGACGTTCCTGAGACCGAAGCAGCAGCTTTCTTAGCTTGTTCTTCTTGGAGTGTCTTCAGAGCATTTCTCGTGTTGAAGACTTTCTTCCGAGGTTGAGACTCAGATTCCTTTGGTTGTTCTTTTCTTCATCATCGTAATCGTTTTTCTCTGGATTGGCTTAGAAGCCTTCAGACGTTTGCTTTCGGGTTGAACAACACCCAAGGCTTTCCTCTTCATAAGCGATTTAAAGAAAGAACTGGCTTGTTCCAACCTTTGCTCTAGCACTTTCGGTTTCTCTCTTGCAACATCAAGCATAGCTTGCTCAGAAACTCGAGTGTAGATAGGCTTTTCTACCTGAGTGAACTTCAACTTCTCAGTCGCTCCGACTTCTTTAAAGGCTTTTGCTAGATTATACATTTCAGCATCTTTCTGAGCCTTCTTCTCCAAAGTACGTGCCATGAACTTTCTGAGATCTTCAGCTTCCTTTTCCCCTTCTTGGCACCGTAATTTGGAAGAAGCCCGGAAGTCTTTGTGTCCATGTGATATTGCTCTTTGCTTACGGCCGAACTTCTCCGCTATCTCGATCTTGTTCGTCTTCCGGCCTCCTTAGATGGGTTCTTGCCACTGAAAATTCTTGAGATAAGTGGGCAAACCGGCGAAGAGTGCTTCTTTGAACATCTCTGTCATCTTGGTCATGAGCATTGAGCTCATTTCCTCAACAAAGCCAGACTTGATTAGCACCTCATTCTTTTTCGCGGTTTCACCTCTAGAAATCGAGAACTTTCCGGTGTTTTACCTTCGATTCATCACTTAACTTCGGCCTTGACTTCCTCCGACTTCTCATTTAGCTTTCCTTCCATGGAGGTCATCCGGGTGGTTAGAGTGTTTTGAATTTGCACCGTTCTAAAGAGTGACTAAGACCGGTCCATCTTTTGAGCTTGATTGCCAACGTTTCTTCCATCCGAGCAATCTTGATCATCATTGGCTCAACCTTCTCAAGTTTCTCTATCGGAGGAGGAGATCAATCTCGGGGAATCTTCTCAGTACCTCTGTGGTTGTCGATCATCTTGAGCTCCAGCTTCATTCTGAGCTCCAGTCTCCAGTTGCGCCTCAGTCTGAAGAGTACTATCAACATTCTGATGTTGACTAGATCCAGTTGATCCACAAACAGAAGTCTCCTTTTCAATCTGAGGCGCTTCTCAACATCTTCCCTGTTGGTCCCCATCTCCATCTTGAGATTTGTCTCCATTTGCTTGGGGCAACTTCGGTTGCTCTCCTCTCAGCCAACTTCCTCTGAACCAGCTCATCAAAATCGGAGTTTTTCATCCTGAGCTTTGTCCTTCTGAACCCTGAGAAGTCGGTCAAAAAGGCTATCTCCTCATTCCACCAGTCTTCCCCTCTAAAAGCAGCAATATCAAGCATCTCGGGAAGAGTCTGATTGAGGATAAATACAGTTGTCCTTAATCTGAAGAAAATATCTTGCAGATCAGGATATGAAATTTGAGCTTTCGAGGGTATCGGTCAAGTGTGAACCGTTCCCCCTTGCTCCTCCACTCGCCTTCTTCAGCCTCGCCTTTCTTCCATCTCGGGCTTTCTGGTTCATTTGAAGTTTACGCTAAGGGATCAAGAAGTAGATCCTTTCGAGAGCTCATCAAGACTATACGCTCCCGAGTCTCGGCTGAAGATCTGAAGTTTGTGCGGTCAGGTTCTCAGTTTGTATCTGTGTGGGTTCTGAGGCCTGAACTGGTATATCCTCAGTTTGAGTCTGAGTTGGCTCGTCAGTCTGAGCTTGCACATCTTGGATCGACTCGAGTTGGCTCTTACATGCGAGCTGCGCACACACTTGAGGTAGGCATCTCTCGAGGTCGAGCTCCTTTGAAAATTTCTGAGAAATTTTATGCATCTTGGCGATGTCTCGAGCACCTCGAGAAAAGACACGCTCCTCGGTCGATCCTGTGTCTGGAGATACTTTGAGCCAACACTTGTAATGGTGAACTACGGCGCGTTTGGCCCTCGGGTTGAATCTCTTGAGAATCACTTCCATCTTCATCGGTGAGAACTACCAATCTTCTGCGTTTTGGAGCAAGATTTTTCTGTTTCATCATTTTTGCTCCCTGCTCCATCTTTGCCTCCAACAACATCTTCCCCTAGTTTGTTGGGTCTCTTTTTTCAGCATTTGCAGAAGGTGATTCTACCTTCTTTTTCTCTCTTCCCCGATGACCGCTTTCCTTGCGACCTTTGGGTTTAAGGAGAATTTTGGATTTAGGAAATGGGGTCGAATTTGCGAAGATATCCTCATCCTCTCTCGCACATCTCCAAAATGTAAGCAATTTTGGTGGCATGGTGGATCTTGCCTTTGATTGAGATTGCCCGTCAATCTTCCTCAAAACTTTGGTCCGCTTTCACTCACCGTCTGGATCAGAATTTCACCCGGTTGAAATTTGTGGTGGGTGAAGCTTTATCGCCGCCATCAATCTAAGTTTGGGTACTTATCCGCTCAAAACTCCCCAAGACTCATGATGCACTTGCTCACAATATCCATCAACACACGATATTGTGGCTTCAGGTGCCTTTTAGCAGGTTGTCGCCTCAAACTTAACAGGATTCTCGGCAATCCTATCTAAGAACCCTGCTCTCTTCCTGACATATACATCGTAGGATCCTCTCCTCTATCACGAGCTCAAAAACATCATTGATTTTTCGGAACAATATCTGAGATCCTCTCAAAATCGACGTATTTGGATGATTTGCTCTAAGTGTGATACAATTAACTTAGAATGCATCTGACCCTCTTCATCTATCTTCAAATTCTGAGATGAATTCGATTACCTCTTTTCGCAAACTCCCGGTGCAGTGGGTTTGACACTAGTTAGGTGAGTTTAGCGATCGAATCATATCAGAGCCTCCTCTTACGGCTTTGAGTTGGTTGTGCTTTCAAGTGAGACAACAAACTCGTACCCACGGCTTGTTGGTTTTGGCTAATCTCTCGAGCAACGGGGTTGGAGCCATTTTAGAGTTTGATTGAAGAAGAGAAGCTTTAGGGTTTGGAGATTTTCTGGGCAAAGGGGATTTTTAATTGCAGAGGATTTGAGAATGAAGGGTTTGATAAAATTTTTGGCTTGAATGGCTGATTGGGGTTTATATAGCCTTGAGATCGTGGGGAATCGTGTTGGTTAGGTGAGTAACAACGGTTGAGATTAATCTCCGATTAATCGGGTATACGAACCGACGATCTCCAAAAAGTAAGCCGCCAAAACATCCTCATTGGTCATTAATGTAGCAGAGCATTAAATGACTGTTGACCTTCTTCGGAATTTAAAACGATCCCGCCCCAAAAAAAACATTCCTCAGGTGTTTTTATATTTATTGCGAATGATTACTGAATTTTCTTGAGCAATAAATGGATCGCATGAGTCATTACTTCTTCAGACCAATTTCCCTCTATCAGTCTTACTGAGTACTGATCTTGATAAAATGTCAAGATAATATCGAAAGTAATTGAATTGGTTCAAGATTATACCGAAGTTTTCTCGAGATTGATTCAATATTTCCATTTTATCCTGAGCTTCTCAGAAGGATTCTGAGAAAACTTCATGCATCTGAAAACCTTCAATTTTTCAGATTTTATTCTATACACCTGGTTCTAGCATCCCTAATTCAACTGAAAGTTCTTGAAATCTTGATTCCGCCAAAGGTTTAGTCAAGATATCAGCTCTCTGCTTATCAGTATGAATTTTCTCCATCCTTATGTCCTTCTTCTCGACATGATCTCTGGTGAAGTGATGTCTGATATCCACATGCTTGCATCTGGTGTGCAATACCGGGTTTTGTGAAATAGCAATGGCACTATTATTGTCACAAAATATTGGTACTTCATTGGCAACAATTTTATAATCCTTGAATTGTTGTCTGAGCCAAAGAATTGCGGCACGAGCCTTCCTGTGACCATATATTCAACTTTTCAAGTACTTGTTGCTCGAGGTCATTTCTTCGAAAAACCAAGATATCGGATTGCTTCCTAGAAATTGACAAGTTCTCAAGTGGACTTCTGTCAATTTCAAGATCCTCCATAATCGAGATCGAGTAACCACTTAACTCTAGGTTATCATCAGCTGGATACCATAATCCTCTATTCACTGTGCCCTTAAGATATTTCAGTATCTTTTTGGCAGCATCCATGTGACTAGCCTTAGGATTAGCTTGGTATCTTGCACATATCCCAACAGCAAATGTTATATCCGGCCTACTAGCTGTGAGATAGAGCAATGATCCAATGATTCCTCTATAATCAGTATGACTTACTGATTTGCCTTCAGAATCAGGATCCATCTTGTAGTTAGTATTCATGGGAATTCTAACTGTATTGCAATTCTGTACACCATATTTGGCAATCAGATCTCTGGTGTACTTTGCCTGGTTGATGAATATTCCTTCCTTTGATTGTTTCACTTGAAGTCCTAGAAAGAAATTCATCTCTCCCATCATTGACATCTCAAACTTGCCTTTCATCAGTGTTGAAAACTTTTCACACAGCTGATGGTTTGGAGATCCAAAAATGATGTCATCAACATATATCTGAACTAGTAAGATATCTTCCCCATCCTCTATCCTGAACAGAGTTCTATCAACAGTTCCTTTGACAAAACCATGGTCAGTAAGAAACTGAGAAAGAGTATCATACCATGCTCTGGGTGCTTGTTTAAGACCATACAAAGCTTTTCTTAGCCTGTAAACTTGGTCATTCTGTTTGAAACCGGAGGTTGTTCCACATAAACCTCTTCTTTAAGCACGCTCGTTGAAATGCACTTTTCACATCCATCTGATAGACTGTGAACTTCATGTGGGCAGCATATGCAAGAAACAATCTGATGGCTTCTAGTCTTGCAACAGGTGCAAAGGTTTCATCATAATCCAAGCCTTCTTCTTGGGAATAACCTTGTGCAACTAGCCTTGCCTTGTTTCTCACAATGTTGTTGTTTTTATCTCTTTTGTTCTTGAAAACCCACTTGGTTCCAATGACATTGTGCCTTTTCGGGTCTATCTACTAGCTCCCCATACTTCATTCCTCGAGAATTGATTCAAATTTCATCTTGCATGGCAAGAATCCAAAGGAGAATCTTGTAGAGCTTCACCAATCTCATTAGGTTCTTTTCTCCGATAGGAAGCGCAGAGAATAGTGCACTCTCTCCATGGAACCTTCTAGTCTTAACACCTTTTGGTTAGATCACCCACAACGGCTTGTAGGATGGCTATCTAACCATTTCCTTCTTGATGTTCCCCTTCAATGGTTTCCTCAACATTTGAAATGTTAGGTTCGATTAAATCAACAAACTCGAGGGGAACAACAAAAGCAGAGAAAGGGAATCATCTTCCTCGGGAAATTCTATTGAGAACATTGTCGAGACATTTGTTCCCCTTTGGTTGAAAGATTCGAGAAATTGCCTCATTTGTGACCACATCTTCATTGGCATCACGCACTGAAGTCCGAACCGGTGTCTGCTCGATTGGTCACCTTTGAAGTGTTGGTTTTCCGGTCTCACCATCCCGATTTCCATCTTGAACTTCTTTATTCGAGTCCGAGTCACTCCAATCATAGATAATGGTGACTTCTTCTTTTTGATTCGATTGGATGATTTATCTTTTGTTTCGGGCTTAATCTGGTGATCCTCTTTGTCGGTTCATTTGCATCATGTTCTGTTTCTTCCGAACACAAAAGATTCATCAAAAACAACATGAGGTGTTTCCTCCACAATAAGAAGTCCTACGGTTGTAAACTCGAAAGCTTTTTATCGACTTCGTAATATCCTAAGAATATTCCTTCATCGCCTTTTACTATCAAATGTTTTCAACTGATCTTTACCATTATTGTGTATGAAACACTTGCAACCAAAACACACGAAAAGAAAGAAACAAGAGGCTTCCTTTCATTCCAAAGATCATAAGGCGTTTTGCCTTGACTTTTTTGTCAACATGGATCTATTCGAGAGTAGCATGCGGTTTGACAGCTTCAAATTTCAAAATCTCTTAGGAATATCAACTTCAGCTATCATTGTCCTTGCAGCTTCTTCTTTTCGAGATCTGTTCCTTCTTTCAGCAACACCATTTTGTTGAGGGGTCCTTGCAGCTGATGTTTCATGTAGAATTCCATTTCTTTGCACAATAATCGTAAATGATATGATTTATAAACTCGGTTCCTTTGTCAAATCGATTTTGACCACACTTAGATCATTGAGCCTTTTCAATGATCTCAAACTTTATTGAGTCTCTTTCTTCTCGAGTAAGAATATGACCCAAGTATATCTTGAGTAGTCATCAACTACTACCAATGTATATTTCCTGCCATTAGTGCTCACAGGTGTTATAGGACCAAACAGATCCATATGCAAAAGCTGAAGTATTCTCTCAGGAGAAACTTCTACTTTGCTTTTAAATGATGATTTGACTTGTTTTCCTTTTCGCACGCATCACAAATGTGTTCCTTCTTGAACACTTCATTAGGCAACCCTCTCACAAGAGCTAATCTTGCAAGCTTGTTCGAGGTTTTTGAAGTTTAGGTGATTCATTCTTTTATGCCATAACCAATTGGTATCTCGTGGAACTTTTAGCAATTAAACATGTATCTTTAGGAGTTGAACTCCAATCAAGACAAGATACACATTCCCTTTTTTGTACCAAATCAAGAATACTTTTATGTGATGTATCATCTTTCACAAAGCATAAGTTCTTGGAGAACTCAACATTGAAACCCTTATCACATAATTGGCTAATTGACAACAAGTTATGCTTCAATCCAGATACATATGAAACACCATGGATATGAACTGAGTCGACTTCCAAAGTTCCATATCCTCTAGTCTGTCCCTTGGAGTTATCTCCAAAAGTGATCTGTGGGCCTCTTTGTTCAACATAGTCACTGAGCATCTTCTTGAATCCTGTCATATGTCTTGAGCATCCATTTGTCAAGATACCATACATCAGGAGCTTTTTCATCTCTGCTCATCAGTGCCATGTGATCTTTCATCAGCTTAGTGCCCTGGTTTTCCTCCTGAAAAACAGATCAATTCTTAGGTACCCATTTTGTGTAGGGTCCTACGAGGTTAGCTGTACCTTTCGGAATCCAAATCTGCCTGACAACTCTAATCACTTTAGAGTGGCTAATTTGTCTTCCATAAACATCAACATATACATCCACTACTCTCGGGTGCCTTAGCGTTTTACGATATGTGTGCTAGCTTTTAGCATGAACATGTGCCTTAGAGTTCTTCTTTGGTTCAGGGCCTTACATTGGATGCTTAGGCTTTTTGTGCAACCGGTCTAAATCTTTGATGACTTCGGGTTGGATAACCTTTACCCTTAGGCAAGTGAGGTTGGGTTATCATCTTTGAAATCTAGGTCTTTCAAAGATACTAAGGACTTGGTCTCTTGGTTGAGAATGTCTCTGCTTTGAGTGTTTTCATCCGAGGATTCCTCTGATGGTTCGATGTGGAGCCTTTCAGGTTTGCATTCTTAGCCTTTGAGGCTTTGAAGTACTTGCTCGAAACTTTCAATCCCCTTTCGGAGTTTCTTGCCTTTCACCGAGGTTTGGGCTTAACCCGATCATTCGGTTTTACCGAGTCCATAGGACCTTTTCCCTTGTCTACAACCTTGGGCATTTCTTGGTTTGAAGTGTAGGTGCCCTTTGGTTTTACAAAGATAGTCTTCTTGCTACTTGACGCAAAGACATTTAGATGACCTTGTGAGGTTCCCCCGAATATATCCCAATCCAGATTTTATAGTCACAGATCTGCGGTAACTCAATTTTATCTATTACATTAGATGCATTATTCAATAGAGTTAACTTCTTACGCACTATCCTCACAGATTCTGTAGAGTTTTATGCTTCTCGAGAGAGGTCATTGAACTCGATTCCGATTATTTGAATCTCTTCAATTGGATTTCTCTAGCTTTTTCGTTAGGGACACTATCAACTTCTCTTTCTTCGAGAGTTGTACTTTTCGAAACATCCGGTTCATCAAGTAGCTCCCATTAATTGAGAAGTGACCCGATATTGCTAGAGTTTTTCCATTTTAGATTTTCATCTTTCGGTTCCTTATTACGCTCTTGAGTTTGATTTAGCGATCCTTGCAAAACAAACATAGTCCTTCATCGATTCTCGAAAAGAATCCATCGGTCAAAATGATTGCTTTTTTCGGTGGAACTTGAAAACTCTTGTGCTAGTGTAGGAGCAACAACAGAGAAAGAAGAGTTTACCTCCTCAATGGCCATCGGGACGAGATGTCATCACTTTCCTTTGTCCGAGAATATCTCATCTCAAGAGCTAGATCCCTCCTCGAGTGTTCTTCTTCCGCAATCATGGCCTTTTTGCTTGAGAACTTCGGTCTCTTATAGCTTGCCTTTCTCTTCTCTCCTTAGCACTCAAATACGGACAAACGTCTTTGGAAGTGACCTTTCTTCGGTAGTTATAGCATCTGTTGGCATCATCATCCCGATCATTTTCTTCTTTGGACTTGAAGTCCTTTCTTTTGGATGAAGATCCTTGACTTTTCGTGTCTTTCTTCTTCTTCTCGGTTGATCGTCCTCGGGTTTCTTCGGTGCACTGTGGGTTCTGTAATAGTTTTTGTATTTTCCAAATCTACTATTGAGTCTATCAAACCTTCTTGCCATCGGTCTTTAGCTTTTCCTCAAGCTCATTTCGATTTTTTTGGCATGGGGTTCTCTTTAGACTCTCTAGTTTTTCAGTTTTTTCTTTAGTTTTTAAGGCCACATTCTTACTCGATGAAGAATCATCTTTCTTTGTCAAACCTTTTTGGATTTCTTATCAATTACAAATTCATAGGCTTTCAAATTTCGAGAGAAGACTTGTTGGTAAGGCATTGAGTTAATATTCTTGGTATTTTCAATCACCCTTTGCATGAATATCCCATTTCTTAGATAGACCTCTAAGAATTTTCAATGCAACTTCTCTCTCGTGGGTATTTCTTTCCAAGTGCATTTAGATCATTCATGATGCTTAGTGAATCGACTTCGGTTTGTCTATTGATTCACCATCATCCATTTCAAAAGCTATCAAACTTTCCAATTGCCACTTTGAAAGTTTGTTTTCTTTTATATGATCTGTGCCTTGGCACATAACTAATTAGTGTATCCCAAATCTCTTTAGCAAATATCTGGTGAGAGATCATTCCCATCACACCATCATCAATTGTCTTTGTATAGTGTGTCTTTTTCAATGTAGTCTAGATTGACTAACTTTCTCTCCTCAGAGTCGAGTTGGTCATCGACTTAGGAAATTCTGCTCTAGGATCAATTCTCTCATCTTCGTTCCTCCTGGGATTCACTACAAGAACTGGAATGGTCCTTGAGAGACCACTCTCCACATACGCTCATGTTTGGAATACAGATGAGCCTGCATTCTCAGTCTCCATAGATCATAGTTCTCCACTGAGAACATGGGATGTTTTTTAGAAGACATTTTTCTGATCTCTTGAAAAATAAAAGGTTTCAAAAATACGATCGGTTCGGATAGACCACAAGTATTTTTGAAAATAAAACTTTGGTCAGTGGTCAAGTTGAACCACCGCTCCGATACCACTTGTTGGTCCGGTGCAAAACGAGTCTTACACGTGTATGGGGAAAATACGTGTTCATGTTTTTAAAACTTTTTTTCTTCGAGGTCACTTGGGTTAGATAATCAAGATTAAACGAGAAGCACAGATCGCCGAGTCAATGTCTATCGAGACGGTGATCCCGAGCCGCTTTTAAACCTCGAGATAATCCCAACCGAGTCCTCGAGTGTAAGAGATCCTGAGTTGCTTGGATCGGATAACTAACTTCATGAACCCTCGGAAAAGTACGTTCGGTTTGGTAACTATCTGTTCTAGCTACTCGATTAAATGGAATGGTTTGGCCCTTAGTTTATACTCGTTTTAAGCTTTGCGAAAACCTTCCCTTTATGAAATAGTGATTAGGTTGTGATTCACTTATGCAACCCGATTGGATTGATTCCAACCGAATATCAAGGAAAAGTATGCTTTCAAAATCAAGTCAATGCAATGAGATAAGCCACAGATAAGGAAAGCAATAAATAACACAACAATTATAGTGGTTCAGAGACTCAAGCTCCTACGTCCACTCTCTCTGACTCTTCAGAGAAATTCACTATCAACAATGAGTTTTCTCACTACCTCGTAGTTTACTTACTCAACTCGGCCCTGAGTTTTCTGACTACTCCACGTAGTTTACTTACTCAACCCGACCTTGAGCTTTCTGACTACCTCCGTAGTTTACTTACTCAATCACACACAAGCTTTCAGACTACCCCTATAGCTTACTAATTTCTCCTCTAGAGTGATGGTTACGGTTGAAAACCCATTTTGTGTGTGCGGAAGCAAAACATTTTAAAAGCAATGCATATAAAACAGGGGTGAGGGCAGAGTGATTCCAAAATTTTCTCTTTTAAGCTCATGTGTTGTGTTTTGCTTATAATCGAATGCATATGACAATATAAGAACATAAAGCAGTAAATAACACAACAATGTATAGTGGTTCGGAGGCTCAAGCTCCCACATCCACTCTCCCTGTTCCTAGGGAAATTCCTTCCAACTGGACTTATCACCCTCTCGGGTTCTCCTCTAGATATTTAACGAGCTCACACTCCAACGGGACTTATCACCCTCACTCGGGATTGCCTATAGATGTTTACCGAGTTCACACTCCAACGGGACATATCACCCTCACTCGGGATTGCCTACCCTCCCTTTCGGGATTGCTAGATGTTTACCGAGTTCACACTCACCTACAAAACTTAACAAATCGATTTGGGTAAGGTTTGTTTGGTTTCAACTATGGTGAGATTTTCCCTTACATTTGTTTAGCCTCAATGCTAAGGTTGGGAAAATCTCTCTAAGCTTAGGATACATCGTGAGTTGCTTAGATTGGGTTCTAGAACACTCTTTGAATATATGCGTGTATTTCTTGCTCAGTGTTCTATGGTGGGAATGCTTGATGATTTGGCTTGATGGATGTTTCACGCATTTTTCCACACCTGATAATGTGGGAAGAACTTGTATTTATAGTGTGGATTTGAATGTTACCGTTGGATGGAGTCACATTCAAATCCATACTATTCAGAATTTCTTGAGCTTTTTCAGTCGGGTTGTCTTCCTCTCATTAGTCCACGCCACCGATTCTAACGGGTTTATATTCCTCGATTCCTCGCTTTGAATCATTCAGATTCTCGAGTCTCGGTGTCTTGATTCCATCCGAGCCTTCGGTCTGTACGAAAGTCTATCGAGCCTTAGCATGTCGAGCCTTGGTGATGGACCTTATTCATCTTGACACTCAGTCGACCGATTTGATTCTCTGAATTGACATCGACCTTGAGTTTCTTTTGTCTATCGATTTCTTCTTTTCTTTCGGATCGGATCAACATATCTTCATATCAACATCTCGGGATAGCTTTTTACATTAGGTTTAGCATATCGGTTTTAGCACATCCGATCTCAATCACGTCCGATTTTGATCATCCGCTCATCTTCATATCGATCTCGATCACGCGTCGATCTCGGTTCTCATACGCTCCTCTTCCGACCGCAACCTTCTCTTCCGATCTTCCGGTGATTTCTTTAAATTTTATGCATTCTTCCGATCACCATATCGGTTCGACTTTTTCCGATTATTTGATCAGTGCCGATTAGTCATCTGATCATTTGACCTTTTGATTCTTCTGATCAGCTGGCTTAGCTTTTCTTCTCTCGATTTTGCCTGACTTTCGGATTAAGGAACTCATCTTCAAATCTGATCTCGATCGATAGTAAAACTACCTTCGATTCGATCTCGATCATCTACGCCCGATTTTTGTGAGTTCCCCCTCAATTTTTTCTCGTTCCCCCTCAACTTGTTATCTCTAAATCAACTTCAATAACACAAGTTGATAATGTTTTCAGCATAATTCATCAAAACTAAAATATCCCAACAATTTCCCCCTTTTTGATAATGATGCCAAAACATTAGAATATATGCATTTACAGAGATCGGGTTTTTGTTTTAAAAAGATCCGTTTAGGCGATTACTTTGAAAAAAGTGATCTGTTGAACAACCCGCTCTGATACCAATTGATGGTCCCGGTTGAAAACCCATTTTGTGTGTGCGGAAGCAAAACATTTTAAAAGCAATGCATATAAAACAGGGGTGAGGGCAGAGTGATTCCAAAATTTTCTCTTTTAAGCTCATGTGTTGTGTTTTGCTTATAATCGAATGCATATGACAATATAAGAACATAAAGCAGTAAATAACACAACAATGTATAGTGGTTCGGAGGCTCAAGCTCCCACATCCACTCTCCCTGTTCCTAGGGAAATTCCTTCCAACTGGACTTATCACCCTCTCGGGTTCTCCTCTAGATATTTAACGAGCTCACACTCCAACGGGACTTATCACCCTCACTCGGGATTGCCTATAGATGTTTACCGAGTTCACACTCCAACGGGACATATCACCCTCACTCGGGATTGCCTACCCTCCCTTTCGACATTGCTAGATGTTTACCGAGTTCACACTCACCTACAAACTTAACCGACTGATTTGGGTAAGGTTTGTTTGGTTTCCAACTATGGTGAGATTTTCCCTTACATTTGTTTAGCCTCAATGCTAAGGTTGGGAAAATCTCTCTAAGCTTAGGATACATCGTGAGTTGCTTAGATTGGGTTCTAGAACACTCTTTGAATATATGCGTGTATTTCTTGCTCAGTGTTCTATGGTGGGAATGCTTGATGATTTGGCTTGATGGATGTTTCACGCATTTTTCCACACCTGATAATGTGGGAAGAACTTGTATTTATAGTGTGGATTTGAATGTTACCGTTGGATGGAGTCACATTCAAATCCATACTATTCTGTAGCTTCTTGCAGCTTTTCCAGGCTGGTTGTCTTCCTCTCATTGGTCCACGTCAGCTGATTCTAACGGCTATATTCCTCAGATTCCTCGCCTTGGAATCATTCAGGATTCTCTGAGTCTCAGTGTCTTGGTTCCATCCGATCCTTCAGTCCTTCGAGCCTTGGTCCGTCCGAGCCTTAAGGTCTATCGAGCCTTCATTCGAGCCTTCGGTGACTTCTCTTACGGACTATTATCGATCGAATGATAACGATTCTCAGCCGAGTTCGATTCTCTGAATTGAACATCGACCTTCAGGTTACTTTGACTCAGGCTATCTGATTTCTTCTTTCGGTGATCAGATCAACATATCTTCATATCAACATCTCAGGATAGCATCATTCGATTACATTAGGTTTAGGATCTCAATCACGTCGATTTTTGATCATCGTCTTCAATCGATCTCGATTCGATCTCGAAAATCTATCATCTTTCCTCTTCGATGCGCAACCTTCTCCCGATCTTCTGGTCAGTTTCTTTCACGTCGGTTTTATGCATTCTTTCGATCACCATATTTTGAGATTATTTGATATTCATTACGGTCATCGATCATATGACCGGATTCTTCGATCGGTTTAGCTTTTCTTCTCTTGATTTTTGCACAACTCTTCGATTAACTCGGAACTCATCTTACTCATCCGATCTTCGGTCAATCGATCTCGATCATCTCGTACGATTTCGTGAGTTCCCCTCAATTTGTTCTCTCGTTCCCCCTCAACTTGTTATCTGTAAATCAGCTTCAATAACACAAGTTGATAATGTTTTGGCATAATTCATCAAAACTAAATTATCCCAACATAGAGTTTTCTGACTACTCCGCGTAGTTTACTAACTCTTTACAACACTTCTCACCAACAAACACACTCCAACTACCTTGGTTTCTTGGTTGGTTTCCAACTAGGATGAGATATCCTTTACAATGAAGCACAATGCAAAGGGTTAGGATATCTCGACTAAGCTTTGGATAATTCTTATCAAGCTAGGCTTAGTATAGTGAGCTCTCTTCAATATTGAAGCACTTGGGAAATTCTAAGTTTTTCGAGTGCTTTTAACTTTTACAAGAATAGGCTTGAGCTCTTAAGTTGCGTATAAATTTTCCGTAACCTTACAATGTAGAGGGTCACCAGTATTTATAGGCATACATCAAGGTCACTCTTGAAAACTATCCGTTGGAGAGATAGCTTCGTGAGTTTCCTCTTGTGGTGTGTGAAACGGGTATATTTAGGGTTTGAAACTCCCTAACACTTTCTAGGCAATAGCCTTCCATGTAGCCGGTCTTCACTTTTTACAGTCTGGAACTTTTGTACATCTGACATCTTTTTTGAGAGACACATCATTTGTCGATGTAGTATGGGCGATGTTGTCTTTCTCTTTTTGACTTTTGTCTCCAGTTAAAGGTAGACACCTTCAACGGCTCTTTTTGGATACAAACTCTGAGTTTGATATAACCTTAACAACACTTCTGACTTAGTTCCTTTTGTCTGCATTTGAATGTCTTGACAGATAACTATCTTTCTAAGGAATCGCGATCTTCGATATTGCATCCTTGATAGATATATTCAAGTGCCTCGGAACATTAGGTTCATCGATCGAGCATTCAAGACATTCTCGTGCCTTCAAATATTCTTGATCTTTTAGTTTCTCGATCTTTGATCTTAGTGTCTTTGAGAGTCTTGAGGACTTTCGAAGTCTTCGTGGTCTTCTGAATCTTTGTAGTTTATCTCGATCGATGTCTTTGAAGTATATTCTCATTGAAGTGAGTCTTGATTTTTCAAGATCCTCATCGAGTCTTCAAGAACTATCCCCGAACTATTTCTGCGACTATACATTTCGCAGAAAACATCCTGAATATTAAAAACTGAATCCTGACTCAACTTATCAAGATCATTCTGAACATGTCATACTCAGGGGTTTTGGGATCTAATCAAAATCATAAATCTTTATTAAAATTCATCTCCCAACACGTGGATACCATAGTAGAGAAATATTCATACGGTTTACTGTAAGGTTTCTCTTTATGTTTATACGTATTCAATTATGCAATTACGTGTTAGTTGTTGGTGAACTTTTTATTTCCACTGGGCATGTATTACGTGTTTACGTGCCTCTAAATTCCAACACCTATTACAGAATATCAAGCCAAGAATCTGTTGAAGAGTATGGGTCTACAAGTACAGAGTATTGATTGTTGTATCAATAACTGCATGTTATTCTGGGGTAATGAAGAAGACATGAATCTTGAAAAGTGTAGATTTTGTGGGTACTCTCGGTACAAAATACCGCATCGGAACTGGACTGACGGTCGAGGGAAGCAGAATAAGAAGAAGAAAGTGGCAAATAAAATGATGTATTACCTCCCTATCATTCCTCGGCTTCATATATTGTATCAATCTAGTGTCACGGCCAAAGATATGACATGGCATCATACGAAGTCATCTGATCCTGATTCTTTAGAGATGAGACACCCTGCTGACTCGATGGCCTGGAAACATCTTGACGAGGTGTTTCCTATTTTTTTGGACGAACCTAGGAACATTCGGTTAGGTGTCAGCACTGATGGTTTTTGTCCATTTGGAATGCACGGTAAGCAGTATTCGTTATGGTCGGTTATATTGACTCCTTATAATCTACCTTTGTGGATGTGCACGGTATTGGTACCTGGCCCAAAGAATCCAAAGGACAAACTAGATGTTTTTCTTCAGCCTCTGATAAGAGACTTGATAAATCTGTGGGAAAATGGAGTGCTGACATACGATGTATCGAGAAAGCAAAACTTCACGATGAGGGTTGCCTTGCTCTGGACGATCAACGACTACCCTGCGTATTCCATGTTGTCCGGGTGTTGGACAGCTGGGAAACAAGAATTTCCTTACTGCATGGAGGATTCTAACGCTTTCAGTCTCCCGCTTAGCAGAAAAGTTTCATGGTTTGATAACCATCGAAAGTTTTTACCAGATAATTATCCTTTTCGAAAGAATAAAAAGGACTTTATCAAGAACAAAGTCGTTACAAAAAATGGCTTGAAAAAGAGATTACGTATTTTTTATATTAATTAGTTTTAAATGAATTAATATATTTATTTCTACATATGATAAATTAATTAACTTGTAACTCTTTGCATTCATGTAGGTAAAAGGTTGTTAAATCAAATTAATCAGAAGGGATTGAGGAAAACAACAGAAGAGCATGATGAGGAGCATAATAAAATGGTACCGGGTGGTTGGAAGAAGAAGAGCATTTTCTGGGATTTGCCCTACTGGAGCTCACTTTTGATTTGGCACAACTTAGACGTGATGCACATTGAAAAGAATGTGTTCGATAACTTGTTCCACACAATCATGAACACAGAGGGCAAAACAAAAGACACTGCAAAGTCGCGTGATGAGTTGAACGAGATATACAAACGTGATCACTTGAAGAGGGATGAGGGTACATGAAGATATCCCCAAGCCAATTACACACTTGATAAGAAACACAAAGTGGCTTTGTGTAATTGGATAGAAGAGCTGAGATTTCCAGTTATTTTATGCAAATTGGAGCGCATTTTCCCTCCCAGCTTCTTTGATTCGATGGAGCACTTACTGGTGCACTTAGCATATGAAGCTAAAATTACTGGTCTAGTGCAATAAGGTGGATGTATCCATTTGAGAGGTAAACCTTCACTGAAAAATTTATTTATACAAATATATATACTTATGTTTAGCTCTTATCAATTTTTTATTATATATCTATAGGTATCTCCATAACTTAAAGCTCAATGCTAAACAAAAGGCAAAAGTTGAAGCATCAATTGTTAATGTCTACTTGTGTGAGGAGGTTACAACATTTTGTTCTTACTATTTCGAGGATCATGTTAGAACAAGATTGAGAAACGAGCCTCGTAATTACAACGGTAGAGGCACAGACAATGTTGTTGATGATATTGAGGGTAACTTGTCTGTGTTTAAGTTTCCAGGTCGATGTTTGGGAAAAAGTATTGAACGACCATGGTTAAACCGACAAGAGATTGAAGTTTCACATAAGTATGTGTTATTCAGTTGTGATGAAGTCCAACCGTACATTCAGTAAGTATTTCGTATGCGTATCATTTACGCTTTTAATTAATTATAGCATATTTATTATAATTATATAATATATGATTAATAATATATATTGCTTTCAATAAGGATCTATACTGAAGAGCTACACCGTATACATCCAAACATCTTAGATGCACAAGTAGGTGAATCTATTACTCGTGATTTTCCAGAGTGGTTCCAAAACTATGTGAGTGCTATCTAACCACCGTTTATTAGTGAATTCATATTATATATTTACAATTATATATATAACCTAAAACCGTCACAGGGTTATAATCAACACATTGAGAACCCATTTATGTGGGATCTTAGTAGAGGACCACTACGTCGGGTCAACACGTACCAAGGATACTATGTAAATGGTTACAAATTCTATACGGTAGAGTATGCATCGACCAAGTCTACTGCTAACAGTGGAGTTTGCATTAATAGTTCAATGTTCAATGGAGAAAGCCAAGACTACTTCGAACACCTACAAGAATTCGTTGAAGTAGGAAATCCGAGGTTCCCTGTGAAAACTGTTGTGTTGGGAAATTTATAGTTTTGATGGAAGTTCCAAAACAGTTGTAATAGGACCAGTCGAACCTGTTAGTCGACTGATGATATGATAGGAAAATAGCTGAACATGTTAGACAACTGATGTATTAGACTAGGTCATTCTTAAAGAAGAACTCAAGTTGCACAAGTCAAGTGAAGATCAGCAGCGGAAGATCAGTAGCGAAGATCAGTAGCGGAGATCAGCAACGGAGATCAGCAACGAAAGATCAATAGCGAAGATCAGCAGCGAAAGATCAGTAGCGATACTAAAAAAACTTTACTTGAAGACCAGAAGACCTACTCTATGAAGACATCAGCAGAGTTGATTGGTTGAAGCTAAGACAACCATATTAGTAGACTCAAGGCGACTGATCAGTAGAAGTGGTGATCAGTTCTGCCAAGTCAGCAAAATGATAAGCTTAACTACTTATCAGAAACATACGGTGTAAATCAGACCAGAAGAATGTCAACTTTGGTTGGTGAACAAACACTGAATAAGTGTTTGTTGTTAGCCAATCTGGGTTTGACACGTATGTACTAGGCTGACACTGCAGGATTCGACGGTGCTAAGTCAAACGGCTATAAAGGACAAACACACAGGCTTTCGGCCATGCCGTCCCTGAAGCACGTCACATCAATCCTACAACCTACCAAAATTAGCCTGAAATTCAAATTGCTCTCCAACGGCTCTTTGATTTCGAGGTCTATAAATATGGAATTGCTCTTCAGAGTGAAGACACGGAAATTATCATCAAGCTCAAGCCATAGCAATTTCCGCTCGAAGAACACAAATTTAAAGAATATTTCTAAGTGTTCATTCCATTGTTCTTAGCATTGAAATCTCATCCTCTAACTTTAGGCTACATAAATACTAGGATAGATTTCAAGTTGGAACAACAACAAATCTTTACCCAAACCCAAAAGTTAGGTTAAGTTTGTTTTTGCAAGATTTCAGACTAGGGTTTCTAGTTCTGATTTCTGGGATCGGTTGAGTGAGAACTCTTAAAACATCTTTTGATTGTAATGTGTTGGACTAACACAATAAACTAAGTTTAGTTGGTAAAGTTGGTGCCCCTTGTGATAGGGAAGAGTGGATGTAGGACTGGTTGTCCGAACCACTATAAAAATCTTGTATGTATTTATTTGCTCTTAACTGTTTTACATTACTGCACATAACTTGGCTTAAAACTGTATACATATTCTGAGTTAATATCAGTCTGCACCAAGCAACTGATCTGATCAGTTTGACAGTTTAGTCAGCTGATTGAAAACAGACTTCAGAATCTGATTTGATAAAACTGGTTTTTCATACGGGTTAAAACTAGCTTCCGCACATCAGTTAAACTGATAGACACCGAACTGATCTGTCATCAGGCGATCAGTAAGTTGGATATCAGTCCAAACTGATTCACTCACACTCTGATCAGGCAACCTGCCATCACACCTGATCTTGCACGAAAAGTTTTCAGAAGTCTATTCACCCCTCCCGTCTAGACTTCTGCCCTCACGAACCCGTTCGGGACCTACAAGTGGTATCAGAGCCAGGTTCTACGGACCACTGGCTTTGAGTATCATCGGTTCTTGAGGAAGAACCATTGTGGTCACTTGAACAGATCTTGAAAAACCGTATTTAAAACTCCATTTGTTTTCAAAAAACTCAATAGGCATGGATAATACATCTGATATGTATCATGATCTACCCAAGTTTTCTATTGATGAGTATGCAGATTGGGTCATACACATGAGCAATCATCTGGGAGCTATAAGCAGCAGAATGAGGGAAGTTCTTGAACAAGGACCAATCATTATCTACCACTACAATCCAGCTGAAGGAGGTGATCCAGAATTTCCAGTTGGATCCAGAATCAGAAAGAGTCTTGCTTTGATGGATGCTGAGAAAAGGAAATTGTCCAATCTGGATACTGTGGCCAGACACATCATCATGAAGACGATGGACAAGATAACCAGAGAAAAGATCAAATACCTCAAGACTGCGAAGCAGATGTAGGACACTCTAGCTGAGATATGCGAAGGAAACGATCAGATAAAGGACAACAGATTACAGGCCGAACTGGTTAAGTTCGAGAAACTCAAGATGCTGCCCAACGAGATAATCAACGAGTTAGATGGAAGGATTACCATGTCGATCAACAAGCCCAGAGAGTTAGGACGAGAAATGACCGACAAAGATATCAACTACAAAATTCTGAGATCTCTAACAAAGAAATGGGATATGAAGGTTACGGTGATGAAGTACTGCCAAGATATAGCGAAGATGAAGCCGAGCAATTTGTTCTTAAATCTGAAAATTTGACCTAATTGAGAGAGGGTAAGAGGAAGATGATGAGTCATCTGCCGAAACCACACCTGCAAAAACAAAATCAGTAGCATTCAAAGCAGGCGGCAGCTGCTCAAAATCTTCTGAGCCTGTTGGAAATATTGTTAGTCAGGCTGAACAGATTGCTCTACTCACCAGAAAGCTTGAAAGATCAAACAATCAGTTAGGAAAGTACAGGAGATTTTACAAAGACTATCAAAATAGCAGAGGAAGAGAAAGAAGATCGTCTGACAGATCACAGGAAAGAAATAGATCTGATGACAGAAGAGACGACCAAAGAGAAAAGAAAAGAGATGATCGTGCTGAAAATGACAAATCAGAAAGGAGATATTCAGATCAGAGACAGGCCGTGAAGTCACCTGACAGATTATACAGAAGACATGACTCACCTGCCAGAAGAAGTACAGTAGAGAGAGGAGTCTGCTTCAACTGCCAGAAACTAGGTCACTACAGTGCAGATTGACCTGACCTGACCCCCAAAGAAAGAGAAGATAAGAGGAACAAAAGAGAGCAACGATGCAGAGATAGAAAAGTTATGGTTGCTGACACTACAGGAATAGATGACTCTTATCTGCCATCAGAAGATTCTGGTTACTCATTTGTGGAAGACTTATGCCTGATGAGCAATGCTGATGACTTCAACGACATAGATTATCTGATGTTCTCATCTGATGACGACATCTGTCTCATGGCCAATGAAGAAGATCAATCTGAGGTATCTTCTAAACCATCTGTGTTTTCTGTTTCCACACCAGCTGTGCTGAGCACATCTGCTGGAGAGATTGACCTACAGCTCTACAGTTAGGAATTGCTTGATGATCTCTCCAATGCAGTAGACACTTATACCATGGTGGAAGCTGAGAACAACAAGCTAAGGATTGAGAACATTAAGCTTGTTAAAAAAAATGCTGTCAGAAAAACTGCTGAACTAAAATCAGCTGAAACTGCTCAGAAGATGACTGCAGAACTGGAAATTCTGAAAGTCTGTTCTTCTGATCATGATAAACTGATTAAGGAACAGCTAACTATTAACAAACAGCAAGCTGATGATTTCAAAATCCTTCAAGCTAAGTTTGATGAACTCTTCCGAATGCATGAGAGTCTAAAAATAAGTGAGGATAGTTTGCGTAAGAAAATAAAGGTTTTCACGAAATCTTCTAAGACCGTTCAAGATCTGAACAACTATTTTCGTATGTCAACTAATAAGATGGGAATTGGGTATGAACACCCTTCTGCATCCTCAAAAGCCCCATCTGGTTCACTTCAAAAAAGTGTAATCAAATGAGTTTCTGATCAAGATACACGAAGAGTCAAATCTGTATCAGATAAGGGAAAAGGATCAGCTGACCAGGCAAGGTAAATGTCTGATCAGAAAGGGAACCAAAATGGACCCCAACTGATCAAGCATCAGCCGAGGAATCAACAGAAGTACCCTGTTCTTCTAAAGAGACCTCAACCTGATCAGCAGATTAGGAATCAGAAAAGACAACCTCTCAAAGGGAAATCTGATCTGAAACCTAATCAGGTCCAACTGCCTAACAAGCAAGCTAAGGGTAAACTGCTGAGACCAGATATGCCAAAAAGATTTGAATATTTTAATGGTAGCAGTCGTACCTACCCTTACAATCAGAAACCTAGGGCTGCTGCACCTGAGCCCCACTGGATTAAAAGAAGACAGATATCCATGAAAAAGCCCAAGTCTTCTGATTCATCCAAGGCTCACACTAATAATCATACTGACCAGATTGCATATGAAGAGACGTGTTGGGAGATGAATTTAATAAAGATATATGATTTTGATTAGATCCCAAAACCCCTGAGTATGACATGTTCAGGATAATATCTGCAAAATGTATAATCAACAGATATAGATCAGGTTAGGATCTGAAGATTCTGAAGAACTCAGTATGTTTCTGAAGAAACTGAAGTTTCAGTATGAAACTAAAGTTTCTGAAGACTCAGTAAGAAACTGAGAATCTGAAGACTCAGTGTGAAACTGAGATACTGAAGACTCAGTGTGAAACTGAGATACTGAAGACTCAGTGTGAAACTGAGATACTGAAGACTCAGTATGAAACTGATGAACTAAAGACTCAGTATATCAGTCAGTATATCTGTGAAGACTCTGAAGACTCAGAAGACCTGAAGACTCAGAAGACCCTGAAGACTCAGAAGACGCTGAAGACTCAGAAGACCCTGAAGACTCAGAAGACTCTGAAGACACAAAAGACAGAAGACTGAAGAACTGAAGATCAAGATTACTGAAGGCACAGTAATTACTGAAGACTCAGTAATGTACTGAATGCTCAGTATAAACCTGAATGTTCCGAGGCACTGAACATATCTATCTGAAGGATGCAATACTGAGAAGATCGCGATTCCTTAGAAAAATAGATATTTGCCAAGACATTCAAATGCAGACAAAAGGAACTAAATCGGAGTGTTGTTAAGGTTATATCAACTCAGATTTTGTAACCAATAGAGCCGTTGAAAGTGTCTACCTTTAAACTGGAGACAAAAGTCAAAAAGAGGAAGACAACACTGTACCATACTGACACTGACAGTGACAGGTCGCTGAAAAAATATGTCAGATGTACAAAAGTTCCAGACTGCAAAAAGTGAAGACCGGCTACATGAAAGGCTATTGCCTAAAACGTGTTAGGGAGTTTCAAACCCTAAATATAGTCGTTCCTCACACACCATAAGAGGAAACTCACGAAGCTATCTCCTCCAATGGATAGTTTTTCAAGAGTGACCTTGGTGTATGCCTATAAATACTTGTGACCCTCTACATTGTAAGGTTACGGGAAATTTGTAAGCAACTCAAGAGCTCAAACTTATTATCGCAAAGTTAAAGCACTCAAAAAACATAGAATTTCCCAAGTGCTTTTAAATCGAAGAGAGCTCATTAAACTAAGCTTAGCTTGATAAGATATATCCAAAGCTTAGTCGAGATATCCTAGCCTTTGCATTGTACTTTATTGTAATGGATATCTCATCCTAGTTGGAAACCAACCAAGAAACCCCAAACCCTTGAGAAGGTAGTTTGAGTGTGATTGTTGGTGAGAAGAGTTGTAAAGAGTTAGTAAACTACGCAGAGTAGTCAGAAAGCTCTAGAGGTGAAGTTAGTAAGCTACAGAGGTAGTCTGAAAGCTTGTTTGTGTTTGAGTAAGTAAACTGAGGTAGTAAAGCTCAAGGTCGGGTTGAGTAAGTAAACTACGTGGAGTAGTCAGAAAGCTCAGGGCCGAGTTGAGTAAGTAAACTACGCGAGGTAGTCAGAAAGCTCAGGAAGTTATTAGTGAATTTCTCTAAGGATCAGAGAGAGTGGACGTAGGAGCTTGAGTCTCTGAACCACTATAAATTAATGTGTTGTTTATTGCTTTCTTTATCTGTGCTTAACTGTTGCATTGACTTAATTCTGAAAGCATATTTTCACTGACATTTCAGTTGGAACCAATCCACTGGAAGTTGCATATAATTGAATCACAGCCTAATCAATATTCCATTCAAAGGAAGGTTTTTAGCAAAGCTTAAAACGAGTATAAACTAAAGGGCCAACCATTCCGCACATCTGAGTAGCTAGAACAGATAGTTACCAAACTGAACTTACTCTTTCCGAGGGTTCATGAAGTTAGTTATCGATCCAAGCAACTTAGGATCTCTGAAAACTTCGAGGACTCGGTTGGGATTATTTGAGGTTTTCGAAAGCAACTCAGATCTTGTCTCAAGAGACTTTGACTCGAGCGATCTGTGCTTCTCGGGACCTAATCATCGTGAGGACAACCGACCCAAGTGACCTCGAAAGAAAAAAAAAGTTTTAAAAACACTGAACACGTGTATTCCCCCCCCCATACACGTGTAAGACTCGTTTGCACCGGGACCAACAAGTGGTATCAGAGTGGGAGTTCAAAAGCTCACTAATTTGAAAAGTGATCATCTGGACTGATCCAAAATTTTAAAACCCCGTCTCTACAGTGGTTCACTTGACCACTAGCCTTGTTGACCAAAGTCTAAATTGCTTAGACTCCCGTGGTTTTTCTAAACAGAAATAATTGTTGAAATTTTATAAATCTCAGACATCATGCCTTCTACGAAGCTTACAATGTTCTCAGTTGAGAAATATGATTTGTGGAAATTAAGAATGCAGGCTCATTTGTATTCTAAGCATGAAAGAATGTGGAGAGTGGTTACTGAATGACCATTCCAATTCAATATTGTGAATCCCAGAGTTACAGAAGATGAGAGAAATGATTCCAGGACTGAATTGCCAAAGTCAAATGATCAATTTACTCCTGATCAGAGAAAGTTAGTCAATCTTGACTATATTGCCAAAGATACAATTTATAGCACTATTGATGATGGTGTTATGGGAAGATCTCTCATTGTGAGAATTCAAAGGAAATATGGGATACACTTGCTGAGATTGATAAGGAAGAAAAGGAGTCTGAAGAAAGTTCCAGCTCCTCAGTAGAAATGTGCTCAGAAAGTGACAGTGATGACATCTGTCTCATAGCTATAGGAGAGGTAAGTTCTTCTATCTCTGTTGTTGCTCCTACACTAGCACAAGAGTTGTCAAGTTCAACTGTAAACAGTCAATTTGACCTGATGGATTCTTTTGAGAATCTAATGAAGGACTGTGCTGTTTTACAAGAACTGCTAAATGAAACTCAAGAGTAGAATAAGGAACTGAAGGCTGAAAATCTAAAATGGAAAGACTCTAGCAAAACTGAAATCACTTCTCAATTAATGGGAGCTACTGATGAACTGGATGTTCTGAAAGTACAACTCTCAGAGAAAGAGAAGATTATAGTGACCTTAACTGAAAAGCTAGAGAAATCCACTGAAGAAATTAAGCTGATCGGAACTAAGTTCAATGACCTCTCTGAGAAGCATGAAACTCTACAGAACTGTGAGGATAGTACACAGAAGAAGTTAACTCTATTGAATACTGCATCTAAAGTAATAGATGAAATTGAGTTACCAGAGATCCGCCACTATAAAATCTGGATTGGGATACATTCAGGGAACCTCACAAGGTCATCCGAATCTTCGCATCAAGTAGCAAGAAGACAATCTTTGTAAAAACCATGGCACCCACACTTCAAATCAAGAAATGCCCAAGGTTGTAGACAAGGGAAAAGGACCCATGGTTTCATAAAACCGACGATCGATCGGTAGGAAAGCCCAAACCTCGGTGAAGGCTAGAAAACCCGAGCACTCGATTGGAAAAATTCGAGCAAGTACTTCAAAGCCTCAGCTAAGAATGCAAACCCGAAAAGGATCTACATGAACCATCATAGGAATCTTCAAGAAGAGAAACACTTTCGCAGAGACATTCTCAATCAAGAGACCAAGTCCTCAATATCTTGAAAGACCCAAATTTCAAAGATGCATAACCTGAACCCCACTTGCCTAAGGGTAAAGGTTATCTGAACCTGAGTTAACAAAGATTTAGACCGGCTGCACAAAAGCCAAAGCAAATGAACAAAAGGCCTGAACCAAAGAAGAATTCAAAAGCCCATGTTCATGCTAAGGCTAGCTCTCATACACAGGAAACTGCTAAGGCACCCAGAGTAGTAAATGTGTATGTAGATGTTTATGGAAGACAAATTAGCCACTCTAAAGTGATTAGAGTTGTTAGGCAGATTTGGATTCCAAAAGGTACAGCTGGACCCTATACCAAATGGGTACCACAGATCTAATCTGTTTTTCAGGTAAACAGAAAAGGGCACTGAATTGAATGAATATATCATTAGCCCTGTTGAAAGAAGATCTGAGATGTCATTGTTGGAAGATGAATTTCCTTCATGGACTTTAAGAGAAATCAAGCTGAAGAAGGAACTTCATCAGAGATCATATTTAAAAAGGACATAAGGATGGAGAAAATTCATACTGATAAGCAGAGAGCTGATATCTTGACTAAACCTTTGGCTGAATCAAGATTTAATGAACTTTTAGTTGAATTAGGGATGTTAGATCCGAGTGTATAAGAGTAAATCTGAAAAATTGAAGGTTTTCAGATGCATGAAGTTTTCTCAAAATTCTACTGAGAAACTCAGGATAAATGGAAATACTGAACTGAGTCTCAGGAAACTCAGATTTACTGAAGGTCAGTACTCAGTGTTATACTGAACCCATTCAGTACTCAATATTATACTGACATTCTATCAAGGTCAGTACTCAGTAAGACTGATAGAGAGAAATTAGTCTGAAGAAGTAATGACTCATGCGACTCATTTATTGCTTAAGTGAAACTCAGTAATCATTTGCAATAAATACAAAACACCTAAGGAATGTTTTTGGGCGGGATCTTTTGAAATTCCGAAGAAAGTCAACAGTCATTTAATGCTCTGTTACATTAATGACCAATGAGGATAAATTGACGGCTTACTTTTCGGGGATCGACTGTTCGCATACCCGATTAATCAGCGATTAATCTCAACCGTTGCTTTTCACCTAACCAACGCGAATTCCCACGATCTCGAAACTATATATTCCCCAAGAAGCCATTCAAGCCAATTTTTTTATCAAACCCTTCGTTCCCAAATCCTCTGCAAGAAAAATCCCCTTTGCCCAGAAAACCTAAACCCTAAATCTTCAATCTCTCAAATGGCTCCTACCGTTTTCGACAAATTAGCCGAATCCAATAAACCTTGGTACGAGTTCGTTGTTTTGCTCGATAGCACAACCAACTCTAAACCAGAAGAGGAGGCTCTCCATATGATCCGTTTGGCCAAGCTCACCCATCTCGTCGCAAGGCGACCGGACCAAGAATACGCGAAAGAGGTAATCGAGTTCATCTGTAATCTGAAGATAGATGAAGAGGATGGTTTACATTCCGAGATTACTGTATCACATTTAGAACACTCGTCTAAATACATCCACTTTGAAAGGGAATTGTATATAATTCTGAAAAATTTAAACGATGTTTTTGAGCTTTGTGATAGAGGAGAGGATCCTGCTGTGTATATATTGGGTAGAGAGCAGGAGTATTTAGATAGGATTGCTGAGAATCCTGTAAAATTTGAGGTTACACTGCATAAGAGGCATTTGAAGCCACAATATAGAGTTTTGTTGGATATTGTGAGCAAATGCATCATGAGTCATTTGGGGAGTTTTGAGCAGATTAGTACCCCGAAGCTCCAATTAATGGAGGCGATCGAGGCTTCACCCACCACCGACTTCAACTGGCTCAGATTCTTGATTCAGATGGTGAGTGAGCAAGCCAAAGTCATAAAACAGGTTGACGGGGCTAACTCGATCAAAGGCAAGATCCACCATGCCACCAAAATAACATTTATTTTGGGGATGTGCAGAGAGGATGAGGACATCTTCGCCAATTTGACCCCATTCTCTAAGTCCAAGGTGCTCTTCAAGCCCGTTGCTGTGAAGAAGCAGGCCATCAGGGGGAAGAAAGAAAAGAAAGCAGAATCACCAAGCGTTGCTTTCTTTGAAAAAAACCCAACAAAACCGGGGAAGGTTTTGTTGGATGCCAAGATAGAGAAGGGTGAGAAGTTGAGGAATCAGAAAACTCTCGCTCCCAAGCGCAAAAGAATGGTGGTTCTCACCTATGAAGATGGCAGTGATTCTGAAGAGATTCAACCTGAGAGCCAAACCGCTCAGAAATCGCCATTGCAAGTCTTGGCTCAGGTTATCTCTAAGGCACAGGACCAGACTGAGGAGCAGGTCTTCTCTAAGGTTCTTGAGACATCGCTCAGTTCAGATAAAATTTCTCAGGAAATTTTTAAAGGAACTCAGACCTCAGAGATTCCTACCAAAGATGTGGCGCTCGAGCACGGAAGAGCCAACTCGTAGTCAACCGAGGACGTGCATACCAAAGCCCCGGAACCTACTCAGATGTAAACCGAGGACTGATCAAGACAACATTAGGACGTTCTTTGAGACTCAGAGCAGCTTATTTTGGATGAGCTCCCGAGTGATCTACTTCTTGATCCTTCAGCCTGATGCTTCGACTGAACCAGAAAGCCCGAGATGGAAGAAGGGCAAAGTTGAAGAAACCGAGTGGAGGAGCAAAGGGAATGGTTCATCTTGACCGCTACCCCGAGCTCAAACTCATCATACCCCGATCCGCAAGATATCTTCTTCAGATTATGACGGTTTTCATCCTCAATCGACTCTTCCGGAGATGCTTAACATTCTTTGCATTCAGAGGGGAAGACCGGTGGAACGAGGAGACAACTTTCCGACCGAAGTTCTCGTGGATTCGTAAAGACAAAGCTCGGGATGAAAATTTCCGATTTTGATGAGCTAGTTCAAGAAGAAGATCGCCGAGAGGAGAGCTATCGGGTTGGTGCCCCCTAGCAGCAGAGACAAATCTCAAGATGGGGACCAACAAGGAGATGATCGAGGATCGGTCTCGGATGGAGAAGAAACTTCTTGTCTTTGATCAACCTAAAATCATTCAACCTCGGACCGGTTAGCACTCTTGGTACCTTTTGCACTATTAACAATTATGCCAAAGTTTCTTTGGAGTTTCTATCTTTAACTCAATTGTGTCGATGAGCAGATTGAGGCTCGATTAGAGACTGGAGCTCAGGATGAAGCTGATGCTCAGGTGCAGACCGACCCTCAGGTTGTGGTCGAACCCCGGAAGATCATTCAAAGATGAAGGTGCAAAATGTTCCTGAGATCGACCTCACCCCGTCTTGGAGAAGCTTGAGAAGGTTGAGCCAATCTTTGAACAAAAATCGCTCAAATGGAAGAAACATTGGCCAGCCAAACTCAGAAGATGGAGAATCTGAGTTCATCTTCAGAACTGGTGAAACTTCAAGACACTCTGACCTCAAAGATGACCTCCATGGAAGACAAGCTGAATGAGAGTTTTGGAGGAGTCAAGGCCGAAATGAGTCTTTGAACTTAAATGTAAAACACCGGGAGAATACCGACTTTTCTAGAGGTGAAATTGGCGAGAGAAGAACGGTCATCGATCAAGTCTTTGTTGAGGAAATGAGCTCAATGCTCATGACCAAGATGACAGAGATGTTTAAAGATGCTCTCTCTGGCCAGTTTACCCATCTTTCTGAAGAATTTTCTGTGGCTAAGAACTACCTCAGGAGGCTAGAAGATGAACAGGATCAGTTAGCAGGAGAGGTGCGCTGTGTAAGCAAAGATCAATACCATATGTACACAGCACTCTCCAGACTTCTTCCAAATTACGGTGCCAAGAAGGGGGAAAGACCAGAAGAAGACTTCAGGATGTTATTAGCACGTACTTTGGAGAAAAAGGCACAAAAGGAAGCTGAAATGAATAGCCTATCTAAAGCCTTGAAGGAAGTCGAAGCTACTGAAAAACTGAAGTTCAGTAAGGTGGAGAAGCCGATCTACACTCAGGTTTCTGAGGAAACCATGCTTGAAGTTGCAAGAGAGAAACTGAGTGATAGAGCTAAGGCTGGAACAAGCCAGTCTGTTGTTGAATTGCCTATGAAGAGGAAAGCCTTGGGCATTGTTGAACCTGAGAGCAAGCGTGTTAAGGCTTCTAAGCCAGTGCAAAGAAAGTTGATGGTAGAATTAGAAGAGTCTGCAAGTCAACCTCAGAAGAAAGTCTTCAACACAAGGAATGCTCTGAAGACACGCTAGATAGAACAAGCAAAGAAACTTGCTGCTTCGATCTCAGGCGTGCCTGTAATCAGGAAAAAGGCTGAAGAAGAGCAGAACCGAAGGAGTGGATACAAAAAGTTTGCGAGCAAACGGAGAGGGGCATCAAAAGCATAGAAATGGCCGCACATTGACAAATGGATGCCCATCCAATTTAACGATAGTTGGGAAGAGGTCAAGAGAACCTTCTGGTTCTACTATGATGTGCTCAGGGAATGGAAAGGGGAAAGCTCAGATCCAAATGAAGCATTTATTGAATATCTCCTAACCTTCTATCCTAAATATCTCCAAAGCTGGATAAACCTTGCGGATGAAGGAAAGGTGCAGATAGTAGCCCCCGGTCCATATACCTACCCTCCTCCAAGACTTGGTAATGGCTTGGTGAATGAAAAAGCCATTACTCAAGAAATTGCTCAATATGCTGCACAGTTAGGTCTGACAGGGAACAGTCCGGATATCATCAAGGAAAGAAATGCACTGAAGAAGAGGTATTTCGGAATGTTCAACCTAGAGGTGCCCGCTGATGAAGTTGAAGAAGATGCAAACTAAAGAGCAGAAGACTGAAGAGCCAAATCTGAAGACTGAAGACTTACCTGAAGACACTTGTAATTTTTCTATCTTTTTGTCTTTTATTTTTTCTGATAAGTTTCATTGTAACCTGTAACAGTCTACTCATCATCAATGAAAATTTATCATTTATGCTAAAAAGATAATATCTCATTATCTTATTTACATGTCTTTTACTTTTGATATGCTGAATGATGTCTCTGAATGAATTGTTTATGGGAAATTGTTTATTAAGTATTTGGTGATGAATCCTTTGAGAGATTCATTACTAAAGAAATTGTTGAATGATTAATTGTTGGGAGATTCTCAGAAATTGTTGGGAGATTCTCTGTTCAGGAAATTGTTGGAGACATAACCAATCTTGTAATAGGATAAACTAAAACCTGAGTTTAGGTTGTATGGATGTAACAAGATAGGTTTAGGCATCATCACAAAGGGGGAAATTGTTGGGAGATGAATTTAATAAAGATATATGATTTTGATTAGATCCCAAAACCCCTGAGTATGACATGTTCAGGATAATATCTGCAAAATGTATAGTCAGCAGATATAGATCAGGTTAGGATCTGAAGATTCTGAAGAACTTAGTATGTTTCTGAAGAAACTGAAGTTTCAGTATGAAACTAAAGTTTCTGAAGACTCAGTAAGAAACTGAGAATCTGAAGACTTAGTGTGAAATCGAGATATCAAGACTCAAGCAGAAATCGAGATATCAAGACTCAAGATGAAATCGATGAACTCAAGACTCAAGATGAAGACTCAAGATATCACCAAGATATCTGTGAAGACTCAGAAGACTCTGAAGACTCAGAAGACCCTAAAGACTCAGAAGACCCTGAAGACTTAGAAGACGCTGAAGACTTATAAGACCCTGAAGACTCAAAAGACTCAAGACATGTAAGATCGAAGAATCAAGATCAAGATTATCAAGGCACAAGAATTTTGAAGACTCAAGAATGTATCAATGCTCAAGATAAATCAATGTTCCGAGGCATCGAACATATCTATCCAAGGATGCAACATCGGAGAAGATTGTGATTCCTTAGAAAAATAGATATTTGCCAAGACATTCAAATGCAGACAAAAGGAACTAAATCAGAGTGTTGTTAAGGTTATATCAACTTAGAGTTTGTAACCAAAAGAGCCGTTGAAAGTGTCTACCTTTAAACTGGAGACAAAAGTCAAAAAGAGGAAGACAAGATCTTTGTACCATATCGATAATCGACAATGATGTGGTCATCAAAAAAAAGATGTCAGAAGTACAAAAGTTCCAGACTGCAAAAAGTGAAAACCGGCTACATAAAAGGCTATTGCCTAAAATGTGTTAGGGAGTTTCAAACCCTAAATATAGTCGTTCCTCACACACCATAAGAGGAAACTCACGAAGCTATCTCCTCCAACGGATAGTTTTTCAAGAGTGACCTTGGTGTATGCCTATAAATACTTGTGACCCTCTACATTGTAAGGTTACGGGAAATTTGTAAGCAACTCAAGAGCTCAAACTTATTATCGCAAAGTTAAAGCACTCGAAAAACTTAGAATTTCCCAAGTGCTTTTAAATCGAAGAGAGCTCATTAAACTAAGCTTAGCTTGATAAGATATATCCAAAGCTTAGTCGAGATATCCTAGCCTTTGCATTGTACTTTATTGTAAAGGATATCTCATCCTAGTTGGAAACCAACCAAGAAACCCCAAACCCTTGAGAAGGTAGTTTGAGTGTGATTGTTGGTGAGAAGAGTTGTAAAGAGTTAGTAAACTACGCCGAGTAGTCAGAAAGCTCTAGAGGTGAAGTTAGTACGCTACAGAGGTAGTCTGAAAGCTTGTTTGTGTTTGAGTAAGTAAACTACGGATGTAGTCAGAAAGCTCAAGGTCGGGTTGATTAAGTAAACTACGTGGAGTAGTCAGAAAGCTCAGAGCCGAGTTGAGTAAGTAAACTACGCGAGGTAGTCAGAAAGCTCAGGAAGTGATTAGTGAATTTCTCTGAGGATCAGAGAGAGTGGACGTAGGAGCTTGAGTCTCTGAACCACTATAAATTGCTGTGTTGTTTATTGCTTTCTTTATCTGTGCTTAACTGTTGCATTGACTTAATTCTAAAAGCTTATTTTCACTAACATTTCAGTTGGAACCAATCCACTGGAAGTTGCATATAATTGAATCTCAACCTAATCACTATTCCATTCAAAGGAAGGTTTTCAGCAAAGCTTAAAACGAGTATAAACTAAAGGGCCAACCATTCCGCACATCTGAGTAGCTAGAACAGATAGTTACCAAACTGAACTTACTCTTCTGAGGGTTCAGTAAGTTAGTTATCTGATCCAAGCAACTCAGGATCTCTGAAAACTCAGGACTCAGTTGGGATTATCTGAGGTTTCTGAAAGGAGCTCATGATCACTGTCTTAGTAGACTTTGACTCAGAGCGATCTATGCTTCTCAGGACCTAATCATCAGGACAACCTGACCCAAGCTGACCTCAGTAAGAAAAAGTTTTAAAAACACTGAACACTTGTATTCCCCCCCCATACACGTGTAAGACTCGTTTGCACCGGGAATAACAAGAAGTATGATTATGTAGATGTTTATGGGAGACAAATCAAGCCCTCTGTTTTCAACAAAGGTGCCATATATATTTGGATCCCGAAAGGTACTTCTAACCCCCCAGGACCCGATTCTACTGGGGTACCTAAAGTCTGATCTGATTGCAGGTTCGCGTGGGTTTGGCCAATAAAGGAGGTGTACAAGCAACTATCTGGTACATCGATTGTGGATGCTCAAGGCACATGACTGGAAGCAAGCATCTCCTTAGCTCTTACACAGAACAAGAAGGCCCATATGTACTCTTTGGTGATGATAACTTTGGTTTTACCAGAGGATTCGGAACCTTAGAGAATCATGATATACAGGTTACAGGAGTCTCGTATGTCGATGGTTTGAAGCACAACCTGTTATCAGTTTCACAATTCTGCGATAACGGATTCAGTGTTGAGTTCTCAGCTGATCAATGCACTATCAAGAATCGAGCTACTCAACATATTTTGTTAACTGGTACTAGGAAAGGTACGATCTACACTGCAGATCGAAATAGTTGTCCAAGAAATGCATGCCTGGTTGTTAAGAGTTCCAAAAGCAGCAGTTGGCTCTGGCACAAGAGAATGAGCCATCTTAACTTTAAAACTCTTAACAAGATAGCAAGGATGTCCTTGGTTGAGGGTCTTCCGAATGAGGTATTCTCTAAGGATCAGACATGTGTCGCATGTCAGAAGGGATAATAGGTAAAAGCCTCATTCAAGGGAATCGAGGAGATTCGGCCAGAGAAATCGCAGAATCGCTCCATATGGATTTATTTGGACCAGTTACACCACTTAGTCTCAGCGGACGCAAATACACTCTGGTGATCGTGGATGATTACTCCAAGTTTACCTGGGTGGTTTTCTTATATAAGAGGAATGAGACTACAATAAAGATACCTGAGCTGCTCAAGAAATTACAAAATGAGAAGGGTGTCAAGATTATTGAAAATCGGATCAATAAAGATGTAATTTACGAACTCCTTTATTACTGACTTTTTCACTAAGTTTGGAATACAACATGAAACATCAGCTGCAAGAACACCACAGTAGAATGGAGTAGCAGAACGGAGAAACAGAACACTCAAAGAAGCTACTCGAACTATGTTAGCTGAACATGCAACTCCAAGCCGTTTCTGGGCAGAAGCTATCAACACTTCATGCCACACTCAGAACAGATGTTCTCTGACTAAGATTCACTTCAAAACACCCTATGAACTATGGAAGGGCAGAAAACCTCGTGTTTCTTACTTCCATGTTTTCGGGTGCAAGTGTTTCATACACAACAATGGGAATAGCCAGTTGAAAACCTTTGAGGCCAAGTCAGATGAGGGTATATTCTTAGGATATTTCTCAACCAGCAAGGCCTTCAGGGTATTTAACAGGCGAACCCTAGTTGTGGAAGAAACATCACATGTGGTCTTTGATGAGACATCTTCTGAACAAGAAAAATCTGCCTCAGAACAAGCAGTACCAGATAAACCGGTACCTAATGCACAGAAAATGGATCAGCTAAGTATCAAAGACAAGGGATCAGATCACGTAACAGTGTATGTAGGTCCCGAATGGGTTTCGTGAGGGCAGAAGTCTAGAGGGGAGGGGTGAATAGACATCTAAAACTTTTTTCGTAGATCGGGTGTGATTGCGGTTTTTCGATCAGAGTGCAAGTGAATCGATTTGGATCGATATCCAACTTCTTGATTGCCCGAGGGCGGTCGGTTTGGTGTCTATCGTTTAAGCGATTGCGGAAGCTAGTTTATACTCGTGTGAAAAAACCGGTTTATAACAAATCGATTGAATTTGTTTTTCAATCGAGATGACTATGGAGTCAATCTGATCAGATCAGTAGCTTGGTGCTAGCTGATCCTAACTAAAAATATGTATGCAGATTTAATCAAGTTGTGTGCAATAGTGTAAAGCAATTAATCAAAGCGGTAAATGCACACAAGATTTATAGTGGTTAGGATGACGGGTCCCCAATCCCACTCTTCCCTATCACAAGGGGCACCAACTTAACCGACTTAACCAACTGGACTTAGATTATTGTGTTAGTCCAACACATTACACCAATAGATATTTATAGAGCTCTCACTCAACCGATCCCAGAAATCAGAACTAGAAACCTTAGTCTGAAATCTTGCTAAACAAACTTAACCTAACTTTGGGTTTTGGGTAAGATTTGTTGTTTGTTCCAACTTTGAAATCTTTCCTAGTATTTAAGTAGCCTAACAGCTAGAGGATAAGATTTTTGTGCTAAGAACTATGGGATGAACACTTAGAAAATAATCTTCAAGGTTGTGTTCTTCGTGCGGAAATTTTGCTGTAGTATGTGTTGGGATTATACTGAAAAGTATGCTTTTACTTTGTATAATCAAAAATGAATTTCGGACTTATTTACTGAAATAAATTGTTTATCACTGATGCTTTAAATATCATTGAATGTTACATATATTTACTGCATAATTGTTCAATAAATAGTACGTGTTACATTTTAGTTAATTTAGTGATACCAGATCACATAAGATTAAATTAACATTCCCTTGTAACTAAAAGTACACCATTCACGACCTAGATGGACATGAACAATCCATCGTGAAAGGTTGAAGTGTAAGACTCAGATTGGCTTGTCTTGACCAAGAGAATACACTAGTGCATGACTGATGCACTGAATAGGACCTACAGGAGGACAAATTCTTCAGAACTGAACAAGGAAGAATTAGACCTCAGTGGTTCGTTATTTCTTAATCGTCATTCCTTAAATAGGATCACTTGTGGTTGGTAACTATTGCTTTGACTTATCATGGGTAGAGAATCAACGAGATTCAATACTTTTTATCTTGGGCAATATTATTGGTCACATGTGATTGCTAAGATTTAATACGGAGAATCGTGTGCAAGTACGCTTATTCCATTTGCCCCCTTTGGAGGTTCATAAGTTTTATCATACCAAATCTTGCAATTGGAACTAGTTTCCGGTATGAGTAATAATGTTGAACCGTTCCTTAACCAAGGACAAAAGATATTAATTAATGGAAAGTTATTTCAGTGGCTTGAATTAATTAATGGGCTAGATAATCTTAAACACGGGAAATAATAACCGGGAGCCATATTGACTGTAATATGGGTTAAGATGGATAGTGCAATATTAATTATGTAGTGGGATTAATTAATATTTATGGGCTTGAATAATATTGTGGCTCAATATTGATAATTCAAGATCCATTGGAAGGTCCAATCTTAATTCTCCTAAAGGCCCCCTAAGTAGCCCAACATATAGTCCAATAACTGAAAAAGGTGTTTAAAATAAAATAAATATTGTTGCCTTATTTTTCCATGAATTTCGAAAATTATGGATTAAAAGGGGAGAAAGATTTTCTTTGAATTTTGTTATGGAATGAAGATATGTATTCTTGGAATACAAGATTATCTCATTAAATTCAAGAAATCTCCCACTTGGTTATCCATATAAGTATTTTCGAAAATATTGAAATATATAGGGCAAGAAAGATTTTCTTGATTTTCTTGAAAAGATATTATGAAAGATATGTATTTCTTGGAATACAAGAATATCTCATAAATTTAAGAAGATCCAAATCTTGGAATCTTGACCTAAAAATTTTGAAAAATCCATAACTTGATGAGGTGGGATTTTTTGTGGAATATTTTAATTGTGGAGAAAAGAATATAGGAGATATATTCAAGATTTCTTGGAGATCAAGAAAAGATTTTTCCACATTATTTTTCTTCCCAAATTTTCGCCCAACACCAATCTATAAATAGGGGATGATTCTTTCATTCCCAAGTACAATTCCATGTGCTGGAAAAATTAGTAAATCCACAAAGGTGGTGCAACAAAGTTTATTTTCCTTTTGTTAATTGTTCGCAAGTGTCCTACCACCGGATAGTCGAGCAAGGATTAAGGGAATACTTGGGAAGTTCTTTTGGTGAATCTAATCAACAAGACAATTGCCGTCCCAAGAGGTATGTTCACGTAAACTCGTAGAATTTCCGCATGCATAGGTTTTACGTGAATTGATTATATGCATGATTTGTTGTTGAATTATTATTTGAATTAATATAGGATTAATTCATGCTAGTAATAATTATAAGAATTAAATTTGTATTTAAACATTTATCCCGAATAGATCCGTGCAACTTATTCCCCAACAACTGGTATTAGAGCATCGGTTTCGGGCTCTAAATTTTTTAAATTGTAATTTAATTCACTGTCATTAAATTTGAAATTGGATAGTAGAATTGCTAGATCTGTTTTGCAGGTATCCAATTGTCATGGAATTTAATGTGTTTTGTAGGTCCCGAACGGGTTTAGTGAGGGCAGAAGTCTAGAGGGGAGGGGTGAATAGACTTCGAAAACTTTTCGTCTTGATCGGTGTGTGAGGCAATTAGCTTCGATCCAGTGAATCGTTTTGGTCGATAATCAACTTATCGACGCTTTCAAGGTCGATTCGGTAACTATCAGTTTAATCGATGTGTGCGGAAGCTTAAGTTTTACCCGTGAAAAACGGTTTTGATAAATCAAATTCCAAGATTAATCTTTTAATCGGTTGGATGAAGTGTCAAGTATGATCGATCGAAGCTTGGTGCTAGGTGATCTCAACTTGGAATATGTATGCGCTTTTAAAGGTTGTGTGCGATTATGTGAGCGTTAATCAAAGCAAGATAGTGGCACACAAGATTTATAGTGGTTCGGACAAACCAGATCCCACGTCCACTCTTCCCTATCAAAAGGGCACCGACTTAACCAATTGGACTTTGTTTTTGTGTAAGTCCAACACAAGATACACCGACTAGATGTTTAAAGAGTTCACACTCAACCGATCCTTAAATCGAGAACTAGAAACCCTAGTTTCGAAATCTTGCTAAACAACTTAACCTAACTTGGGGGTTTGGGTAAGATTGTTGAGGTTCCAACTATGAAATCTTTTCAAGTATAAGTAGCCTAATCACTAGATGAAAAGATTTCTATGCTAAGAACTTATGGGATGAACACTTAATAAAAATATTCTTCTTGATCGTGTTCTTGTGCGGAAATCAAATTAGCTTGAGCTTCTTGATTGTTCGTTTTTCGTTTATTATTTCCGTATCTCACTCTAAAGTGTAATCCCATATATATAGACCTTGAAATCAAAGAGCCGTTGGAAAGCAATTTGAACTTGAGGCTATAATTTGAGTTTTGATGTGAACCGAGCGGCGTCGGCGTGAATTTGTACTTTGTAGAATTGTAGAGGTAAAATCAAATCCAAATTAAGCTCCGATCATCGTGTCTTGTTCTTATTGGATAGCAGACTCAATCTTGTTCTTCCAACTAAGCTTGACATTCTTCTTGTTCGAGATCATCGTATGATTAGGTGAAACATCGATTTCACACGGTGGTGACGACGTCGATACCGAATCTACGATAAGTCTTCTGGTGCGGTTGACTTAGCTTCAACTAAACTGGCTGAAGTACGATCATCCGAAGTCAAAGTATCACGAGTTTGAGCTTTGTGACTTGGTGAGATATTTGGATCGGATCGATCGATCTTTGTTCTTTTCTAAGCGTTAATCGGATATCGGCTTGTTCTTTGAGTCTTGAATCGACCTATACATATTGAGTTCCCCTCAATATGTGACCTATCTATTACATCGATTTGTTCTATCGATGAATTATCAACCGGTCTCCTACAAGTAATAAATTAACAATGTGTCCGACCGTCCTATTACATGTGTTGTTGGAACTTTCATCAAAACTATAAATTTCCCAACAATTTCCCCCCTTTTGATGAAACCAAAACACTTAGAGAAACCAAAAGATTGATAAGAAATAGACTTAAGAAAGCATGTAATCGTAAGACAATGAGACTTTGTCTTAGGATCGAGAAAAAAAATAAACTTTTCTCATTAAAGAATGATGATTACATGTTACATCGAGAAAAGTTTGAAAATAAACGCTTGGTGATCCCGAGTAGTCTTACGATTCTTCACTCTTTGGGTTTGTATCCTTCGCATCTTTGATCTTGAGGAAGCGTTGAAAATCGATAAAGTTTCCATTTGACATCATCGATTTCGAGGATCGGTTATTTGCGTTTCTTTCGGGATGTCAAAGTAGAATCTTTGAAATGCCAATCTGTCGAATGAGCCATCCGCCTTCTTTTGAGTACACGGATGATCATACTCTTTGCAGTTATTTTTACATTGATTTGGCCTCATTCTCGATACTTAAAAATCCGGGTATTTATTTTCTAACCGGTTGAGGAATTCTTCATCGGGAGATTCTTCTTGTGGAACAAGATTAAGAACAAAGGCATCGAAGCCATTCACTTACGATCTTGTTCCATTCCTCAAATTTCTTAGACATCTTGAAATGTTTTGGGATGATCTCATCAACTCTTCTTCGAGTTTTAGGTTACGCACGGATTTTCCGCCTTCCTTTCTTCACTCTCAAATTGAATTTCTTCTTTGATTTTTCCTCATCATTTTTTTTTACGCCTTCTTCTTCTTGGCATTTTCGGCTTCTACCGCTCTTGCTCTTTGGACATCTTTTTCTAAAGATTTTGTCATGCGTTTTCGCCGGGCCGTTTTCTCCGAAGTTTGTGATGTCCTTCATGAGTTGGTTTTCACTCTGTCCTTCCCCTTTTTGGTTTGATCAAAAAGAGTTTTTTACGAGAAAACAAGAATGACGCTTTTGTTGAGATCGCAAGATATGCCTTGAATTAGATTTTGAATCGTTGATATCTTGACAGATTCCAAGAAAGAGAGAGTGTTGTGATCGGCTTTGTCGAAACTAATTCTAGCTTGTCTTGAGCATCGTAAAAGAAACTTGTTGTTTATCCACTTGAGTCGATTTAGCATCAACGGTCTTTATCGATCTCGAAGAGGGGACACAGCGATTTGGGAGAACGGATCTTTGATTGCCCCAATGTGGGAAATGGCTATTTCCTTTGACCTTTTATTTTGATGGCAATTCGCCTTTGATCATTATCACCCCTCAACTTCTTTTCGGGAGATCTTTGAGACAAGATCGATCTCCCGGGTTGATCGGTAAATTGTTTTGTGCCTCAGTTGGTTGGTCATGAAGCTGCGGCACCGTTCCACTATCATCGGCCTCTGATCCTTCATGGTGGCATCTGGCGGGAGCTTTGTCCAGATCTCGATCAAGAAAGGAAGCAACTTCCTGTGGATCAGAGCTTTAACAGATTTAATTATCGGCTCGGTGGTGAAGAATATCGAAATCGAATCGCAAAACTCAAGACCGCCCATCCGTTCTATAATTATTATGAAGTGCTTTTTTAATCGAAGATCTCTCGGTGAGGATCTCCAAAACTTCCTCTCTAATGCGGGTCAATAGGATTTCGATTCGATTAGCATTACGATCAATTTATGATCTTTGTTGATTCGGAAGGATTGCCGGTCAATTCAATTTGATGAGGTATAGAAGGTTACGGTTGTGCTTGAGTTGGCGGAAGTTGGGCGTCGGTTCGAAGAACAAAAGCAGGTCTTCATTTCCACAAATTAAGAACAGTTCAGGGTTGGGGTAATGGAAGGATAGAGACATGCTTTCGGCGGCCGGGTTATTCTCGGCGGTGGGAGGCGGTTGGAGCTTGAACTTGTTTAAAAAAAGCTTACTGTCCCGATCTTCCCGATTTTTGTGGTAGTTCCTTTTCATCCGACTCATCTTCTAGCATCGAGTCATGGGAGCAAGGCCTTCTTGCCTCTTCTTGGGCCTTTAAAATTTTCTTTTCTTCTTCTTGGGGGCATCGGTGGGCCTTTCTGGGGGTCCTTCACCGCATTGAATTCGCCAAGATCCCAAAATGGAAAAGATATCATCGTCCGTTGGCCCAAAATGATCAAGGTTATTGAGAAAGCCTTTATAGGACTTGGTCCATTACGTTCCCATTTGGCCTTTGGCAATTTATCTTGAAGGATAATCGCAACCTTGTTGAGATTATCGATCTTCTTCGCAGACATACCGCCTCCACTCATCTACTCTAAATTTCTCATGTTCTGGAGCGTATCGGCCTTCAGAGGAACCCGTGCAATTGATGTTCTTCGCTTCATCAATTATTCCCATCTTTGTCGCATAGTTTGATGATGTAATTTGAATCAATGCATACCATTATTGTTTTTTTGACAATATGTCAAACAACAATCGGTATTTTCTCTTGAGCATCCGTATCCACTCTTAAATTCCTTAGGAATTTAGTGTTTCATCTTTGCATCTTCAGATTGCGAAAATAAAAATTCTCAAGGCCCTTTTGAAGAATTTGCTCGACCTCCATGGATTCGGATCCCGAGTGATATTGAACTATTTAACTTATCATCACGATCCTTTTTGCGGTTCCATAGTTCACATATAATTTTGCCCATCTGGTGAGTGATCATTCACAATCTGAGATAAGATAGATTCGGTTAGAGAGTTGTGCATTAATACAAAGAATATCACACAAAGCGGAAACTAAGAAGCAATAAAGCATAACACAAGAGAAACATTTAAGATCAATGGATTTACAAAGATGCATCAAATAAACATATATTACCGATTAATTTTTTTGAAAAGATGATTTTGAAACTTAGGAAAACACTTTGAATGAGAGAAGTGTCTGGAAAGGAGAATAGATCGCATGAAGTTTGTGAAATGGAAAACTTTAATTTTTTGATGAACTTTATAAAAATTCGAGGAGGGAAGAAGAAGACACGATTTTGAAGATCAACCGTTTGAAAAGATTAAACGCTCTAGATTAAGCGGTTTTGATCGTAGGGTCGAAAGGCACGTCTTTAAAAACTTTTGGATTTAAAAGCACGTTTAATAGCGGTTAATACATGTACCCCGTCCCGCATTAAATGATTTGCAGAGAATCGTCACACGGATAATGGGTACAATCAAAGGCAAATAATATCCGATAAGATCCAGATAAATAAGCAAAGAACAAGAGAAAAGAAAAGCGATTCGGTTGATCGATATTGTAATCGGTCAATACCACTTGTCCATGTTGATTTCACTTGTTGATCTTAGTATTTCGTCTAAGCCTTAAAATTTCCCAACCGATCCGTTTAACCGATCTTCTTCAAGATCCGATTTGTTGAGGTTTCAAGCTCAACCGATCTTCCTTGAATACGTCGATTTTTCCGATCCTCCTTTATCGGTTGAAGTTCCCCCTTCAATCGATATTTTATTTCCCATAGTCGATGCATCCGATTTTTTGGAGTTTTAAGCTCGGTGATCTTCCTCATCCGTCGACGAATGTTGTCGATTCTTTCGGATCAAGTCAATTCTTGGGATAATGTTTAAAACTTAGTCTAGAATAGTAGTCTCTATTCCTAAGTTGGGCGATTTGATATCGTAATTATAAATGCGAATCTCTCTATATGTCAATCCGCCGTAAATTTATCCAATTAATGATCCATTTGGTCTTGATTTCTCTAAAAGGTTTTGAAAACTTGAATTTGCATTTGCACCCTTGTTTGGCCTCTATAAATTGGACCAATTGTTTTACACAACATAACCCATTCACCATACTTATTTTCTTTGTAAAATCATGTATCTGGTGAACCCATATTTCGGTTAAACTTAGGCAAATATCTTTACCCTTTTTCAATGATTTGACTTCTCAAATCAACCCTTTGCGTCCCTTATTCTTCATTTTTTTTATCGTCAAAGATTTCACATACGATTGTTGCAAAGCTTCTCTACCACCATGGAGGCGGGCTCTTTGTTGTAACCGAGAAGACACTTCTCCTAACCGATGCACCTTGTGTGTCTATCGTTATGGCGTAACTACCATCAATGGACTTAGTTGAAAATGAGCGTGAGTTTGATATGCGATCTTGTCGATCATCGATATCACCTCACCATTTAACATTTGGAGAGCCCAATGACTCTTTCTTAGGGCTCTTGGCAAAAAAAAAATCCTATCAAGGGACTCCATTTTTTCTTGATCTTGACCTCTGCAGCGCCTTGATATATTCTTTTTTTTAAAGCCTCTCTCACCCTTGTTAAGTGGGGAAAAAAGAGCATCGGTTAAAATCTCTCTCTCTCCCTGCTCCACTTGGGTTAAGATGAGGGTTTAGGGTTATAGGTTTAGGGTTTTGGGTTATCACTTATGTATTGACCTCGGGTCCTTTGTACTTGTATCTTGTAATGTAACGACCTTGGTCTTTATCAATGAAAAGTTCTATTATTGTATCTTTATGCGATTTTAAGCTTTAATCTTGTGAATATCACTTGTAAATCTTGCTTGTTTGAATATCAGCTTAATCTACTCATAAAGATGTAAAATAGTCCAACTGATTTAATCAGATATTCCTTTTAAAATGAGCGTTTCCTTTAATCGATAAACCTTAAATCGATCGGTTCCTTTAACGATAATCCTCAGATCGATCGATTTCTCACATGGTTCCTTGATCGATCTTACGATCGATTGAGATACCAAATTTGATTTCTTTCAACTGGTTAGTCTCTCAACCAGCTGGTTCTGGAGATCATTCCGTCAAACATTTTAGGTGCATTTTCTCCAAGATCCAAAAGCCCTAGCTCATTGCATAATTCTCTGAATCTGATCTCAGCTAGTGGCTTGGTTAGAATATCGACTTTTCGTATATCAAGATGAATCTTTTCCATTTCGATATTCTTCTTTTCAACATGATCTCTTATAAAATGGTGTCCGACATCCACATGCTTGCATCTTGTGTGTAAACGGGATTCGAGTGATTGCAATAAAGACTATTATCATTAAAAATAGGTACATTGTTAGCTTCAATGAACGACTAAGCCGAGCAGATTGGGAACAATGACTTTCCTATGACCATATATACTTTCTGCCTCAAAAGTAGATGTCGCAGAATGGGATTCGCTTCTTTTGAAAACCACGAGATCATTTTTTTTTACTTCCTAAGAACCGCGAGGTGGATTTTATGTCAATCTTGCAACCTCCATAATCGTAATAATAAACTAAGCTCTAGATTATCATCGATGGGTAAAATAAACCAAGATTTGGTCCCTTCAGATACTTAAGAAAGATACCGCTTCTAGGTGGCTTATCATCGATTTGAGTATCTGCGAAGGTTATATCCGTATTTGGCGATCGGGTATAGTAGAGATCCAATGAGAGCCCTGTATTCCTTCCGATTTGTTTTCGACCATCCTCATCCGGATCCATCTTGAATCCAATCATCATAGGAATTTTGGCTTCCTTACAATTTTGAACTCCAAACTTAGCCAATAAATTCCTAGTGTATTTTTGCTTGGGAGATGAATATCCCTTCTTGACTTTGCTTCACTTGAAGACCCGTAAAGTAATTCATCCGACCCATCATGGACATCTCGAACTTCCTTGCATCGGTTTTTTGAATCTTTCACATAGACTCTTGTTAGGAATCCAAGATGATGTCGCCCAAGATCTGAACCATCGAGAATATCTTTTCCATCTTCTATTCGAATAAGGTTTCGTCCTTTATTCCTTTAGTGAACCCACTATTGATCATGAACCGAGAGAGTGTATCATACCAAGCTCGAGGAGCTTGTTTGAACCCATAGAGAGCTTTTTTTAAACAGTACACTTGGTTGCCCTTTTCAAAACGGAGGTTGTTCGACATAAACTTCCTCTCGCTAGTTTTAAGAAAGCACTCTTTACGTCCATCCGATACACGGTGAACCCTCGTGGGAAGCATATAGCTTCCAAACCGAATGGCTTTAGGCGAGCGACGGTGAAAAGGTCTCATCATAATCAATTCTTCGATTGTGAATACCCCTTAGCAACAAGTCTTGCCTTATTTTCGTGATGACGTTTTTTTCATCTCTCTTGTTCTTGAATACCCACCGTACCAATAACGTCTTGATGACTTGGTTTGTCTACCGGTTCCCAAACTTGTTTAAACTCTTCCCGCATGGCTAGAATCCACCTTGTGTCTTGTAGAGCTTCCTCTATTGTTGTTGGTTCCTTCATAGCGGGATAATAAACAATACATGGCACTTTCACCTGTCGATATCTAGTTTTAACTTTATCGGATGGGTCTCCGATTATCGATCGGTTGGATGATTTGGTTATCCGTGTCCTTTACGCTCGATTTGCGTTTTTGGAGAACATCGTCCGTTTCGATAAAATTTCATTACTAGCGATTGGGAGTGGTGCGAGTTATGATCCACTTGATAAGAACAAGTCTCGGTGATGTTGGACTCATCATGTCGATGTCTATTTTGGGAACTTCAGATGTTCCCCGAACCGGATGGTTTGATTTGATTGCCTGTACGAACCTTAGGATCTGAATGATCCGGTGAATCAGCTAGATCTGGAATGTATATTATTACGAGTTTCGATTCTTTTCCTTGATCGTTAGTCGATCCATTTTCCGAACATTGTTCTTGTTGATCGAGTACATCTTGTTCATGATTTCTCTTGATCAAGATGCTTCATCAAAGACTACATAGGGTGTTTCTTCCACAAGTAGGGTTAAATGCATTTGTAAACCCCGAAAGCCTTGCTAGATGAGGAATATCCTAGAAATATACCCCTCATCTTGACTTGGCCTCAAAAGTCTTCAACCGACTCTTCCCATTGTTGTGTATACTTACACCCAAAAAACATGGAAGTAAGAGACACGAGGTTTTCTGTCCTTCCACAGTTCATAGGGTGTTTTGTAGTGAGCCTTAGTCGGAAGACATCATTACGTGTATGGCATGCAAGTGTTGATTTCTTCCGCCTTTAAACGGCTTGGTATCGCATGTTCATTAACATTGTGCGAAAGCGCTTCTTTTGAGAGTTTGTTTGCTTTTACTCCATTTTGTTGTGGCGTCGTATTTGATGTTTCATGTTGTATACCAAACTTAGAGCAAAAATCAAGAATAAAAGAGTTCGTAAATTCGCACCTTTATCGATCGATTTTTACTACACCGACACCCTTCTCATTTTGTGTCGTTTTAGCGGCTCGGGTATCTTCGTAGTCGCCTCATTCTTCTTGTGTAAGAATATAACCTGTAAACTTGGAATAATCATCCCATTATTACGAGTATATTTCGTCCGTTGAGATCGATTGTAACCGGTCCGAATAGGTCCATGTGAAGCATTGTTCTGCATATTATTTGGATGCCGGTCTGGGAATTCCCCTTGAATGAAGCTTTGACCTATTTTCTCTCCGACATGCAAGACATGTCCGATCCTTTGTAAATACTTCATTCGGAAGTCCTTCTACTAGAGACATCCTTGTTATTTTGTTAAGAGTTTTAAAGTTCGGATGGCTCATTCTTTTTTGTGCAGAGCCAATCGCTACTTTTGGAACTCTTGACAATTAGGCATGCATTTCTTGGGCAACTGTTCCAATCATTTATGTAGATCGCCCCTTTCCTTGAATTTTAGCAAATCATTAGTGGCTCGATTCTTGATAGTGCATTGATGATCGAGAACTCAACATGAATCCGTTGTCGAGAATTGTGAAACCGATAATAGGTTGTGCTTTAGACTTCGACATCTGAGACTCGATTACTTGTACATCGTCATTCTCTAAGGTTAGAACCCTTTGGTATCAAAGTTATCATCACCGAAGAAGAACACGCGGGCCTTTTCGTTCTATGTAAAGTTTAGGAGATGTTTGTTTCATCATGTGCCTTGAGCATCCACTATCGATGTACCGGATAAGATAAACTTTTTAAACCCCTTTTTGGATTGGGTCCTGAGGGGTTAGGATTAGTTTTGGGAATCCATACAAACAGCAGCACTTCCATTGTGATGGGTTAGATCAGAAGGCCTGATTTGTCTCCCATACTGTCAACATAATCATACATCTCTTTATATCTTTTGTTTTTGTATGATTATTAGTGTGAACCTTGGATGAATTAGAAGATTTGGGATTTTCCTTTTCATTTGTCTTCTTTTATCCAAAATGGTTATGACCCTAGATTTTCGATTATAGGGGTAGGTACGATTGCTACCATTAAAAGATTCATATCTTTTAGGCATAGGTGGTTTTGGTTTTACGAAGCATGCTTATTAGGCGGTGACCTTGATTGGGTCTCAATTGTACTTCCCTTTTACGTGGTTGTCTTTTTCGATTCTCGATCTGTTGATTAGGTTGAGGTTTCTTCTCCGTTGATTTGATTTCGGTGATGCTTTTACCGGTTGGGGTCCATTTTGTTCCCCTTACGGTTAGGCACATCTTACCCGCTCAAGCCCCGGTCCTTTTCCTTATTAGATACATATTTGGCTTTTGATGTATCTTTTGTCGAAAACTCGTCGAATACACCTTTTTGAGATGAAAGGGGCTTTTGAGGATGTGGAAGGGTTGTCATAGCCAAGTCCCTTCTTATTAATCGTTGTTTGAAAATAGGCGTTCATGTCTTGAAGCGGTTTTAGATGATTTTGAAAAAAACCTCCATTTTCTTACGCAGATTATCCTCGATGATTTTAGACTTTCATGCTTTGGGAAACGACTCATCGAATTTTGCTTGTAGGATTTTGAAGTCATCGAACTTCTTTGTTTTTGTTAATTCGTTAACGATCTTTGGCTTCTCTGATCGAAGCTTTAACCGAGAATTTTAAATTCCCGGTTGCCTCGACGGCGGTTTCAATGATCTAAGTTCGGAGGCTTTACATAGATCATTTTCTTAAAGTCGATTATTTACGGTCCTCACTTATCATTTTTAAACTTCCACTATAGCATAAGTGTCTCTCTTGCATTGGAGAGATCCTCAAGCAATTGCTTTCGAGTTTTCGATCTCCCGGCGGGTGTGCTAATGATAGCGGTGTGTAAAGCGAAGCGAGTTTGGAGGTTACCTCGGATTGGTCCTCCTTGGCCATGGTGAGATCTCATCATAAATGAAGAGAATATCGGATCTTCATTTTAGATTTCTTCAGCGAAGTCTTCTCTGAGAGGAGTATCCAGAGTAGGCAGATAGAATCGTCGGTTCATAATAACCATACGGCTCTTCTGTCTTTATAACGTTGCTCTCTTCGTTCCTCTTTTCTTCCCTTTTCTCTTGGCGTCCAAATTGCGCTATAAGGAACGCTCCTTGATCCACGATCCTTTCCTTCTAGGTGAATCAAAAATGCGTATGACCTATCGGGTGATTTCCCTTTTCGAAAGAAATGCGATTGGTTATCTCTTCCTTCCTCCGTTTGTGGATCCGCCCGATCATCGATCTGGTTCTTTCGGAGATATGTTGGTGATCTCCCTATCTCGTCCTCGGCTATGTTGATAGTCCTTATAGAATCTTGAACTTACCAAGTTGGACGTTTGATTTCTCAAGCAAAATCAAGCAAGCGAGCTTTAACTCACTATATTTCAGTTCGTTGGCCTTCGTTTCTTCTTTGGTTGCCTTAAAAGCAACCGATTTTGAAGTTGTGGCCCATGGGCACCTCATCTTCATCGCTTTGTCCTCTTTCAATCAAATCGAACTCGTGAGCTTTTAAGGCTCAAGAACAAGCCGCTTGGCTTCATTTTTTGAGATGTCTTGGCAATCCTTGATCACCGTGACCTTCATATCCCACTTCTTGGTGAGAGACCTTAGAATTTTGTAGTTGATATCTTTTATCGGACATCTACCAAGTTCTCGAAGCTTGTTTATAGACATTGTAATTCTTCCATCGAGTTCGTTGATGGTTTTAGATTTAAAGACATCGGGCCGAAAAATTCGAACTTCACCGAATTAAACAATATTATCTTTTATCATTCATTTCCTCGCATATTTGGCGAGTATCCCACATTGCTTTTCCATGATTTGAGATACTTAATCTTTTCTTTGGTGACCTTATCCATTGTTTTCATGATAATATGCCTTGCGATAGTATCTAGAGTATGCGATTTCCTCTAACGCATCCATCAAGGTTTGGGCTTTTTTCGCATAAGACTTCCGGGGCAAAAACGTATCTCCTCCCGATCGCGGGGTTGTCGTAATAAATGATGATGGGTCCTCTTTCGATGACTTCCATCATTCTCCCAACGTATTTAGATGGTTGGACATATATATGGCCCAATCTGCATACTCATCGATTGAGAACTTCGGCAGATCATGATACATACCGAGGTGTTATCCATCTTTGAATGATTTTGGAAAATGAATGAGTTTTAAAAACGGTTTTTCAAGATCGGTTGTTGACCACAAAGATTCTTCCTCAAGAATCGATGATAAAGGATTAGTTGGTTCAGAGAACCAATCGATACCACTTGTAGGTCCCGAACGGGTTTAGTTCTAGGGTGAATAGACTTAAAAACTTTTTTCAGAATCGGTGTTGCTTTCGAAGTTTGAATTTATTTGGGTCGATAACCAACTTCATGATCTTTCAAGGCGATCGATTCGGTAATATCGCTTTAACGATGTGTGCGGAAGCTTAAAGTTTTACCCGTGTGAAAAACCAGTTTTGATAAATCGATTCCAAGATTAATCTTTTAAAAGTATGATAGATCGGAAGCTTGGTGCTACCGATCTCAACTTGGAATATGTATGCGCTTTAAAGGTTGTGTGCGATTATGTGAACATTAATCAAAGCTAGTGGCACACAAGATTTATAGTGGTTCGGACAAACCGATCCACGCCCACTCTTCCCTATCAAAAGGGGCAACTTAACCAATGGACTTTGTTTTATGTGTAAGTCCAACACAAGACACCGACTAGATGTTTAAAGAGTTCACACTCAACCGATCCGTAAATCGTAACTAGAAACCCTAGTGCGAAATCTTGCTAAACAACTTAACCTAACTTGGGGGTTTGGGTAAGATTATTTGAGGTTCCAACTATGAAATCTTTTCTTGCGTATAAGTAGCCTAATTTAGATGAAAAGATTTCTATGCTAAGAACTTATGGGATGAACACTTAATAAAAATAAAAGCGAAATCTGAAATTAGCTTGAGCTTCTTGATTGAGTTTATTATTTCAAGATCTCACTCTAAAGTGTAATCCCATATATATAGACCTTGAAATCAAAGAGCCGTTGGAGAGCAATTTGAACTTCGTGCTATATTTGGTAGACTTTGGAGCTTGATGTGACTAGCGAAGAACGGCATGGCCGAAGCGTGAATTTGTACTTTGAGCCATAGAGAGGTAAAATCAAATCCCAAATTGCGGCTCGGGTGTCTTGTTCTTATTGGATATTTGAGACTCACAAAGGTCTTTCTTCCAACTGCTTTCGACATTCTTCTTGTTCAGATCATCGACGATGATTAGGTGATTTCACTGGTGGTCCAATGTCAAATCAATCTACTGATAGAGTCTTCCGGTGCGGGTTGGCATTAATGTAGGTCTTCTGGTCTTATCATCTGGAAGTCATCTGATCTTCGAGTATCCTGAGTTTGAGCTTCATGACTTGATTTAAGATATCCGATTGGATCGATCGATCCGATCTTACGTTTCTTTTCTAGCGTTACGGCACGCCGGATATCGACTTGTTCTTTGAGTCTTGGTCGACCTATACATATTGAGTTCCCCCTCAATATGTGACCTATCTATTACATCGGTTGTTCTATCAAGTAATTATCAATCGGTCTCCTATGCGAGTAATATAAACATCGATCACCTAACAGTCCGATGGTCCTATTACATGTGTTGTTGGAACTTTCATCAAAACTATAAATTTCCCAACATGTTTATTTATGCATACATATAAATTGTGGTTTTTAATTCGATTCGTTCGGATTCGTTTTGCCTCGTGAGAAAATCCACTAGTAGATTAGGAGTTGTTTGATTTGATCAATGTAATAGACTAGTCTAGATCTAGGTTTATTTATTTTTGTAAATAAATTGTAAGGATCAAAACCAACACTGATGCTTGAGGGGCATGTCTGAAAAGCTGTTGTCAGGCGAAACAAAGGAAAAAGATGTTTCAAGCGGTACGCCGCTTCTTAGCCGAGTCTTCTTATTGGTCGGGCGGCGTCCGATCGTTAAGATGGATTTTCATTTCGAGATGGAGTTCTTTCGAGACGATCAAGTGGGAGAAATTCAAGGCGGTGTTTCTTCAAAATCAAGCCAAGAAAAATCAAACCATGACAATTGAATAATTTGTGCTCAATATGTTTATTTTTCCGCTTTTGCTTGATTTATTATTGTGTTATCTTATGCTTTATTTAATTTGTTTAAATGTGTTTTGCATGAGAGTTACCCAATGAAAAATCTCACCATAAAAATTACTAAGTATGTTTAAATAATTAATTGACAATTTTATTCAGGATAATAAAATTGAATTAATTTTGATTTCCATGATTTATTTTTGAATTCTTTTGGAGAAATTCCCCCACGGGACGGTCAAAAGTTAGCTTTCACATGAATGAATTCCAAATGGATGATTGTGGATTATTACTAGTGGCGACGATGACCCTCCCCACGAGGCTCGTTCAAAGCAAAATAATAATCCTGTATTTAATCATGGTTATTACTTAGGTATAAAATTGATATGCATATACTTCCCCGAAGTCCCTGTCAATTTTATATTGGTCAAGTGGGAGCCAACTATTAATCTGGATATTAAAAGTTTGTAACTGTTCTTGTTTGTAACCTGCTTGAATGTGTTTAAATAATGACCCACCCCACGTGGCTTATTTAAACTGTTTTGAGATGTTGACTGATGCATGTTCATTTTATTTTGAGATTTTAAATATGATGCATGTGATCGAACCTTGTGATATATTTGTGCTTATGCATATTATTGTTTATTTTAGTTCATCATGTCGCAACCTTTTAATCCACTGTTCAATATACTTAAAGACAATTTGCTTACTGGTGAAAACTTTGTTGATTGGAATCGTAAACTTACTATTGTCCTCACTGCACAAAGCCATAACTGGGTACTCACTACACCTAAACCAGAAAAGCTAAAATATGAGTCAACTAAAACGGTTAAGAAAGAGTATGCTGACTGGGAGCGTTCCAACGAAATGGCAAAGTGTACCATCTTGGCTTCTATGTCAGATGTGTTGCAACACCAACACCAGAACATTGAGACCGCTGCAGACATCATGACTAGTCTTAAAGCGATGTTTCAACATCAGAATCGTGTTGCTCGTCAAATCACCATGAGGGACTTGCTCTCTATGAAAATGGTGGAGGGAACGCCCGTAAGGGAGCACGTTCTCCAGATGATGGCTCACCTTAATAAACTTGAGGTACTTGGCACTGTATACGACATTGAGACCCAAATCAATTTTGTGCTCCACTCTCTGCCGAAAAGTTTTGAGCAGTTCAGGTTGAACTACCAGATGCATAATCAGAAGTTCTCGATGCCTGATCTGTTGCAAGCTTTAGTCTCGGCGGAGGCGATATTGGGGCAAAAGAGCCAAGCCTTGGTGGCAAATGGACCTTCTTCTTCTTCTAGGCCAAGGGGTGGTAAGAACAAGAAAAAGGACAAAAGCCACAAGCAAGTGAACTCAAGTGTTGCCAATGGCAAAGAAAGGGTGAAGAAGGGTGGAGGAGTGAATAAGCCAGCTAAGGGGAAGTGCTTCAACTGCGGTGAAAAAGGACATTGGAGGTCAGCCTGTTCCAAACCCAAAAGGAATGGAAAGAAATGTAATTCTCACGCACTAGTTGTTGAAACTTACTTAGCGGCGTATGCCTCCCATTTATGGGTAGTGGATACGGGGTCCACTGATCATGTTTATTTCACTTTACAGGTTCAAACGGACCCGGCAACTTAGTGGGAGTGAGATCCTCATCACACTGGGCGATGCTACCAGAGTGGCAGCTGAAGTAGTGGGAGAAGTGCACCTGTCTTTTGAAGACAGAGTTTTAATTTTAAGAGATGTTCTTTAAGTTCCGAGTTTTAGAAAGAATTTAATTTCAGTTTCTAAACTTTTTCTTGATGGATATTCGGTTACTTTTAATAAAGTTGTTACCATTTCTCTTTTTGATAAATTTATCTGTCATGGAACGTTGTCGAATAATCTCTATACAATTAACTGTGCACACCACTCACGAAATGCATCCTATAACACATCAACTGTTTCCGAGAAAAGAAAACGTTCATCAGACGTGAACGAGACACTTCTTTGGCATCTAAGATTGGGTCATATAAATCCAAAGAGGATCCAAAGGTTGGTGAAAGACGGTTCACTGGAGTTTCTCCAAGTTGAACCAATTCCAACCTGCGAATCATGTTTGGAGGGTAAAATGACCAAGAGGGCATTTGGAGCCAAGGGGAATAGAGCCAAAGAAGTGTTAGAAATCGTTCACACAGATGTATGTGGTCCAATGTCAACCAAATCAAGAGGAGGTTATGAGTATTTCGTCACTTTTGTTGATGACTACTTAAGGTACGGTTATATTTTCCTTATGAAGCATAAATCTGAGACCTTTGAGAAATTCAAAGAATTTAAGGCTCAAGCAGAGAATCATAGGGAAAAATGTATCAAGTCTCTACGATCCGATCGTGGAGGCGAATACCTCAGCGATGAGTTTTTGAACTACTTATCTGATGAAAGGATTGCATCACAGCTTACTGCACCCTGAACCCCTCAACAAAACGGGGTTGCAGAGCGAAGAAACAAAACTCTTTTGGAAATGGTTAGATCTATGATGAGTTATGCGGATCTTCCCAAGTCGTTCTGGGGTCATACCTTGTAAACAGCAGCCTACATTCTGAACTTGGTGCCATCCAAATCGGTTCCCAAAACTCCCAAAGAATTATGGACTGGGCGAAAGCCTAGTTTGAGACACATGAGGATCTGGGGGTGTCCGGCCTACGTGTTGGACAAGGAAGCCGGTAAATTGGATCCTCGATCAGAATTAAGGTTGTTTGTGGGATACCCCGAGGGAACAAAAGGGTGTATGTTCTATGGTCCCGAAGATCAAAAGGTGGTTATAAGCACCCACTTTAGATTTTTGGAAGAAGACTATATGAACGAAAGAAGACCCAGAAGTGAGATTACCTTAAATAAGCTAAGGGGGCTAACCTCAATGCCAACTGTACAAGATGACATACCAAATGACACACTTACACAACCGGAACCTCGTCGTAGTGGGAGGGTTGTGAAACAGCCCGAGAGATTCATGGGAATAGGAGAGTCCTCGGACTTGATTCCCGGACAAGACGAATCAGACCCATGGACATATGACGAGGCAATCCAAGACAAGGATACAGATTCTTGGCAAACAACAATGAAATTCGAAATGGGTTCTATGTTTCATAACAGAGTGTGGGAGCTAGTCGAACCACTTAATGGGGTCAAACCCATTGGTTGCAAGTGGGTGTATAAGAGAAAAAGAGGACCGGACGGGAAGGTGGAAACCTTCAAAGCAAGACTCGTGGCGAAAGGTTATACTCAGAAAGAAGGGATCGATTATGAGGAAACTTTTTCGCCCGTAGCTATGCTCAAGTCCATCCTTATTCTCTTATCGATTGTTGCGCATCTCGACTTTGAAATCTGGCAAATGGATGTCAAGACAGCTTTCCTTAACGGAAGTCTTGATGAAGAGATCTATATGCAACAACCCCAAGGCTTCATTGAAAAAAGCCAAGAACACCTAGTTTGTAAGCTCATGAAGTCCATATATGGACTCAAACAGTCATCCAGAGCTTGGAACCAATGTTTTGATCATGTTATAAAGCCTTATGGGTTTGATCAAAACGAGTTCGAAAGTTGTGTGTACAAAAAGCATGTCGGAACTGCATTGGTATTCTTAGTACTATACATAGACAACATTATGATCATCGGGAACGATGTAAAGGTGTTATCAGACGTAAGGGCATGGCTTTCAAAACAGTTTGATATGAAGAACTTAGGGGAAGCCGCACACATCGTTGGGATCAAGATCACTCGAGATCGCAAGAAAAGGATGTTAGGCTTGTCGCAAGCTTCTTACATAGACACTGTCTTGAAACGATTCAGCATGCAGGATTCCAAGAAAGGCTTGTAACCTTTCAGACATGGAATTCATCTATCCAAGAAAATGTGCCCTAAGACGCAAAAGGAGATAGATGACATGAGAGGCATTCTTTATGCTTCTGCTGGTTGAAGCCTTATGTATGCAATCTTTGTGTCATGAGATCGGATATCCGCTGCCGTAGGCATGGTGGCAAGATATCAAAAAAAGCCGGAAAAAGAACATTGATGGCGATTAAAAACATTCTGAAGTATCTGAAAAGAACTCGGGATAGAATGTTAATTTATCAGTCAGATAGTTTAATCCCCATCGGCTACACGGACTCAGATTTCCAATCAGACATAGAATCCAGAAAATTTACCTCCGGTAGTGTGTTTTGCATGGGGGAAGGAGCCGTGACATGGAGAAGCGTCAAGCGTAAATGCATCGCAGATTCTACCATGGAAGCCGAATATGTAGCTGATGAGGCAAATGAAAAAAGCGGTTTGGCTCAAGAACTTCCTAGTGGACTTGAATGTAGTTCGAATTTGCCCAGCCAGAATCATCATTTATTGTGACAATGCGGGCGATTTGCAAATTCAAGGGAACCAAGAGCCCATAAAGCCCGGCAAACACATTGAAAGGAAATACCATATTATACGAGATATCGTTAAGAGAGGAGATATAGAGGTGGCAAAGATAGCGTCTGAAGACAACCTAGCAGATCCATTCACAAAGGGTCTGCCTCTGAATACATTCGAGAGACATGTGGAAGGAATGGGTGTCAAGACCGATTTGCTAACTGGGCTTTGAGTATAAGTGGGAGAAATTATTAGGTTCGTGTAGGTGACATTAGATGTCACGATTAGGAATTACACGAGACATCTTTGTAGTATACTTAAAAGCATACTTTGAGTATAAGTGGGAGATTCTTTGGGATTATCTTTGAAAAGTATGCTTTTTTACTTTGTATAATCAAAACCGAATTTCGGACTTATTTCTTTGAAATAAATTGTTTATCACTGATGCTTTAAATATCATTGAATGTTACATATATTTACTGCATAACTGTTCAATAAATAGTACGTGTTACATTGTAGTTAATTTAGTGATACCAGATCACATAAGATTAAATTAACATTCCCTTGTAACTAAAAGTACACCATTCATGACCTAGATGGACATGAACAATCCATCGTGAAAGGTTAAAGTTTAAGGCTCAAATTGGCTTGTCTTGACCAAGAGATTACACTAGTGCATGACTGATGCACTGAATAGGACCTACAGGAGGACAAATTCTTCAGAACTAAACAAGGAAGAATTAGACCTCAGTGGTTCGTTATTTCTTAATCTTCATTCCTTAAATAGGATCACGTGTGGTTGGTAATTACTGCTTTGACTTATCATGGGTAGAGAATCAACGAGATTCAATACTTTTTATCTTGGGCAATATTATTGGTCACATGTGATTGCTAAGATTTAATACGGAGAATCGTGTGCAAGTACGCTTGTTCGATTTGCCCCCTTTGGAGGTTCATAAGTTTTATCATACCAAATCTTGTAAGTGGAACTAGTTTCCGGTATGAGTAATAATGTTGAACCGTTCCTTAACAAAGGACAAAAGATATTAATTAATGGAAAGTTATATCAGTGGCTTGAATTAATTAATGGGCTAGATAATCTTAAACACGGGAAATAATAACCGGGAGCCATATTGATTGTAATATGGGTTAAGATGGATAGTGCAATATTAATTATGTAGTGGGATTAATTAATATTTATGGGCTTGAATAATATTGTGACTCAATATTGATAATTCAAGATCCATTGGAAGGTCCAATCATAATTCTCCTAAAGGCCCCCTAAGTAGCCCAACATATAGTCCAATAACTGAAAAAGGTGTTTAAAATAAAATAAATATTGTTGCCTTATTTTTCCATGAATTTCGAAAATTATGGATTAAAAGGGGAGAAAGATTTTCTTTGAATTTTGTTATGGAATGAAGATATGTATTCTTGGAATACAAGATTATCTCATTAAATTCAAGAAATCTCCCACTTGGTTATCCATATAAGTATTTTCGAAAATATTGAAATATAAAGGGCAAGAAAGATTTTCTTGATTTTCTTGAAAAGATATTATGAAAGATATGTATTTCTTGGAATACAAGAATATCTCATAAATTCATGAAGATCCAAATCTTGGAATCTTGACCTAAAAATTTCAAAAAATCCATAACTTGACGAGGTGGGATTTTTTGTGGAATATTTTAATTGTGGAGAAAAGAATATAGGAGATATATTCAAGATTTCTTGGAGATCAAGAAAAGATTTTCCCACATTGTTTTTCTTCCCAAATTTTCGCCCAACACCTATCTATAAATAGGGGATGATTCTTTCATTCTCAAGTACAATTCCATGTGCTGGAAAAATTAGTAAATCCACAAAGGTGGTGCAACAAAGTTTATTTTCCTTTTGTTAATTGTTCGCAAGTGTCCTACCACTGGATAGTCGAGCAAGGATTAAGGGAATTCTTGGGAAGTTCTTTTGGCGAGTCTAATCAACAAGACCATTGCCGTCCCAAGAGGTATGTTCACGTAAACTCGTAGAATTTCCGCATGTGTAGGTTTTACGTGAATTGATTAAATGCATGATTTGTTGTTGGATTATTATTTGAATTAATATAGGATTAATTCATGCTAGTAATAATTATAAGAATTAAATTTGTTATTTAAATATTTATCCCGAATAGATCCGTGCAACTTATTCCCCAACAGTATGAGCTTCTTGATAATTTCCGTGTCTTCACTCTGAAGAGTAATCCCATATTTATAGACCTCGAAATCAAAGAGCCGTTGGAGAGCAATTTGAATTTCCGGCTATATTTGGTAGATATGCAAGATTTGATGTGACGTGCTTCCAGGTACGGCATGGCCGAAAGAGTGTATGTCGTTTTTCTAGCCGTTTGACTATGCAGCGCCGAAATCCGCAGTGTCAGCTCAGGTAATACGTGTCTTGTTCTTATTGGTTAACAAGTACAACATATCAGAGTTTGTTCACCAACTAAAGTTGACATTCTTCTTGTTCAGATCAGCAACGTATAGCATGGTGAAACATTAGTTGACACCTGGTGTGAGCTAACCTGATCAGTTACAACTGATCAGTCTACCTGATAGAGTCTTCTGGTGCCAGTTGTCTTAGCTCAACTAGCAGACTCGAATGATGTAGGTCTCTTGGTCTGATCTTCTGGTAGTCATCTGATCTTCAGGTCTTCTGAATTTATGTTTCATGACTTCACCTAATTATCTGACTTTATAAGATCGTCTGATCTTCTGTCCTTCCCTTGCCTTCTGGCCAGTCGGACTTAGATCTGACCTTTTGTTCTCAGCTGGTCTTTAGATCTGACCTATACATATTGAGTTCCCCCTCAATATGTGACTTATCTTATACATCAGTTGTTCTATACAATAATTATCAACTGGTCATCTTATAACTGGTATTAAAAATATTGGTCAGCTAACAGGTCTGACTGGTCCTATTACATGTGTTTTAGAACTTTCATCAAAACTCTAAATTTCCCAACAGTGTATGTCCCAAAGCTTGATCTTACTGATTCACTAGGTTAATCAGACCCAAAGGTACGTACAACTGTCGATGAAGAAGCTGGTACAGCTGAGACAGTAACAACTAAACCATCTGGTTCAGGGGAAACACCTGATGTTCCTATGGATAGACATCAGCATATGATGATTCCAACATCAGCTGAGATTTGTCGATGTCAAGTGGATCCTACGGTGTAAATCAGACCAGAAGAATGTCAACTTTAGTTGGTGAACAAACACTGAATAAGTTTTTGTTGTTAGTCAATCTGGGTTTGACACGTATGTACTAGGCTGACACTGCGGGATTCGACGGTGCTAAGTCAAACGGCTATAAAGGACAAACACATACGCTTTCGGCCATGCCGTCCCTGAAGCACGTCACATCAATCCTACAACCTACCAAAATTAGCCTGAAATTCAAATTACTCTCCAACAACTCTTTGATTTCGAGGTCTATAAATATGGGATTGCTCTTCAGAGTGAAGACACGAAAATTATCATCAAGCTCAAGCCATAGCAATTTCCGCACGAAGAACATAAATTTGAAGAATATTTCTAAGTGTTCATCCCATTGTTCTTAGCATTGAAATCTCATCCTCAAGATTTTGGCTACATAAATACTAGGATAGATTTTCAGTTGGAACAACAACAAATCTTAACCCAAACCCAAAAGTTAGGTTAAGTTTGTTTTTGCAAGATTTCAGACTAGGGTTTCTAGTTCTGATTTCTGGGATCGGTTGAGTGAGAACTCTTAAAACATCATTTGGTTGTAATGTGTTGGACTAACACAATAAACTAAGTCCAGTTGGTTAAGTTGGTGCCCCTTGTGATAGGGAAGAGTGTGTTGGGGTTATACTGAAAAGTATGCTTTTACTTTGTATAACCAAACTGGATTTCTTATTATTTTACTGAAATAAATTATTTATCACATGTTGCATTAAATATGAATGAATGTTATATATATTTATTGCATACCCGTTCGATAAAGTCAGTACATGTCACGTTGTAGTTAATTTGGTGATACCAGATCGCAGAAGATCAAATTAACAGTTCCTCGCGACTAAGTACAAATTCACAACCCAGATGGAAATGAACAACCCATCATGAAAGGTTGAAGTGTAAGGCTCGAATTGGCTTGTCTTGACCAAGGGATTACACTAGTGCATACTGATGCGCTGAAAAGGACCTACAGGAGGATAAATTCTTCGGTACTGAATATACAAGAATTAGACCTCAGTGGTGCATTATTTCTTAATCTCCATTCCTTAAATAAGATCATGTGAAATTAATAACTATTGCTTTGACTTATGATGGGAAGAGAATCAATGCGATTTGATACCTTGTATCTTGGGCAATATTATTAATTACACGACGATTGCTAAGATATAATACGGAGAATCGCGTGCAAGTACGGCTTGCTTGATTTGTCCCCTTGGTGGGCTCAGAATCTTTATCATACCAAATCTTGCAAGTGGAAATTTATTTCCGGTATGGATAATAATGTTGAGTTGTCTTTACTCCAAGGACAAAGATATTAATTAATATAAAGTCTGTTCAGTGACTTAATTAATTAATGGACCTATAATCATAAACGCAGGAAATAATGATCGGGAGCTATATTATTGTGAAGTCGTAATGTGGGTTAAGATGAATAGTTCAATATTAATTTTATAGTGGAGTAAATTAATATTAATGGGCTTGAATAATATTTTGGCTAAATATTAAAGCTTCATAGCCCATTGGAGGTCCAATCTTAATTCTCTTAAAGGCTCCTCAAGTAGCCCAAACTAAAGTCCAATTAATGAAAAGGAGAAGAAAATATTTTGGCCCAATTCTTCCAATAATTTCGAAAAAAATAAGATGGGAGAGAGAAAAGATTTTTTCTTGATTTTCTTGGAAATATCTTGTGGAATAAGTATTTTTGAGATACAAGTTTATCCCATAAGTTCAAGAAAGGAAAAATATCTTATTTCTTCCCTATTTATTTGATATTTTTGAAAATATTAATAATATAAGGAGGTGGGATATTTTGTGAAATATTTTAATTATGGAGAAAAGAATATATTGGGTATATTCAAGATTTCTTGGAGATCAAGAAAAAGATTTTCCCATCTTATTCCTAGGGCTAAATTTTTTACCACCCTATGTATTATAAATAGGGGATGAGTTTTTCATCCCCAAGTGCAATTCCATGTGTTGGAAAAATTAGAAATCCACAAAGGTGGTGGCCAAATATTTTATTTTCTCCTTTAATATTAAAATCGTTCGTTAATAATCCTCCCACCAGATTAAGTTCGTGGGCGTGGGACATACTTGAGAAGGCACTTTGGGTAGATCCATCGTCTCAGCGGTTGTCTCTACAAAAGGTTAGTATATACGTAATTCCTAGATTCTGCATGCTTAGGTTTTACGTGAAATACGTGCTCGCATGATATAACTTACTTATTAATTATTATGTTGAATTGAATTAGGATTAATTCATGTTAGTAATTAATTGATTAATTTAAATATGTATTTAAATTCAACTCAAATAGATCCAACAGAGTGGATGTTTGACTGGTTGTCCGAACCACTATAAAAATCTTGTGTGTATTTATTTGCTCTTAACTGCTATACACTACTGCACACAACTTGGCTTAAAACTGCATACATATTCTGAGTTAATATCAGTCTGCACCAAGCAACTGATCTGATAAGTTTGACAGTTTAGTCAGCTGATTGAAAACAGACTTCAGAATCTGATTTGATAAAACTGGTTTTTCACACGGGTTAAACCTAGCTTCCGCACATAAGTTAAACTGATAGACACCGAACTGATCTGTCATCAGGCAATCAGTAAGTTGGATATCAGTCCAAACTGATTCACTCGCACTCTGATCAGGCAACCTTCCATCACACCTGATCTTGCACGAAAAGTTTTCAGAAGTCTATTCACCCCTCCCCTCTAGACTTCTGCCCTCACGAACCCGTTCTGGACCTACATGTTGTGTTGTTCAAGTGTGATTGGTATGATCCATCTTCTTCAGGAACAAGGATTCATGCCGAATACAAACTGGTCAATGTTCATAGAAGAAGAAAATATCCGGGGTATGATCCGTTTGTGTTTGTTGCTCAGATATCCCTGTTGGAATTTAGAGGCACGTAAAACACGTAATCACATGCGCAGCGGAAATTAAAGTTCACCAACAATGAACAATTAATTGCATACAGATTACAATAATCATAACGAGAAATCTTACAATAACTCGAGAGAAGATTTATCTACTACGGTATCCACGTAATCCCCGTTCACGGACTTGCACAGATTTGCCAGCGTTGAATCTGAGACGGAATTTGCTAGGAAAATTCATATTCTAGATTTTATGGAGAAAACTGAATTAACATTGTTTGTGAATTCCCAAGAGCTTGTATATATAGGAAAGACCCAGCTTAAATCTTAAGCTAACCCAATTAGGGAAATAAAATCCCTAATCTAGAATTAAATTAATTCCTTTTAATTTAATTCCCTAAATATAAATCTCTACGGATTTAAATGTCTTATATGAAAATCTCTACGATTTATTTCCATATACATTAAATCCTACAATTATATTCCAAATATAATTATTGGGAATTCTTATTTAATTAAATCCAATTTAATTAAATATTAATAATAATTAATTCCAAATTATTCTATTATTAATTAATTCTCCATAAATTAAACATTAAATCCAATTTAACATTTAATCAACCAACTATAATCCATAAAAGGGAATTACTTGTTGTGTGACCCATAGGCCCTCATATATCGAGCGATTAGTCAAACTAATGGTCTTAATTGAACCCTAGACAATAAATCAGACATTCTCAATATATGAGGTACGTATCGAGAAACGTGCAACTACCTGTAACTGAAACATGGGCTATTACGATTTCCTCCTTTCATTCACGAATACTCGATTAAGCCTTGAACATGATGAAGTGTATATTCAAATAACTTAATCAATTTATCTCAAATCACTAATTGATCATGTATGTCACACTTAGCCACAAAGTCTAAGTTGACGTGCATCGGCCGATGACTTTGATCCAATTATGATGAGAAGATGAGTATTCTCTCTAAATCCACTTTGAGGAATGAATCCTATTCTTGGCTCAACTACCATGCACATGTACTTCGTGATGAACCCAATCCAAGCCATATCAACCCATGGTTAGGGTGCAAGCATCGGTCATGGTCAAAGTTCATCATCCCACACATGTCATGCATATTGACCTCAAGTCAAAGGAGTATCGCATCGCTCCCACTAACCGAGACACCCGTAGACACATATAGTGGAAATACATCAAACAGTTTCTCGGATGGGTATACCAATACCCTCTAAGGTATTTATGCATCCATCATGAGATACCTAGTATCTCGTAGTAAGTGAGATCTTACTACACTCTCTAAGAGTATGATGCAGATCGCACACCAATCTCCATTGTATCATCAATATCACTTTCTTGATGATCCTTGATCGGGGATATTTGAGAATCATGCTTAAGTCATCTGAGTTCTCACAACCTCAATGACATCAATGACTCAAGGGAACACTTGTATGAATAAATGCAAACAATCAAACATAATATTCAAACAAGTGTATTGCCATACATTAATATTAAGTGAACTATAATATTAAATCAAACTGAATATCATCGAGTATTATGTCCTTACAATAGATTGTCTCTAGGACACTAACACTAACAATCCCAAGTATACTACTGCATGTATCCAGGTTCTATAGCAAATAATGAATGGATGACTATTTGTAAAGTAAAGGCGAGATCACTGGTGCAAGTTCCTAAACCGGATTCAACTGTCGCGGTTGACGACACTCCATTCCGAATGGAACAAGTTGATGCTCAAACTGAAGTGCATACTGGAGATTTCAATCTTTTCGTACACTTAACAGCTGCAAATCTAGATTTGATAGAGATTGACAGCGGCGGGAAGGACAACGAGTATGATGAAGATGATGATGTGAATGAGAATGAAGATGATGAGGAAGAGGAGGATGAAGAGGAGGGGGAAGAGGACGAGGAGGATGATGATGATGATACAGATGGGGGAGACGATGAGGATGACGAATAATAATTATATTGTCTTTCATTTGTAATATTTTCATGTATTTGCATATTACAAGTTATTTGACATTGCTTAACATAATTTATTTTTTGCTAATTATCCAATATAAAACCTATAATTAAATAAGATAATTGAAATAAAAAATTAAAAAAAATTTAAAAAAAAATGAATTTTAATTAAATATACAATTAATTTTATTCAAAATAATTAAAAAAATACAATTTATTTTAAATTTATAAATTAATATATTAAAATGTAATTGAATCATTAAATAAGATAATTAAAATAAATAATTTAAAAAAAATGAAAAAAAATGAATTGTAAATTAATATAGCATTAATTTTATTAAAAATAAGTAAAAAAAACAATTTAATTTAAATTTATAAATAAAAAATATAAATTATTATATTAAAATTTGGTACATTAATTAAATAAGATAATTGAAATAAAGAATATAAAAAAAATTGAAAAAAAAAATTTGTAAATTAATATAGAATTAATTTTATTAAAAATAAGTTTAAAAAATACAATTTTAATATAATATAATTAAATTAAAATTTATAAATAAAAAATATAAATTATTATATTAAAATGTAATTGAATTATTAAATAAGCTAATTGAAATAAATAATTTTAAAAAAAATTAGAAAAAAATTGAATTTTAAGATATATAGAATTAAATTCATTAAGTAAACTCAAAAAAGCAAGTGCCCGAGCGGAATTGATCCCCGCTCGGGCCCAAGGTCCCGTGTTCGGTCCCTCACGGGAGCGAATAAATGCTTCATTTAATTTGGAGTTTGGTGGCTTATATATGAGATGTTTGGTGGTTGAGTTTGAGATGGTCCGTGGCTCGGGTGGTTCTGTGCCCACCCGGGCGTCCCCTGGGCCCGGGTTCGAACCACAGTGAGCTATTTTTTTTCAAAAATTCACGATTTAGAGACGGTTATAATGACGGCTTTAGTGATGATTATAATTGTCGCTTATACCAACGATTATAACCATCGCTTATACTGACGGTTATAACCGTCGCACATTTCGGCGGAAATTTTTGTCGCGAATACCGACGGACACCGTCACTGATAACGATGGTATTATGATGTCATAACTAACGACAATATATTGACAGTTTAGCGACGGCTTTTTGGACCCGGGTCCGGGTCCACATAACCGTCGACAAACCCGTCGCTATGTTGCGATGGTGTAAAGCCGTCGATATTTGTGCGACGGAAATAAGTTGTCGTTAACTAGCGATGGACTGAAAAACACCGTTGCTAAATGTTAGCGACCCTCATTTTCCAGACGGATAAAAAATGGTCTCTAAAACCGTCGCAAATCCTTGTTGCGACGGTTAAAACCGTCACTAAAATAATCGTAAAACGCCGTCTTTTTTGTAGTGATCCCTCTTTCTATCTAAAATCTCTATAATGCAAAACTTATAAAAGATGATGTGTTAAATGATAAAATGACGTGGCAGCTGATGTGGCAAAGCCACATTTCTCTATTTCAAATCTCTCTAATCCCATTCATTTGTAGTGTTGCTTTAATCTCAGCCATTGATTTTTTTTTACTATTTTCTATAAATTGTCACATCTCTTATTCATTTTTAATTCATTATTCATTCTCTCTCTCTCCTCTCTCTCCCCCTCTCTCTCTCTCTCTCTCTCTTATTTTTTTGCAGGTAATTATTTGTTTTGTGTTTCATATTGTGCAGATCATTCTTATATTTCTTGATTTGTGTAGATCATTCAAAAACCAATTATATTGTGCGCACATGAAGAAGATTACTTGCAAATGATTTGAAGAAGGTATAGATGTCTAGATCATTCTATTGAAGCATATTCAGAAGGTATTCATAGATTCATTAGATCTTATTTGTCGATTTTTTTTTCTATAACATTAATAACATGAATGTTATTATTTGTTCTTATTATTTTCAAAGTTATAATAACCATTTTTTATTTTTAGATTTATATATTATCGTGGAGAAGATTGCTTTTGAAGAAGGAGGAGATTACAAATGAAATTGAATACATGAAGATTATTCGATTTCTGCAATGAAGTCGATAACAACTTTGTAAAAAATTGATTAAATGAGTAGATCATTGTAAATTTGTATGTGCATTGTTCAAATGAATAGATCATTGTAAATAATATTATTTTCAATTTAAATATTATGAGATTATGAGAACAAGATTATATGTATATCAATCTAATACGAGTTAAGATTTAAATTACTGTACTTTTTTTAATGTAAGTGGTGATGATTCTTCAACCACTATATTTTAGTGTTAATTTGATAAAATATTTCAAGTTTGATTTAATTTTTTTGGTGTAATATTTTTCGAACGAAATCCATTATTTTGTTCAGATTATTTCAATGTCTATACTTTTGCATAGTGAAAACTAATACTATAATCGTGTAATTTTTATTTGTATATCAATATTCTTGCTTTAATTAAATATAATGTGTAATTAATTATAATTAATTTATAATATATTTACCAAAAATATAAAGTCAAAGTCCACTTAATTATAATAATTAATGATAACTTATTTATAATATATATACCAAAAATATAAACTACTATATTATGAGATTATGTAAAATTGATTATTTTAATTTTAATTTCTTAATTTTTCATATAGTCTTAGTCAACTAAACTAATATATTTAAAATTTTAAAAGGATATTATATTTCTATGATTTATGAGAGAGATTGTATTTATATATATATATATATATATATATATATTGTAAAGAGGATTAGTATACTGACAAGATAATTAAAAATGATTTGTGTAGTTTTTATTTTAATATTTATTAAAAAAATTAGGATGTCTCCGTTAAAATTTGTTACAGTTTGTGGTCAAAAGAAAAAAACTTAAAGACTAATTGATGCCTTAATCAATCCTTGAAAAAATGTAGTATATTTTTTAGCATTAATTTAAGTAATACTAAATTAATAGTTTTGCCTATCAATATATTTGCAATAAATGACTTTTTCTCTTTTATAAACCTTTAAAAGTGATACATATTAAAAATATTACTATTATCATTGAATATGCTCATGAAATATGATAAAAATTGAAGCTAAATCCTGAATATAATTAATATATTTGGGTGAATCACATCAATAATCACGTTTGAAGCTAAGTAGCAATATAAATTTATTTATATATTTTAGTATTCAAGTTTGACATAATGCATAAATCAAGAAATAATTAATAACAAATCTATATAAAATGAAAAATCAATAACATCTTATAATAATGTCAATCATTTTTTAATTTAAGTATATAAATATAATTATATGAAATCTTTTTAGAAATTTAATTAACTTCGGATGTTGAATTTTTCTCTTTTATTATGGATATTATTGATATTGTTGAGTAATTTTAAGTGTGAATTTATCAACACTAATTTTTTGGGTATATACACTACAGGAAATTCGAGAAATCGCGACGAAAAAATTTGGAACATCATTTTTCGTCACAATTGATAATTTATGACGAATATTTTTGTAGCATAGATCGTCATTTAATGTGCGTGGTATTATGAAAAATGTGACGCTATATTAATTCGTCATTAAAAGGACATCATTTGGTGATGAAAAAGTTCACCGTCACTATATGTTTCCATCTATTGTGACGCATAAATTGTCACATTAGGCATAAAAAAATTGTCACCTAATATGTCGTTTCGTCACTAAAGTTCAATTTTATGTGACGATATAAATAATTGTCAAAAAAAAAAGTTACTTTAGTGACGTTAATTTTGTCACAATTAGCTTGTTTTTTTCGTCACATTTTCTATATTCGTCAAGAAAGAGTTGTTATTCGGTGACGAAATGTTGATCGTGGTTATATATGTATATATATAATGACAATAAAATTTGTCACTAATTTGTATGATTTAGTGATAGAATTTTTATTGTCGCTAAATGATGTGGAAATTGTGTTGGGAGATGAATTTAATAAAGATATGATTTTGATTAGATCCCAAAACCCCTGAGTATGACATGTTCAGAATAATCTTGATAGTTGAGTCAGGATTCAGTTTTAGAGTATTCAGGATGTTATCTACAAAATGTATAGTCAATAGATATAGATCAAAGTTAGATCTCAAGATTTCAAGAACTCAAGAAGTTTCTCAAGAAACCGGTTTCAAAGATGAAATCAAGTTTCAAAACTCAAAGATAAAATCGAGATATCAAGACTCAAGATGAAATCGAGATATCAAGACTCAAGATGAAATCAAGAATCAAGACTCAAAGATGAAGACTCAAAGATATCGGCCAAGATATCTATGAAGACTCGTAAGACGCCAAGACTCGTAAGACGCCAAGACTCGTAAGACGCCAAGACTCGTAAGACGTCAAGACTCGTGAAGACCCTAAAGACTCAAGACTCAAGACTTAGAAGATGTAAGACCGTGGGGAAGAATCAAGATCAAGAATATCAAGGCACAAGAATTATCGAAGACTCAAGAATGCATCAATGCTCAAGATAAACCTGAATGTTCCGAGGCACTGAAAATATCAATCTGAAGGATTCAATACTGAGAAGATCACGATTCCTTAGAAAATTAGATATTGCCCAAAACATTCAAATGCAGACAAAAGTAACTAAGACAAAGTGTTGTTAAGGTTATATCAACTCAGAGATTGTAACCAAAAGAGCCGTTGAATTGTCTACCTTTAAACTGGAGACAAAAGTTAAAAAGAGGAAGACAACATTGTACCATACTGACACTGACAGCGACAGGTCACTAAAAAGATGTCAGAAGTAATAAAGTTCCAGACTGCAAAAAGTGAAGACCGGCTACATGAAAGTCTATTGCCTAAAACGTGTTAGGGAGTGTCAAACCCTAAATATAGCCGTTTCTCACACACCATAAGAGGAAACTCATGAAGCTATCTCTCCAACGGATAGTTTTTCAAGAGTGACCTTGGTGTATGCCTATAAATACTTGTGACCTTCTTCATTGAAAGGTTACGGGAAATTTCTAAGCAACTCAAGTGCTCAAACTTATTATTGCAAGTTGAAGCACTCGAAAAACTGAGAATTTCCCAAGTGCTTTAAATCGAAGAGAGCTCATTCCACTAAGCCTAGCTTGATAAGATATATCCAAAGCTTAGTCGAGATATCCTAGCCTTTTCATTGTTCTTTATTGTAAAGGATATCTCATCCTAGTTGGAAACCAACCAAGAAACCCCAAACCCTTTGTAAGGTAGTTTGAGTGTGATTGTTGGTGAGATTGGAGTTGTAAAGAGTGAGTAAACTACATTGAGGTAGTCAGAAAGCTCTAGAGGATAAGTGAGTAATCTATCTTGGATGAGTAAAGCTTGTGTGAGTTTTGAGTTAGTAAACTACGGAGGAGGAGTCGAAAGCTCAAAATTAGAAAGGTTAGTAAACTACTGAGAGGTAGTCGTAAAGCCTTAGGAAGTGATTAGTGAATTTCTCCGAAAAAAGATCGGGGGGAGAGTGGGCGTAGGAGCTTGAGTCTCCGAACCACTATAATCGATGTGTTCTTTGCTTTCTGTTTTTGCTTGATTTATCCATTGCATTACTTTGTCTTGAAAGCATATTTTCACCGATATTTCAGTTGGAATCAATCCACTTAAAGTTGCATATAAATTGAATCACAGCCTAATCATTATTCCATTGAAGGAAGGTTTTCAGCAAAATCTTAAAATGAGTATAAACTAAGGGCCAACCATTCCGCACATCTGAGTAGCTAGAACAGATAATTACCAAACTGAACTTACTCTTCCGAGGGATAAGTTAGTTATCCGATCCAAGCAACTCGGGATCTGAAAACTTCGAGGACTCGGTTGGGATTATCGAGGTATCGAAAGCGACTCAGGATCACTATCTCAGATAGACTTTGACTCAGAGCGATTTGTGCTTCTCAGGACCAAATCATCAGGACAACCTGACCCAAGCTGACCTCAGTAAGAAAAAGTTTTAAAAACACTGAACACGTGTATTCCCCCCCATACACGTGTAAGACTCGTTTGCACCGGGACCAACAAGTGGTATCAGAGCAGTGGTTCAACTTGACCACCTGCTTTGTTGACCAAAGTTTTATTTTCTAAAATACTTGTGGTCTATCTGAACTGATCATATTTGCTGAATTCTTAAAAAACTCAGATAAAATGTCTTCTAAAAAACTTCCCATGTTCTCAGTGGAGAACTATGATTTATGGAGACTGAGAATGCAGGCTCACCTGTATTCTAAACATGAACGTATGTGGAGAGTGGTCTCTGAAGGGCCATTCCAATTTACTGTGGTGAATCCCAGAGGAACAGAAAATGAGAGAAACGATCCTAGAGCAGAATTTCCTAAGTCTGATGACCAACTGACTCCTGAAGAGAGGAAGTTAGTCAATCTAGACTATATTGCTAAAGACACACTATATAAAGATACAATTGATGATGGTGTGATGGGAATGATCTCTCCTTTAATATTTTGAAAAAGAAATTTGGGATACACTACTGTAATGTGCCAAGGCACAAATCATATCAAGGAAAACAAACTTTCAGTTGCAATTGGAAAGTTTGATAGTTTTTGAAATGGATGAAGGTGAATCTATAGACAAATTGGAAGTCGATTCACTAGCATTATGAATGATCTAAATGCATTTGGTAAGAAATATCCACGAGAGAGAAGTTGCATTGAAAATTCTTAGAGGTCTTTCTAAGAAATGGGATATACATGCAAAGTGGTGATTGAAAACACCAAAAACATTAATTCAATGCAATACCAACAAGTCTTCTCGAAATTTGAAGGTCTATGAGTTCGTAATTGATAAGAAATCTAAAAAAGGTCGACAAAGAAAGATGATTCATCATCTAGTAAGAATGTGGCTTTTAAGGCCAAGGATAAAACAATAAAAACTAGAGAGTCGAGAACTCCCTTGCTAAAAATCGGGGATGATGAGCTTGAGGATAAGCTAAGACCGATGGCAAAAGAGGTTTGAAAGACTTAATAGTCGATATGGAAAATATAAAAACTATTCGGGGAATCTGGTACAGAAGAAACCCGAGGACGGATCAACCGAGAAGAAGAAAGGACACGAAAAAATTTGAGGATCTTCATCCAAAAGGAAGGACTCAAGTCCAAAGAAGAAAGTGATCGAGGATGATGATGCCAACAGATGCTACAATTGCCAAAAGAAAGGTCACTTCCAGTGTGATTGTCCTGACCTGAGTGCTAAGGAGAGAAGAGAAAGACAGGCAAAAAGAGAGAAGAAGTTCTCCAACAGAAAAGCCATGGTTGCAGAAGAAGAACATTCTGAGGAGGGATCTAGCTCTTCGGATGAAATATTCTCAGACAGTGAAAGTGATGACATCTGTCTGATGGCTATTGAGGAGGTAAACTCTTCTTTCTCTGTTGTTGCTCCTACACTAGCACAAGAGTTGTCAAGTTCAAACGTATGTGATCATTTTGACCGATGGATTCTTTTGAGAGTCTAATGAAGGACTATGCTTTTTACAATAATTTAAATGAAACTCAAGAGCGAATAGGAAGAATGCAAAAATCTTAAGTGGAAAGACTCTAGCAAAACTGAAATCACTTCTCAATTAATGGGAGCTACTGATGAACTGGATGTTCTGAAAGTACAACTCTCAGAGAAAGAGAAGTTGATAGTGACCCTAACTGAAAAACTAGAGAAATCCCTTTCAAGAGATTCAATTTGATCGAACTAAGTTCAATGACCTCTCTGAGAAGCATGAAACTCTACAGAAATGTGAGGATAGTGCACTGAAGAAGCTAACTTTATTGAATACTACATCTAAAGTAATAGATGAAATTCAGAGTTACCAGAGATCGTCACTATAAAACTGGATTGGGATACATTCAGGGGAACCTCACAAGGTCATCTGAATGCTGCATCAAGTAGCAAGAAGACAATCTTTGTAAAACCAGGGCACCCACACTTCAAAATGAAGAAATGCCCAAGGTTGTAGACAAGGGAAAATGACCCATGGTTTCAGTAAAACTGAATGATCAGGTAGGAAAGCCCAAACCTCAGGTGAAGGCTAGAAAACCTGAGCACTCAGTTGGAAAATTTCAGGCAAGTACTTCAAAGCCTCAAAGCTAAGAATGCAAACCCGAAAGGATCTACATGAATCATCGGAGGAATCTTGTAAGAGAAACACTCAACAGAGACATTCTGTTGAAGAGACCAAGTCCTCAAGATCTCGAAGACTAAATTTCAAGAGCAACCCGAACCCCACTTGCCTAAGGGTAAAGGTTACCCTGAACTCGAAGTCAACAAAGATTCGGACTAGTGCTGACAAAAAGCCAAAGCAAATGAACAAAAGGCCTGAACCAAAGAAAAATTCAAAAGCCCATGTTCATGCTAAAAGGCTAGACTCATACACGTGAAACCGCTAAGGCACCGGAGAGTAGTAAATGTGTATGTAGATGTTTATGGAAGACAGATCGGCCACTCTAAAGTGAATAGAGTTGTCAGCAGATTTGGATTCGAAAGGTGCAATTTAACCTTGTAGGACCCTACACAAATTGGGTACCTAAAAATTGATATGTTTTTCAGGAGGAAAACAAGGGCACTGAGCTGATTGAAGATCACATAGCACTGATGAGTAGAGATGAAAAAGCCCCTGATGTATGGTATCTTGACAGTGGATGCTCAAGACATATGACAGGATTCAAGAAGATACTCAGTGACTATGTTGAACAAAGAGGCCCTTAGATCACTTTTGGAGATAACTCCAAGGGACAGACTGAAGGATATGGAACTTTGGAAATAGACTCAGTTCATATCCATGGTGTTTCATATGTATCTGGATTGAAGCATAACTTGCTTTCAATAAGCCAATTCTGTGATAAGGGTTTTAATGTTGAGTTCTATAAGAACTTATGTTATGTGAAAGATGATATCTCACAGAAAGTATTACTGACTGGTACTAGAAAAGAAAATGTGTATCTTGCTGATTAGAGTTCAACTCCTAAAGATACATGTTTGGTTGCAAAAAGTTCCACAGTTACCAGTTGGTTATGGCATAAAAGAATGAATCACCTAAATTTCAAAACCCTGAATAAACTTGCTAGATTAGCTCTTGTGAGAGGGTTGCCTAATGAAGTGTTCAGTAAGGAACATATTTGTGATGCGTGCCAAAAAGAAAAACAAATTAGAGCATCATTTAAAAGCAAAGTAGATGTTTCTACTAAAAGAATACTTCAGTTGTTGCATATGGATCTTTTTGGTCCAATAACTCCAGTGAGCACCAATGGCAGAAAATACACACTAGTAGTAGTGGATGACTACTCAAGATATACTTGGGTCATATTCTTACTCAGTAAGAAAGAGACTCAGATAAAGCTGCCTGAATTACTGAAAAGGCTCAGTACTGAGAAAAATCTGAGTGTGGCCAAAATCAGATCTGACAAGGGAACTGAATTTATAAATCATATTATATCTGATTATTATGCAGAAAATGGAATTTCTCATGAAACATCAGCTGCAAGGACCCCTCAACAAAATGGTGTTGCTGAAAGAAGGAACAGGACTCTGAAAGAAGCTGCAAGGACAATGATAGCTGAAGCTGATATTCCTAAAAGATTTTGGGCTGAAGTTGTCAACACTGCATGCTATTCTCAGAACAGATCCATGCTGACCAAGAGTCAAGGCAAAACACCCTATGAGCTTTGGAATGAAAGGAAGCCTCTCGTTTCTTTTTTTCGTGTGTTTGGTTTTAAGTGTTTCATACACAATAATGGTAAAGATCAGTTGAAAACATTTGATAGTAAAGCTGATGAAGGAATATTCTTAGGATATTCTGAAGTCAGTAAAGCTTTCAGAGTTTACAACTGTAGGACTCTTATTGTAGAGGAAACACCTCATGTTGTTTTTGATGAATCTACTTGTGTTCAGAAGAAACGGGAACATGATGCAAAAGAACTGACCAAGAGAATCACCAGATTAAGCCTGAAAAAGAATGACAAAACATCCACTGAATCTGAAAAGAAGAAGTCAGTCACCATCTATGATTGGAGTGACTCAGACTCAGATAAAGAAGTTCAGTATGAAACTCAGGATGGTGAGACTCAGGATGGAAAGTCTTCACTGAAGGAAAACCAACACACTGAAGCTGACCAATCTGAACAGACACCGATTCGGACTCGGTATGTGATGCCAATGAAGATGTGGTCACAGCTGAGGCAAATTCTGAATCTATCAACCAAAGGGGAACAAATGTCTCTGACAATGTTCTGAATAGAATTTCCCCTGAGGAAGATGATTCCTCTTCTCCTTTTCTATTGTTCCCTGAGTTTACTGAATTAACTGAACCTAACATTTTAAATGTTGAGGATACTATTGAAGGGGGAACATCTATAAGAAGATGGTTAGATAGTCATCCTACAAGTCAGATTGTGGGTGATCTAACTAAAGGTGTCAAAACAAGAAGGTTCCATGGTGAGAGTGCACTATTCTGATGCTTCCTATCGAGGAGAAAGAGCTCTTTGAGATTGGTGAAGCTCTACAAGATTCTCATTGGATTACTGCTATGAAAGATGAGTTGAATCAATTCTCAAGAAATGAAGTATGGGAGCTAGTGGATAGACCTGAAAGGCACAATGTCATTGGAACCAAGTGGGTATTTAAGAATAAAAGAGATGAAAACAACAACATTGTAAGAAACAAGGCAAGGCAAAGTTTTGGTTGCACAAGGTTATTCCCAAGAAGAAGGCTTGGATTATGATGAAACCTTTGCACCGGTTCAAGACTAGAAGCCATCGATTGTTTCTTGCATATCTTGCCCACATGAAGTTCACAGTCTATCAAATGGATGTGAAAAGTGCATTTCTGAATGGTGTTCTTAAAGAAGAGGTTTATGTAGAACAACCTCCTGGTTTCAAACAGAATGACCAAGTTTACAGGCTCAGAAAAGCCTTGTATGGTCTTAAGCAAGCACCCAGAGCATGGTATGATACTCTTTCTCGATTCTTCTTGACCATGGTTTTGTCAAAGGGCTGTTGATAGAACTCGTTCGGGGATAGAAGATGGGAAGATATCTTCGTTGGTTGGATATATGTTGATGACATCATTTTGGATCTTCAAACCATCACCGTGTGAAAAGTTTTCAACACTGATGAAAGGCAAGTTTGAGATGTCAATGATGGGAGAGATGAATTTCTTTCTAGGTCTTCAAGTGAAACAATCAAAGGAAGGAATCTTCATCAACCAAGCAAAGTACACCAGGGATCTGATTGCCAAGTATGGTGTACAGAATTGCAATGCAGTTAGAATTCCTATGAATACTAACTACAAGATGGATCCCGATTTCAAGGCACCGTCGAAGAAGTCATAACCGATTATAGAGGAATCATTGGATCATTGCTCTATCTCACGACAAGTAGGCCCGATATAACATTTCTTTGTTGGGATATGTGAAAGATACTAAGCTAATCCTAAGGCTAGTCACATGGAGGCTGCCAAAAAGAAAGATAAAAAGTAATTATGGTATCGGTGATGATAACCTTGAATTAACCGGGTTACTCGGATCTTGATTATGGAGGTTGCGGGATTGACAGAAGTCCACTCTGGGAACTTGTCAATTTCTTGGAAGCAAGGTTATATCTTGGTTTTCAAAAAAATGGACCTCTCAAAGAGCAACGATCTTCTTGAAGTTGAATACATGGCTGCAGGAAGTTGTTGTGCTCAGATTCTTTGGCTCAGACAACAATTAAGGGATTATAAAGTTGTAGCCAATGAAGTACCAATATTTTGTGACAATAATAGTGCCATTGCTATTTCACAAAATCGGTATTGCACGAGATGCAAGCATGTGGATATCGACATCACTTCATCGAGAGATCATGTCGAGAATAAGGACATCGGCATGGAGAAAATTCATACCGATAAGCAGAGAGCTGATATCTTGACTAAATCTTTGGCTGAATCAAGATTTCAGGAACTATCAGTTGAATTAGGGATGTTGGATCCAAGTGTATAGAGTAAAAATGAAAAAATTGAAGATTTTCGGATGCATGAAGTTTTTCATAATTCTCTTGAGAAACTCGGGATAAAATTGAAATCTTGAATCGAGTCTCGTGAAACTCAGATGCATCAAGGTCAAGATTCAAGAGCATCTTCGAACCCATTCAAGATCAAGATCATCTTGACATTTTTTATCAAGGTCAATACTCAAGAAGAAAGATAAGAGGGAAATTAGTCTGAAGAAGTAATGACTCATGCGACTCATTTATTGCTTAAGTTAAACTCAGTAATCATTCGCAATAAATACAAAACACCTGAGGAATGTTTTTGGGCGGGATCTTTGAAATTCCTAAAAGGTCAACAGTCATTAAATGCTCTGTTACATTTAATCACCAATGAAGTTAAAATGGCGGCTTACTTTTTGGGGATCGACCTTTCGCATACCCGATTAATCGTGGATTAATCTTAACCGTTGCTTTTCACGAAACCGGTACGACTTCCCACGATCTCGAGCTATTTAATCCTTTGAAAGTCATTCAAGCCAAATTTTATTGAAACCCTTCGTTCCCAAAAACCCTCTGCAAATAAATCCCTTTTACCCAGAAAAACATCATCGCTCAAAACCCTAAATCTTCAAATCTCAAATGGCTCCTACCATGTTCGAAAAATTAGCCGAGACAAATAAGCCATGGTATGAGTACGTGGTTTCTTTGGAGAGTACCACCAATGCCAAGCACGAAGAAGAGGAGCTCCATTTAATCCGATTGGCGAAACTGACGAACCTCGTCGCGAATCGACCGGAGGCGGAGTATACTCCCGAGGTAATAGAGTTTGTCGCTAATTTGGAAATAAATGAGGATGATTGTATAGAGTCAAAAGATTTTGTTTCTCATCTTGAACAATCGATGAAGTATGTGGATTTTGTTCGAGAGCTCTACATTGTCCCTAAGAACTTAAACGACGTATTTGAGTTGTGCGATAGGGGAGATGACCCCTCATTATATATGTTGGGACGGGAGCAAGAGTATCTTGATGGGATTACTGAGAATCCTATTATGTTTGAGGCAACTCTGCATAAGCGGCATCTAAAGCCGAAATACAAAGTATTGATGGATATTGTTGGAAAGTGCATCATGAGTCGATTTGGAAGCTTCGAGCAGATCAGCACTCCCAAACTCCGACTTATGGCGGCGATCGAGGACTCACCCACCAAGGAGTTCAACTGGTTGAAGTATCTGATCAAGGTGGTGAGTGAGCAAACCAAGGTCATAAGAAGGGAGGATGGGGTAGTATCTATCAAAGGCAGGATCCTCCATGCCACCAAAATAGCATTTATTTTGGAGATGTCTTGAGATGGAGGAGGATATCTTTTCCAAATCTACTCCATTCCTAAGTCCAAAGTAATGTTCAAGCCCATTACTACAAAGAGGACGATTAGAGGGAAGAAAGTGGAATCACCAGTTGCGGCTGCTGCTGAAGAAAGCCAACAAACCGGGGGAAAGGTCTTGTTGGATGCCAAGAAGGAGCATGGTGAGAAATTTAAGAAACGGAAAACCCTTGCTCCTAAGCGCAAAAGGATGGTGGTTCTCACTGATGATGATGAGGAAAGTGAGACTGAGGAGATTCACCCGAGAGCCAAATCGCGCCGTAAATCGCTTTACTTGTATTGGCTCGAGCTATCTCAAAGGCACAGGATCAAAGCGGGAGCAAGTCTTCTCCGAGGTTCTTGAGGCGTCGCTTAGTTCGATAAGTTCTCTCAAGAAATATTCCAAGGACCTCGGACCTCGGAGAAATACTGATTCTGGCCGAGGAAGCACACCTTTCGGACCTCGGAAAATGTTCGATTCCCTCTAAGGAAGTGCCGCTCTCGGTTCAGAGCAAAATCGAGATCCTGCCGAGGAAGCTCATTTCGGGACCTCGTAACCAAGTCGATTCAAACCGAGGAGCTGCCAAAAACCTCCAGAATTTCTTGAGCCTCGGGAGCCGATGCATTTTTGATGAGCTCTAATGAATGAGCTGTTAGTCAATCTTTCAAAGCAGAAGTTTCCAATCGAACACGAGAGCCCGATGCTCAAGAAAGGTGGTCGAAGAGACCGAATGGCGAAGCAAGGGGAACGGTTCATCCTGACCACTACCCACGAGCTTAGCTCATTCCCCGACCTTCAAGACAACTTCTTCAGATTGAGGTCAACGGTCTACATCCTCAACCAGACTCTTCCGGAGATGCTCAATATTGCTTCATTCAGAGGGGAAGACTGGTGGAACAAGGAGACAACTTTTCTCTCTGAATTCTCAGGATTCAGAAAAACCAAGCTCAGGATGAAAATCTCAGACTTTGATGAGCTTGTGAAGAGGAAGCTTGCTGAGAGGATTGCTGAAGTTGGTTCCCCGAGCTCCAAAGACAAATCTCAGGATGGGGACCAACAAGGGGATGATGAGAGTCAATCTCAGAAGGAGAAAGACTCAATCGATGCCGATCAAAGGCCGCCGAACATCCTCAGACTGAAGTTAGCCTTCAGGTAACTTTTGGCACTATTGATAATTATGCCAGGATTACTGAAGTTCCTACCTTTAACTCTGTAATGTCTGATATGCAGACTGAGGCTCAGGTGGACACCCAAGTTCAGGGTGAATCCCAGACTCAGACTGAGTCTGAAGCCCCAGTTCAAATCAAGCTCGTGTTCGGGACCGAGACTCGGATGAATAAACCAACTCAGGAGTCACAGCCGATCAGATATACTCCTGAGATTGATCTCACCCCACTGATGGTGAAGCTAGAGAAGGTTGAGCCGATCCTGACCAAAGTTGCTCAGATCGAGGAGGCATTGGCCAACCAAGCACAGAAGATTGATAGCTTGAGTTCTTCTTCAGAACTGGTGCAGCTTCAGGATACTCTGACAGACAAGCTGACCTCCATGGAAGGAAAATTAGAAGAAAAGATGGAGGGGGTCAAGGCTGAGCTTAATGCAGAGCTGAAGCAGAAGCATCAGGAGCAGACTCAAAATCTAGAAGCAAGATTGGTAGAGAAGAGTGAGATGCTGGTGAAGAACGTTGTTGAGGAGATGAGCTCAATGCTCATGGCCAAGATGACAGACATGTTCAAGGAAGCTCTCTCAAGCCAATTTGCTCATCTGTCTGAAGAATTCTCTGTGGCGAAGAACCACCTCAGAAGGCTCGAGGAGGAGCAAGATCAGATGGCAGGGGAGGTGCGGAGTGTCAGTAAAGAACAATACCATATGGACACAACACTCTCCAGGCTTCTGCCAGAGTATGGTTCCAAGAAGGGGGAAAGACCTGGAGCTGATCTCAGGGTTTTATTGGAACATACTCTGAAGGGCAAGGTTGTAAAGGAAGCTGAGAAGATGATCATTGCCGAAGCCATGAAGGAGATAGAAGCCACTGAGAAGCTTAAGTTCAAGGAGGTGGAGAAGCCAGTCTACACTCAGGTTTCAGAGGAAACAATGCAGGAAGTTGTTGTAGAGAAACTGAGTGGTAGAGGAAGGATTGGTACAAGCCTAGCTGGTGCTGAAATGCCCATCAAGAGAAAGGCTATGGCGATGAAAGAGCCTGAGGGCAAAAGAGCAAAGGCTTCTAAGCCAATTCAGAGGAAATTATTGCTGGATATTGAAAAATCTGAGGTTGAGCCTAAGAAGAAGGTCTTCCATACCAGAAGCGCTCTGAAAACACTCCAGATTGAACAAGCGAAGAAAGTTGTTGCTTCTGTTTCTGGTGTACCAGTGATCAGAAAGAAGGTAGAAGAAGAGCAGAAAAGAAGGAGTGGGTTCAAAAAGTTCGCAAGCAAGAGGAGAGGGAACACTAAAGCACAGAAATGACCGCACGTTGACAAATGCATGCCAGTCCATCTCAACGATGCATGGGAAGAAATCAAGAGAACCTTCTGGTTCTACTATGATGTGCTCAGAGAATGGAGAGGGGAGAGCTCAGATCTGAATGAGGCTTTCATCGACTATCTCCTGACCTTCTATCCTAAATATCTTCAAGGATGGATAAATCTTGCGGATGAAGGAAAGGTGCAGATAACCGCCCCTGGTCCATACGTGTACCCTCCTCCCAGGCTGGAGAATGGCTGTGTGACTGAGAAAGCAATTGCTCAAGAAATATCTCAGTACGCCATTCAGTTGGGTCTGACAGAGAACAATCCTGATATCATCAAAGAAAGAGATGCGCTGAAAAGAAGATATTACGGAATGTTCAACCTTGAAGTCCCTGCTGATGAGGTGGAAGAGCCGAACTGAAGAGCCGAGCTGAAGAGCAGAAGAAGACAGAAGATGAAGACTCAGAAGATTCTTGTAATCATTTATCTTTTTTTTGTCTTTTTGATTTTGTTCAGATAAGATTCATTGTAACTTGTAACAATCTACCTATCATCAATGAAAACTTATCATTTATGCTCAAAAGATAATATCTCATTATCTTATTTACATGTCTTTTAAATTTGATATGCCTGAATGATTGTCTCTGAATTAATTGTTGGGAAATTAAGTATTTGGTAATGAATCATTTGAGAGATTCTTTACTGAAGAAATTGTTGGGAGATTAATTGTTGGGAGACTCATTATTTATGGGGGAAATTGTTGAAAATAAAACCAATCTTGTAATAGGATAAACTGAAACCTGAGTATAGGTTAAGTATGTGTGTAACAAGATAAGTTTTGGCATCATCAAAAAGGGGGAAATTGTTGGGAGATGAATTTAATAAAGATATGATTTTGATTAGATCCCAAAACCCCTGAGTATGACATGTTCAGAATAATCTTGATAGTTGAGTCAGGATTCAGTTTTAGAGTATTCGGGATGTTATCTGCAAAATATATAGTCAAAGATATATAGATCAAGGTTAAGATCTCAAGATTTCGAAGAACTCAAGAAGTTTTCGAAGAAACCAAAGTTTGATATAAAATCTGAGTTTTGAAAACTTCGAGATAAAACCGAGATATCAAGACTCAAGATGAAATCGAGATATCAAGACTCAAGATGAAATCAAGAATCAAGACTCAAAGATGAAGAATCAAGATATCACCAAGATATCTATGAAGACTCGTAAGACGCCAAGACTCAGAAGACGTCAAGACTAAGAAGAAGACTCAAGACTCAAGACTCAAGACTCAAGACTCGTAAGATGTAAGATCAAGAATCAAGATCAAGAATATCGAAGGCACAAGAATTATCAAGACTCAAGAATGTCTTGAATGCTCGAAGATAAACCTAAATGATCCGAGGCAATCGAAAATATCTATCTCAAGGATTCAATCATCGGAGAAGATCGTGATTCCTTAGAAAATTAGATATTGCCCAAAAACATTCAAATGCGCATAAAAGGAACTAAGACAAAGTGTTGTTAAGGTTATATCAACTCGTAGATTGTAACCAAAAAGAGTCGTTGAATTGTCTACCTTTAAACCGGAGACAAAAGTCAAAAAGAGAAAAGACAACATCGCATCTCATATCGACATCGACAAATGATGTGTCATTGAAAAAAGATGTCAGAAGTACTAAAGTTCCAGACTGCAAAAAGTGAAGACCGGCTACATGAAAGGCTATTGCCTAAAACGTGTTAGGGAGTGTCAAACCCTAAATATATAGTTTCTCACACACCATAAGAGGAAACTCACGGTTATCTCTCCAACGGATAGTTTTTCAAGAGTGACCTTGGTGTATGCCTATAAATACTTGTGACCTTCTTCATTGAAAGGTTACGGGAAATTTGTAAGCAACTCAAGAGCTCAAACTTATTATTGCAAGTTGAAGCACTCGAAAAACTGAGAATTTCCCAAGTGCTTTAAATCGAAGAGAGCTCATTCCACTAAGCCTAGCTTGATAAGATATATCAAAGCTTAGTCGAGATATCCTAGCCTTTGCATTGTTCTTTATTGTAAAGGATATCTCATCCTAGTTGGAAACCAACCAAGAAACCCCAAACCCTTTGTAAGGTAGTTTGAGTGTGATTGTTGGTGAGATTGGAGTTGTAAAGAGTGAGTAAACTACATTGAGGTAGTCGTAAAGCTACGGAGGAGAAGTGAGTAATCTATCTTGGATAGGCAGAGAAGCTTTTGTGTGAGTTTTGAGTTAGTAAACTAGAGGTAGTCGTAAAAGCTCAAAATTAGAAAGGTTAGTAAACTACTGAGAGGTAGTTAGAAAGCCTTAGGAAGTGATTAGTGAATTTCTCCGAAAAGATCGGGAGAGTGGACGTAGGAGCTTGAGTCTCGAACCACTATAATCGATGTGTTCTTTTTGCTTCTGTTTTTGCTTGATTTATCTCGTTGCATTACTTTGTCTTGAAAGCATATTTTTTTCGATATTTCGGTTGGAATCAATCCTTTGAAAGTTGCATATAAATTGAATCACGGCCTAATCACTATTCCATTAAAGGAGGTTTTCAACAAAAAGCTTAAAACGCGAGTATAAACTAAGGGCCAACCATTTCAAGACATCCGAGTAGCTAGAACAGATAGTTACCAAACCGAACTTACTCTTCCGAGGGTTCAATAAGTTAGTTATCGATCCAAGCAACTCGGGATCTCTCAAAACTTCGAGGACTCGGTTGGGATTATCGAGGTATCCAAAGCATTTCGGGATCACTATCTCGAGATAGACTTTGACTCAGAGCGATTTGTGCTTTCGGGACCAAATCATCGGACAACAACGACCCCCCAGTGACCTCGAAGAAAAAAGTTTAAAAAAACCTTGAACACGTGTATTCCCCCCCCATACACGTGTAAGACTCATTTGCACCGGGACCAACAAATTGTGACAAATTATTTTTGTCACTATAATATATTATTTAGTGACGAAAATAATAATCATCACTAAAAGTTCAGATTTGGTGACAATATATTTTTCGTCATATTTCACATATTTTGTCATGAAAGAATTACAGAAAAATGACGAAAAAAATGATCGTGGTTATATATATAGATATAATGACAACAAAATTTCGTCACAAAAAATTATACTTTAGTAACAAAATATTCGTCGTCGTTAAAAGATGTGAAAATGGTGACAATATTTTTTGTCATAAAAAAATATTATTCAGTGACGATGATGATAATTGTCACTAAAGGAATTGATATAGTAACAATATATATCGTCATAATTAATTAAGATACAATGACTATTATTTCGTCATAATAATAATACATATTGTGACGCATTTATTTCATCATGAAATAATTACTTATTATCAATTTATTTGAATTTTTATATATATTAAATCAGTAATAATACTAAATTATAAATATTACAACAAAAATTAAATTAAAGAAAGATAAAAAATTAATTTGCATTAACAAAAAACTCCTTCAAGCAATTAGAAAACAATCAACAATCTTTGTTATCAATATTACATGAAACAATAAACTAAAAAAAAATAGAGTCTTGTATATTTCTAAAACTAATTTTCATGCTATTATTTTTTTTGCACTTCAAACGACGATGATGAAATCTTCTCCTCTGTAATATATCACCTATGAAAAAATATTATATCAGATGAATTTTCTAATTTAATTAATAAGTCATACATCTCGCAAGATCATAATAAGCACCAATCCACTCAGTGTTTTCATAACTGAACCGGTGATCGAACCGGATAGACCATCGTCAGCGGTTCAACAGGTCGGACCGGTTCAACCGGCGATTCAACCGTTAAAATAATATCTCCCCAATTTTTTCAATATTCTTTATATTTAATTAAAGAATAAAATAAATATAATATATATATAGACACATGTTACGGATCAAAATATATTGAAAGTAGAGGAGTTATCCAGCTGTAAACCACTGGAGTCTAGGGCCTGTAGGCTTGACCAACAATTTGTTTAAACCCATTTTCACTCCAATCTCCCAAACAAATCACCCACTCTTCTTTCTCTCTCTCTCACCACTAGGGGTGGACGGTACGACATACCAAAAATTTTCTCGCCATATCATTTCGTCATCGAAATTTTCGATCTTAGAAAAATTTCATACCGTTGTAAATCCGATATTACATACCGATACGTGCGAAATTTCAATATATACCGGTATACCAAAATATTTTGGATATCGAGGAAATTTTCGATATCTTAGATATTTTTCCTAAAGATATCTGAAATTTTTTCAGGTATCTGAAAATATTTAGGTATACCAAAATATTTTGGTATTTCGGTATACCAAAATTTTATATATTTTCATACCGTTATCGTACTTAAATTTTTTGGTGCGGTACCAAATGCAGAAATTTCGGTATACCGAAAATTTTGATAAAATCGATATTTTTCGGTACGGTAAGTGCGGTATACCGGTATTTTCGGTATTTCCTCCACCCATACTCACCACAATCTTCCCAAAAGAAAAAGCACGTGTCCTGTATATCGCCGGCAAAAGAAGAAAATGGCCTCTCCAGAGAGCGCCACCACCCCCTCCCAAAAACCTCCAATCCGCAAGTGGAAATCGCCGGCAATTTCAAGCCGAACCTGGAGCAGCCCGCGTTCCACAACCTCCATGAGTCAGTATCCGGTCACCACCTCTTCGACGGTGATGGTATGATCCACGCCGTTTCACTCTCCGGTGAAGATGAAACCCCAAAATCCTAATTGCTATTAATTTCTTATTTTAAAAAATAAATAAAATCGGTTGAACCGGTTTAACCAGTTTTGGCCAATTTTGACCGATTTTGACCGGGTTTGATCGGTTCAACCGATAAAACGGTATTTAGGGGGTTATCAGACCGGTTTCGGGGCCGGTTCTGACATCACTGAATCCACTAACTTCCTTTTGACTATGCTTCTCAATCACATCAGTTTCGTGAAACAGATCTACTTTCAGGACACTAAGAGTCACAAAATCAAATTTCCCCATGTAACATTACAAAATCAAAGTTTAAAAAGAAGACTTATAACATTGCAATACGTAGTCTCCTCATTTTTTCCTGTACATAATAATATTTAAAAACTAGAATACCTAGAATCAAATATAATAAAATGAGAAAAAAACAAATCAGATTGCCATCATTATCATATAAAAACTCGAGAATGATAATTACATACAAGTCATGCAATGTAACTGTCATTTACCTTGGTACATGTGCGACTCAGCGATTGTGATCCCCCCTTTACAAGCTTTAGAACTATGGGTTGATCAACATCTGGTTGATTTCAAGGAAACAAAAGGACATTTAGGATGAACTGGATGCAGTAAAAAATGGAAAAGGAGATGATGCATTGGAATAAGTCAAAGGCATCTTCTAATGTGATGGATTTACGTCCTTTATCTATGATGGAGAGAGCACCTACTTTAGATAAGTGAATTCATAAAAGAGAATATCATGACTTATACAAATTGAAGTTCAGTTGTTCTACTACTAAGAGAGTATATCATAATCAGATAGACAATATTTCATAGCAAAATAACATCAGGACAACATTCAAACATGCTTCTGAACAAGACATTTAGTTAAATTAAATCTATTTCATTTGAGATCAAAATAGATACTTACCAACGTAAGTGTGAGAAAGTTGATGATTAGAAACTCTATCGGAAAATTGAAGAGAGAGCTGCACAAGCTTATGCAGAGGTATTCATTTGTCAATCATCTGAGGTGCAACATCCGGAGCTTGGTTTTTCCGACGAACAACTTCCAATCATTTCAGAACTTTGCAACAGTTGCCTCATCAAAATTCTATGAAGAGCACCTACGTTTATCTGGTCATGAACAAAGAGACACAAATGTTTATCTGATAAGTAACAGATTCATTGTGATCTACCAATTTACAAGCATATTCGCCCGTGGGAGATCAATTCACGATATATCTACAAGGTAATCATTCTTATTGACAGGATTCTGAAATTACACATATCAATTGAAAAACCACATGATGACAATCAGACAAGAAAATTAGACTTCCATTAATACTTAAAAGAAATGCTCCCCAACCAGCAACACCCAACAGCAAAATATCTGGAATGGCAGGTTAACAATACATTATCACTGTGGCATAATGAAAAGGAATCATTACTCATTAAACAAAAGATTTTTGTTGTCCAAAAAAACCATTCAGTTCTAACTACAAAACCTGAGAGCCAATAAAACAGAAGAGATAAAATAATTAATACAATAAGACTTCTAAGGGATAGAGAAAAATACTCTACTATCGCCTCTAACTAAGAAACCTAATAGAACTATCCTTACAAGTTGCAACAATTCTTTACTGATACCAAATTAAGCACTCAAGAGATTGTTTTTCATGTCAGTTGCATTCCTTTATTCCAAATTGGATGAAAAACAATGCTACTTCACAAAAAGAAAGGTAAAAATATCTAAATAAATATTTGAACCTCCATTGAAATTTAGGAATGAGCAAATCATCTAAAGAATTATTTAAAATGAACGATCGCACTCACCTGCAGCCATCCTTTTGTTCTTGTAGACAATACAGTCATTGTCCTTACATTCAATGTTGATGGCAATGATCCAATGAAGTCGTAGTTCAGTAGCAGGTAATAAACAGTTTCTCTTTATGATGCCATAGTCTGTAACACCTGGATTACTGTTTTCTCCTAGATAAATACACTTTCATGAATTATGATAACAGAGAAGAGAGAAAAACATAGGTAAAACATCTCCAACAAAAACCATGACTCACATCAACAAAATAATACTAAATTTAAAAAATTTATTGTTAATTCACTCCAGTAAGGGGAAAATATTATGAAAGTAGAGCAATAATATACCCCCCCCTCCCCCCCAAAAAAACCTCAGCTGATGGAGATTCAAAACAAAATACAGTCAGTTCCTGTAGATAAACTCACATAAGAATAAAACTAAAGTCTTTCAAAAGAGAATTTATGTTACTAATTTGGTACCAAACAAACCATGAAATATATTCTGAAACCTACTTAGCCTATTAGCAAGTCATCAATCTCATAGGGACTTTGCTTTGATTAGATAATAGAATATTTTTCCTACCTATAGACAGATAGACATTTTAAATAATTCTTCCTTCTGTGGGTTATAAAGAATGATAGAAATTTTAAATAATTCTTGAGATGGATTAAACAACAACTAATCGAGAGAATGGGTTATAAAAAATGATTGTACATATTCTTATATTTAAACATCGAGAGAAACATATAACAAGAATAAAAGATGGATTCAATAATTTCGGACCATGGTGAACAATCTAAATGAGATGGATTAAACAACAACTATGATTTTAAAAAAGAGAGAATCAAAAAATCTACTTCAATGTCAAGGTGTATTCTTAACATGGTTGTTATCCTTTGAACTCTACCTTAACATATATTCTTATATTTAAACAGGCATCTCAAGAGAAAACCTTAACTACAACTAAAGAAAAAATCTAAAAGAAATAAAATAATATGCAATATAATCTATAATCAAAAAAAAAAAAATCATAAAGAAGATATAGATGCTTTTATAAACATAATTGGATAAAAATCACACCTAAACAATCTAGAAAAGTTTAAGTAAAATCATTTTATGAAATTTTTAGTAAAAAGCAGATTTAAAAAAAGTTTTCAAACACTATGTGGACCCCTTGTCATGATTTTTTATGTTTCAAAAGATGTGATCTTTCAACTAAGTAATGCACACGAAAATTAATAAGGGTTCAGGATGGAAATTGTATTCTTCCATCAATTACTTTTTGGTTGTTAGTCCATTAACTAAATACCACCCAATCAAATAGGGATGTAAATTATCTAAGTGTTCTTTATGTTCCCAAAATTCATTACACTTCAACTTATAATAACAATCAACATCAAAATATCAGTATTTCTATTTCTAACTCCACAATTATTTGTCAGAATCCCAAGCATCTAGTGGATAAATGAGCATTGAATTGAAATATTAAATTAGACCATTAATACTCTATTATGTTAAGACTGCTTTGAATAATTATCTGGTGTAAAACATTTAACTTATGTAAGAAAAAGAATATTTGATCCATCAAGATAAAGTACTAATAATTGAAAAGAAAGAAGTGAACAAGCATAGGAAGAAGTGAACACTGAACATAAATAGCAACTGAACAACTTTCTATTGTCTTTATATTTATGTTTATTTCTATTGAAAGAATTAAATGGGAATGTGAGAAATTACATCTTGCAGTACAACGAATAAAGATGTATAGACATGGATCTCCATGTTTTTTATCTTTTGTGTAGAGGATAAAAGAAAGGCAGAAATTCTTGTTACATCATGTTTGGAAAGTGTTCGATGAATTGTTTCGATCTCAATCGAAGGGTCGGATGATGACTCTTCGATTTCAATTTTAAGCTTCTTGATGCTACTTATCAAGTCCTTGAGCACACTAAATCTACTAATGGCAATAAATATCAGTCTAATGGTAACAATATTTAGTCTTCATGGCAGCAACTATCGGCCTACTGGGAATAATTATCAGCCTACTTACAACTATTTTATATTTTTCTCAGTTTTTCAATAGAAACCACTTACAAGAATTAAAACATAACAAGAGAGAATAAAGAACTAACAATATCTCCCCATCTTGAAGCAAATCAAATGGAGGCAAATCTTCATCCAATCTCATGTTTGAGAAGGTTTCCAAGATAAATTCTCGTCTGAGTCTACACACATATATAAACCCAATATCAAATGTCTAACAAAATCAAATAGAGCAAAACTTCCATATACATAAAGATTGCAAAAATCATATTGCACGAGATTATGAGTTTGTGGTGTAACATACCGCAAAAAAAACGTCATCGAGTTCCCCAAAGCTAGATTCCGCCATTGACGACCATGAATGCGATCACATAGTCAGACAGATCATGTGGGCGAACGCGATCACACTCTATTTTTCTCCTAAAAAATTTGACAGCATTCATCTAGAAACCCCAAAATTTTACGGAATCCCAAATTTGCAGAAACCCCAATGTCAGCATAATTTGACAAAACTCAACTTGAAACCCCAAATTTGCAGCAACCTCAGTATCAATTTGAAGAAAAATTCGTAAATTGAAGAAATGAGAGGAGAGAAGACATTACAAATTTGCAATCGCATCATCAAAATAATTGAAACACACCGCGACGGCTTTGTGGGAGCACACAACGACAAGGGCGGCGGCGCGGCAGAGATGAATGCAGGCGGCGGCGGCGGTGGCGTGACAAAGTTGAAACGGTGGGCTGCTTTGACGGCGAAAGACGACAGAAAGTGCAAAACTGGGAAGAAGGCGACGATGGAATCGTGTTTGAGAATTTAGGAATTAGGAATCAAAGAAGGCCGAAATGGGGGTTCAATGGAATTGAAAATCTAGGGTTCTAGAAATTTCTTCGAGTGAAGTAATGTAAAAAATTAAGGTGGTGTTTGTTTTCAGCCGGGGCGGTCAGGATGGGGGATGGGCCTCTCCCCGTCCCGTCCACTTTTCGGATTTTCACATCCCATCATCCATCCAAATATACATTAACCCTTATTATATATCTATATACTAAAATTATCACATCATTACTTTTCTTACATCAATTCATTCTCTCTCATACCTTTCTTACAACAATTCATTATCACTCCTACTTTTCTTACACTTTTCTTTCATACAATCATTATCACATTAACTAACAATAATAAAATAATACATCATCATAATTAAAAAGTATTGATTTGACATAAAATTCTATCCATCCCTATTATATCCAACCCAAAACAAACAAGGGATTACTATTCACAGGATTTCCCCCATCCACTTTTTTCCCCCATCCGGATTTGTCCCATCCACCTCAAGCTCAAAACAAAACATATCCTAAGTGTTTTATTTATATTTCACTTTTTTTCTTTAAATTTAGTGTATTTTTTTGGTATTTACCCCAATCATGAATTGAAAATTTCACTTTGATGATCTGAAGATTTGAAAGACCGCCAGTAATGTTGTTTGGCTCCCAAACATTTGTATTAACGTAAATATTTTTATTTTTATTTTTATTTTTATTTTTATTTATCGTAATGATTATTTAGTGAAATAGAATATTTATTTGACTTGAGAAGAACAATAAAAATTATATGTAAACTTTTTTTTTATTAATTTTTTTATTAATATAGAGTGAAAAATTTATTATATAAAAAATTATTTTGTTTTAGAAGGAGTTTTCTGATACCAATCGAAAATATCAATTTTTACTAAGTTTTATTAATATTTTTAATTATTCAAATCTACTAATTTTCTTTTCTTTTTTAATAATTAAAAAAATATTGTTCATTATTTTTATAATCAAATAAAATTCATCATAAATGAAAATTACTTTTATTATATTATTCATTACCTTTTAAGAATTAAATGATGTGTATCTGCATATCGTATTATAAAAGGGCATGACTTATATTACAATAGGGTATTAATTGTGATATTAAAAGGTAATGGCTTATATTATAAAAGGGTATTAGTTGTGATAATTAAAGTGTATAATTTATATTACAAATTAAGAAGTATTAATCATGATAACAGAAGTGTATGACATATTACAAAAGGGTATTAGTCATGATACTGACGAGTGTAAGTTATACTACTGAAGAGTATGACTTATACTACAAAAGGGTATTAGTCGTGATACTGACGAGTGTAACTTATACTACAAGATGATATTAGTCATGATAACTGAAGGGTGTAACTTTGTTGGGATATTTTAGTTTTGATGAATTAAGCCAAAATATTATCAACTTGTGTTATTTAAGTTAATCTACAGATAACAAGTTGAGGGGAAATGAGAGAACAAGTTAAGGGAGAACTCATGAAATCAGACGAAGATGATCGAGATGAGACGAGGCTGCAGACGAGACTGATCGAGATCAGATGAGTAGGATGAGTTCTGAGTTAACTGATGAACAGTGAAATCAGAACTGATGAACAGTGAAATCAGAATGATGAACAATGATTTTCAAACAAATATGAGCAAAGGATTTTCAGACGTAAATCTGCAGATCGATCAACGATACCATAAATCGCCAGATCGATCAAAGCGACCGTAAATCTGCGACTGTAAATCAGGTGACCGTAATCGAAGAGATGAACAAAGAATCAGCGACAAATCGATCCGATTAGACACACAAAAAGTTGTCCAATGAGAAGAAGACAACACATATATGGATGTGACATAAAAAGTTCGCAAGCTAAATAAAGGCAAAAAGGACAAAGAAAAGTGGAAGATTATTAGTATGGATTTGAATTTACTCTCCAGCGGTAATATTCAAATCCACACTATAAATACATTGCACTATCTTCAAAAGAAGATAATGGAGGATCTTTGCAAAAATGAAGATTAAAGCCAAATATTCAAGCATCTCCATTCAAGAACACGAGCATTAAATATCGATTTACCCAAGAGTGTTCTTCATTATATCTAAGCATAAATGCCATATCATAAGCTTAGAGAGATTTTCCCATCCTTAGCTTAAAGGCTAAAACAATGTAAGGGAAAATCTCACCTAGTTGGAAATAACACCAAACCCAAACCCTTTCTTGAGAGAGAATTAGTGGTTAAGTAAGGTAGTTAATAGGCGATCCCGTTAGGGAGATAAGTCCCGTAGGCAATCCCGTAAGGGAGATAAGTCCCGTGAGAGTGAGAACTCATTAAACATCTATAGGCGATCCCGTGAGGGGATATGTCCCTTTGAGTGAGAGCTCCATAAATATCTGTTGGTTAAGTTGGTGCCCCATGAAGGGAAGAGTGGATGTAGGACGAGTTGTCCGAACCACTATAAAAATACGTGTGTTCTTATTTGCTTTCATATTAATTGTCATACATACTTTAGCAAATCTACATAACGCATTAAAAAAAAATTAAGTCACCTCCCATTGAGATTTTACGAGTTTTAAATCGGGTTTTTCGGGACCAACAAACTTATATTACAAAAGGGTATTAGTCGTGATACTGAAGAGTGTGACTTATATTACAAAAGGGTATTAGTCGTGATACTGAAGAGTGTAACTTATACTACAACAGGGTATTAGTCGTGATAAATGAAGGGTATGACTTATATTGCAAAAAGGTATTAGTCGTGATACTGAATAGTGTAACTTATACTACAAGAGGGTATTCGTCGTGGTAACTGAAGGGTGTAACATACATTACAAAAGGGTATTAGTCGTGATAATGAAGAGTGTAACTTATATTACAAAAGGGTATTAGTCGTGATATTGAAGAGTGTAACTTATATTACAAAAGGGTATTAGTCGTGATACTAAAGAGTGTAACTTATACTACAACATGGTACTAGTTGTGATAACTGAAGGGTACAACTTATATTACAAAATGCTTTTAGTCGTGATACTGAACAATGTAACTTATACCATAAAAGGTTATTAGTCGTGATAACTGAAGGGTGTAATTTATATTAAAATGGGTATTAGTCGTGATACTGAAGAGTGTAACTTATATTATAAAAGGGTATTAGTCGTGACACTGAAGAGTGTAACTTATACTACAACAAGGTATTAGTCGTGATAACTGAAGGGTATGACTTATATTACAAAAAGGTATTAGTTGTGATACTGAAGAGTGTAACTTATACTACAAAAGGGTATTAGTCATGATACTGAAGAGTATGACTTATATTACCAAAGGGTATTAGTCATGATACTGAAAAGTGTAACTTATACTACAAAAGGGTATTAGTCATGATACTGAAGAGTGTAACTTTTACTAATCATGATATTTGAAGAGTATGACTTATATTGAAAAAGAATAATTAATCGTGATATTGAAGGATATAATTTATATTATAAAAGAGTATTATTAAAAAAAAGGTTAAAAGACTGAAATTAATTTGCTAAATTTTTATTTTTTGAAAGTTTCCCTGGAAGTAAATAAATAAAATATTTTCGATTTTGGTAAATAATCTTTGTCTAGTTTAGTCGAGCATTAGGTAAGTTATTTGTTGGAAGGTCTTAGGTTCAATTACCATTAGTGTATTTATTTTTTATATTGAAAATTTGATACTTAAAATTAATCTATAATAAATTTAAACTTTAACAATAAAGATGTTTAGCATACCTGGTAGCTTTAGTTAGGTGTTTTTCATATTATTTATGTTAAAGGTCTTATGTTCGATCCCAGTGTGATAATTTTTTATAAGGAAAAACTGATATTTAAAAGATGAGTCGGTCTTATGTGAAAGTTTTCACATGTGAAAATATTAAATTTCGCGAGTCAAACCAGTAATTAAAATGTGACCGTATGAGTTGGGTATTGTGAGCCTTGGTAGCCTAATGTTAGATGTCGCTTCTTTAGGTTGTGTTTAACCTGGGTTCGATTCCCTGTGGCAGCAAGTAAAATATTTTTTTTAGATTCACGAATCATAAAGGATTTTAATAAAAGACCATATATGTATTTGTGTGCCATAAGCCTCTCACGCCCAATGGTAGATAATCGCTCCTTTAGAACCGATTAAATCTTGGGTTCGATTCTCGTGAGCCGGCAATTAAATTACTTTTTTATATTTTTTCTGTAAATAAAAAAAATTGGTAAGGAACCTTCCCTCTTAGAAAGACTTGAGTTAGACCATTATATAACCTTTATTTAACAAAAAAAAACAATTTTTATATTGTAAGTAGTTGTAGAAGAGTTGTGATGCTCTCTTCTTACCATTTCAAAGACCTATGTTCTATCCCTGTTAGTAGTGACTTTTGCCTTTTTTTTTTTAATTTAAGTCAATTTTTTCAATATTTTCACTAAATATTTCACCTTTATGTTTCTGTTAATGCCAAAAAAGTTGTACTAAATTGTTGTAGCTTAACGGTATGCAGTGTTAGTTTAGACCCTGCGATTCTGGGTTTGAAACCTAGCAGGTTCAATCCCTGTGAGTAGTGACTTTTGCCCATTTTTTTAAATTAAGTCTATTTTTTCAATATTTTTACTAAATATTTCACCTTTATCTTTCTATTAATTCCGAAAAGGTTGCACTAAATTGCTATAGCATAATGGTAAGCTGTCTGATTTTAGACCTCTACGATTCTGGGTTCGAAACTTAGCAGTGTTGTTTTTTTATTTGACTTGGTCAAATAAAGAAATTTTCACATAAGATTTTGTCTTAAAAGATATAAATTAGGATATAAGAAATAAAAATTATATAGTTGAGTTGGTTTTTTTATTTGACCTACTCAAATAAAGAAATTTTCACATAAGATTAAATATAAATTAGGATATAAGAAATAAAAATTGTGTAGTTGAGTTGGTTTTTTTATTTGACCAAGTCAAATAAAGAAATTTTCATATAAAATTTTGTCTTAAAAGATATAAATTAGGATATAAAAAATAAAAATTGTATAATAGAGTTGGTGGGAATTAGAAAATTCTATTTTAGAAGTCTTAGATTTGAACATTAATTACAACATATTTTATTTTGAATTATTGTAAAGTTTTATTTAATTTCGGCACCATATGTGCACGATAATGACGAATATGAAAATATATATATTACTAAATGATTACCGTCCACAATTTTTATATAAGGAAAATTGATGTTTAAAATATAACAATATTAAATTCAAATATAAGCATTGAAAGTGTATAGTTGAGTTGGAGGGCTTAATTAAATTATATATTATAAGTCTTGAGTTCAAACCTTAATTATTGCATTTTATATTTGAGTTATTGTGACTTTTTATTTAATTTCGTCACCATATGTGCACAATAGTGACAAATATGAAATTTTGTCACTAAATAATTACCGTCAACAATTTATTCTTATGAAAAAATTCAAATTCTTCATGTTTGTGTAACAAATGATGACTAAATTCATATGTCGTGAAAAATCGGGTATAGAATATTAGAATTTATGACTTCCTTATGTTGAAATTGACAAATGATTATTTATTGTCACTATATATAAATATTGGTGAAGAAAGAATATGTCACTAATTACTATGAACAATTAATGACGAAACATAAAACCGTCATGAAAATTTAATATTATATGACGAATATGATCGTCACTAATTACAATGAAGATCGTCACCAAACAATATTGTGACGAAATAAGTGTGTCACTAATAATTAATTATTAATCGTCACTATATATAAATATTGGTAACAAAAGAATATGTCACTAATTGCTGTGAACAATTATCGACGAAACATAAAACTGTCATGAAAATTTTATATTATATGACGACTATGATCGTCACTAATTACAATGAAGATCGTCACCGAAATAATATTGTTACGAAATAGGTGCGTCATTAAAAAATGATTATTAATCATCACTATATATAAATATTGGTGACGAAACAATATGTCACTAATTACTATGAACAATTAACGACGAAACATAAAATTGTCATGAAAATTTTATATTATATAACGACTATGTTCGTCACTAATTACAATGACGATCGTCACCAAATAAAATTGTGACGAATTAAGTGCGTCACAAATTCTTTTGAATAATTAATGACAAAACATATAGTGGTCATAAAAATAGTATTTTTCATGACATTGAATGTCATCACTAAATATTATGAATATCGTCACCAAAGTTTATTGTGACGAATTTCTTGTTATAGTCATGAATTCTTTGAACTAGTGACGAAAAAAACACCAATGGTGACAAAAATAAATTTTGTCACAAATTCTCACTTTTTAGTGACGAAAAATAAATTTATCACCTTTAGGTAACATATTGTGACGAATTTTGTGTCGTCACAGAAAATTTTGTCACGGAATGTGTGATTTCCTGTAGTGATATGTTTGACTCATTTTTATTAATTAAATAAACATCAGTGTTCAATGTATCAATTGGTTCAAAAAAATTAGAAAATAATAAGTGGAATCTAAGATTTGAAAATTCGGCTTAGTTGACTTTTTTAGATGGTAAAAATTTGACAGAATACATAAAACAAGTCATAATTAATAATAATCAATATAAAATGAAAGTCAATAACATTCTATAATTATGTTAATCATTTATAATTTAGATATACAAATATAATTTTAGGTATAAAAAGTAATAACTTAATTCTCTCAAATATAATTATATATATATATATATTGTGTATGTGTCTTTAATAGTGTCTGTTGGGAAATTTTGTATTAAGTTTTGATGGAAGTTCCAAAACAGTTTGTAATAGGACCAGTAAGACCTGTTAGCTGACTGATGATTTAGTATCAGGATAGGATGACCAGCTGAAATGTATAAACAACTGATGTAAAGGATAGGTCACATATTGAGGGGGAACTCAATATGTATAGGTCAGGTCAGAAGATCAGAAGACCAGATGAGGTCAGAAGAACAGAAGACCTGATAAGATTAGAAGGTCAGAAGACAAGTCAAGTCAGATGATCAGGTGAAGACATGAAGCTCAAGCTCAGAAGACCTGAAGATCAGATGGCTACCAGAAGACCAGAAGACCAGAAGACCTACATCAGTCGAGTCTTCTAGTTGAGCTAAGACAACTTGCACCAGAAGACTCTATCAGGTAGACTGATCAGTTTTATCTGATCAGGTCAGCTCACACCAGGTGTCAACTGATGTTACACCAGATCATACGTACTATCAGAACAAGAAGAATGTCAACTTTAGTTGGTAGAACAAACACCGAAAAGTGTACTTGTTAACCAATGAGAACGAGACACGTATGTACGGAGCCAACAATGCGGGATTTGGCGCTGCAAAGTCAAATGGCTATAAAGGACAAATATACACGCTTTTGGCCATGTCGTTCCTGAAGCACGTCAAATCATACCTGCAATCTACAAAAAATAACCTGAAATTCAAATTGCTCTCCAACGGCTCTTTGATTTCGAGGTCTATAAATATGGGATTGCTCTTCATAGTGAAGACACAGAAATTATCATCAAGCTCAAGCAATAAGCAAATTTCCGCACGAAGAACACAAAATTCAAGTTTATTTTATAAGTGCTCATCCCATTGTTCTTAGCATAGAAATCTCATCTGCTAGCTTTAGGCTACATAAACACAAGGATAGATTTCCAAGTGGAACAACAACAAATCTTTACCCAAACCCAAAAGTTAGGTTAAGTTTGTTTAGCAAGATTTCAGACTAGGGTTTCTAGTTCTGTATTCTGGGATCGGTTGAGTGAGAACTCTCTAAACATCTGTTGGTTATACTGTGTTGGACTAACACAATAAACTAAGTTCAGTTGGTTAAGTTGGTGCCCCTTGTGATAGGGAAGAGTGGGCATAGGACTGGTTGTCCGAACCACTATAAAAATCTTGTGTGTATTTACTTGCTCTTAATTGCTTTACACTATTGCACACAACTTGGCTTTAAATTGCATATTCTGTGTTAGGATCTGCATCAAGCAACTGATCTGATCAGCTTGACATTTTAGTCATCTGATTGAAAACAGACTTCAGAATCTAATCTTATAAAACTGGTTTTTCACACGGGTTAAAACTAGCTTCCGCACATCAATTAAACTGATAGACTCCGAACTGATCTGCCCTCAGACGATCAGTAAGTTGGATATCAGTCCAAACTGATTCACTCGCACTCTGATCAGGCAACCTGCCATCACACCTGATCTTGCATGAAAAAGTTTTCAGAAGTCTATTCACCCCTCCCCTCTAGACTTCTGCCCTCACAAAACCCGTTCGGGACCTACAAGTGGTATCAGAGCAGTGGTTCTACGGACCACTGGCTTTGAATAACATCGGTTCTTGAGGAAGAACCTTTGTGGTCACTTGAACAGATTTTAAAAACCGTTTTTAAATCTTCATCTGTTTTCAAAACTCGCTAAGCATGGATAATACATCTGGTATGTATCATGATCTACCCAAGTTTTCTATTGATGAGTATGCAGATTGGGTCATACTCATGAGCAATCATCTGGGAGCTATAAGCAGCAGAATGATGGAAGTTCTTGAATAAGGACCTATCATTATCTACCACAACAACCCAGCTGAAGGTGGTGATCCAAATTTTCCAGTTGGCGTTCGGATCAGAAAGAGCCCATCTTTGATGGATGCTGAAGAAAGAAAGCTGTCAAATCTGGATACGATTGCTAGACATATCATCATGAAGACGATGGATAAGATCACAATAGAAAAGATCAAGTACCTCAAGACTGCGAAGCGGAATGTAGGATACTCTATTTGAGATATATGCGAAGAAATGAGCAGAGATAGAGGGCCCGTGAGTTCTGAGTTTTAACTGGTTAAGTTCAAGAAACTCGAATCTTTAACGAGATGATCAACCAGCTAGATGGAAGGGTTACCATGTCAATAAACAAGCTCATAGAGTTAGGACGTGAAATGACCGACAAGGACATCAACTACAAGATTCTGAGATCCTTAATGAAGAAATGGAATATGAAGGTTACGGTGATTAAGGACTGCCAAGATATAGCGAAGATGAAGCCGAGCAGTTTGTTCTTAAATCTAAAAGCCCATGAATTCGACCTGATTGAGAGAGGGCAAGAGGAAGATGATGAGTCATCTGCCGAAACCACACCTGCAACAACAAAAGTAGTAGCATTCAAAGCAGGTGGCAGTTGCTCAAAATCTTCTGAGCCTATTGGAAACATTGTCAGTCAAGCTGAACAGATAGCTCTACTCACCAGAAAGCTTGAAAGATCAAACATTCAATTGGGAAAGTATAGAAGATTCTACAAAGACTATCGGAATAGCAGAGGAAGAGATAGAAGATAAATCCAGTTGCGGGAAAAAAGCAGTCGATCGATGAAGAGGCGACCAAAGAGAAAAATAAAAGAGATGATCGTCTTTGAAGATCCACAAATCGAAAAGGAGAAATTCGGATCAAAGGCAAACAGGAAGTCACCGATAGATCATCTGGGAAGATATGACTCGCCGCGGAAGAAGTTACGAGAGAGAGGAGTCTGCTTCAATTGCCCGAAACCCAGTCCTACGGTCTTGGTCGCCTCTGACGGCCAAAAGAAAAGAAGATAAGAGGAACGAGAAGAACAGCAACGTATGAGACATGAAAGCTATGGTTCTTGACCTTTCTTTGGAATAGATGATTCTTATCTGCCATCTGAAGATTCTGGTTACTCATCCGTGGAAGACTTCTGTCTGATGAGCAATGCTGATGACTTCAACAATTTTGATGTTCTCATCTGATGACGACATCTGTCTCATGGCCAAGGAAGAAGATCAATCTGAGGTATCTTCTAAACCATCTGTGTTTTCTGTTTCCACACCGGTATCAAAACACACCCTCTTGGAGAGATTGACTGTGGATCTCTGGTGAGCAATTCTTGATGATCTCTCAATGCGATGAACAACTTATACCACAGTGGAAGCTGAGAACGGAAAGTTAAGGATAGGAACATTCAGCTTGTTAAAGAAAATGTTGTCAGAAAAGTTGTTGAACTGAAATCATTTGAAGGCCTTTCGAGAAGATGATGCTTGAATGGAAGTTACGAAAGTCGATTCTTACGATCGGGATAAACTAATTAAGGAACATCTAGCTATTAACAAACATCAAGCTGATGATCTCAAAATCCTCCAAGCTAAGTTTGATGAACTCTTCCGACTGCATGAGAGTCTAAAAACAACTGAGGATAGTTTGCGTAAGAAAATAGAGGTTTTCACGAAATCATCTAAGAACGTTCAAGATCTGAACAACTATTTTCATACGTTAACTAATAAGAAGGGAATTGGATATGAACACCCTTCCGCATCCTCAAAAGCCCCGTCTGGTTCACTTTAGAAAAGTGTAATCAAACGAGTTTCTGATCAAGATACACAAAAAACAAAATTTGTATCAGATAAGAAAAGGATCGGTGACCGGTCAAAAAGTGTATAATGCGGAGGAAAGGAAACTATAAATGGACCACAACTGATCAAGTATCAGCCGAGGAATCAACAGAAGAACCATGTTCTTCTGAAGAGACCTCAACTTTGATCGTGATTAGGAATAAGAAAAAACAACCTCTCAAAAGGAAATCGATATGAAACCTAATCGAGTCCAATTTGCCTAACAAGCAAGCTAATGGTGGCTCGCTAAGACCATCAAAAGATATGAATCTTTTAATGGTAGCGATAGTACCTACCCTTACAATCGAAACCTAGAACAACTTTTTGAGCCCCTTTGGATTAAAAAGACAAATATCAATAAAAAATCCCAAGTCTTGATTCATCCAAGGCTCTTTTCATGATCATCTTGACCAGATTGCATATGAAGAGGCGTATAATTATGTAGATGTTTATGGGAGAACCAGATCAAGCCCTCTGTTTTTCAACAAAGGTGCGGATATGTTTGGATCCCGAAAGGTACTTCTAACCCCGAGGACCGATTCTCTTTGGGGTACCTAAAGCTGATTTGATTGCGGGTTAGCGTGGGTTTGACCAATAAAGGAGGTGTACAAGCAACTATCTCGGTACATCGATAGTGGATGCTCAAGGCACATGATTTGGAAGCAAACATCTCCTTAGTTCATACCGCGAACAAAGAAGGCCCGCGTGTACTCTTTGGTGATGATAACTTTGGTTTTACCAGAGGATTGAACCTTAGAGAATGATAATGTGTGAGTTCTTTGGAGTCTCGTATGTCGATGGTTTGAAGCATAATCATTATCGGTTTCACAATTCTCGACAACGGATTCGTTTTTGAGTTCTCGGTGATCGATTGCACTATCAAGAATCGAGCTACTCGATAAATTTTGTTAAGCCCGGTACAAGAAAAGGAACGATCTACCTTGCATATTGGAACAGTTGTTCAAGAAATGCATGTCTGATTGTTAAGAGTTCCAAAAGCGGCGATTGGCTCGCGCAAGAAGAATGAGCCATCCGAACTTTAAAACTCTTAACAAGATAGCAAGAGATGTATTTGGTTGAGGGTCTCTGAAATGAGGTATTCTCTAAGGATCGGACATGTGTCGCATGTCGGAAGGAAAAGCAAGTAAAAGCCTCATTCGAGGAATCCGGGACCGACATCAATGATATTACAAGCTGCTCCATATGGATTTATTCGGACCAGTTACACCACTTAGTCTCAGCGGACGCAAATACACTCTGGTGATCGTGGATGATTATTCCAAGTTTACTTGGGTGGTATTCTTATATAAGAAGAATGAGACAACAACAAAGATACTCATTTTGCTTTCGAAATTCTGAGAATGAGAAGGGTTTCAGTATAGTGAAAATCAGATCCTATAAAGGTACAGAATTTCTGAACTCCTTTATTACTGACTTTTGCACTAAGTTTGGAATACAACATGAAACATTAGCTGCAAGAACACCACAACAGAATGGAGTAGCAGAACGAAGGAACAGAACACTCAAAGAAGCTGCTCGTACTATGTTAGCTGAACATGCCACTCCAAACCGTTTCTGGGCAGAAGCCATCAACACTGCATGCCACACTCAGAACAGATGTTCTCTGACTAAGGCTCACTTCAAGACACCTTATGAACTGTGGAAGGGTAGAAAACCTCATGTTTCTTACTTCCATGTTTTTGGGTGCAAGTGTTTCATACACAACAATGGGAAGAGCCAGTTGAAAACCTTTGAGGCCAAGTCAGATGAGGGTATATTCTTAGGATATTCCTCAACCAGCAAGGCTTTCAGGGTGTTCAACAGGCAAACCCTAGTTGTTGAATTAACACCACATGTGGTCTTTGATGAGACATCTTCTGAACAAGAGAAATCTGCCTCAGAACCAGCAGTACCAGATCAACCGGTACCTGATGCACATAAAATGGATTAGCTAAGTATCAAAGACAAGGGATCAGATCACGTAACAGTGTATGTCCCAAAGCTTGATCTTACTGATTCACCAGGTCAATCAGACCCCAAAGGTACGTACAACTGTCAATGAAGAACCTGGTACAGCTGAGACAGTAACAACTGAACCATCTAGTTCAAGGGGAACACCTGATGTTCCTACGGACATACATCAACATATGATGATTCCAACATCAGCTGAGACTTGTCCATGTCAAGTGGATCCTATTACTGCACCACTCCCACCTGCTAGTGACTCAATATCAGATGAGGATGATGGCATCCAAACTGATATACATCAGAAAAGAAGGACTTGGTTATCTGACCATCCAACTGATCTGATAATTGGAAATCTGAATGCCCGAGTCCAGACTAGACATCAGGTTGGTGAAAGTGCCATGTATTGTTGTTATCTGTCTTTGATGGAACCAACCACCATAGATGAAGCTCTACAGGATGCTAACTGGATTCTAGCTATGCAAGAAGAACTAGAGCAGTTTGAAAGGAATCAAGTGTGGAAACTGGTGGACAGACCAACTCATCAAGATGTGATAGGCACAAAGTGGGCTTTCAAGAACAAGAGAGATGAGAATAATGGCATAACCAGAAATAAGGCAAGACTTGTTGATAAGGGGTATTCACAATCAGAAGGAATTGATTATGACGAGACCTTTGCACCAGTCGTTCGCCTGGAAGCCATTCGGTTGTTTCTAGTTTATGCTGCCCACAAAGGGTTTATTGTGTATCAGATGGATGTAAAGAGTGCATTCTTAAACGGGGTACTAGCTGAGGAAGTTTATGTTGAACAACCTCCTGGCTTTGAAAGAGGCAATCAAGTGTACCGTTTAAGAAAAGCTCTTTATGGCCTGAAACAAGCTCCTCGAGCTTGGTATGATACACTCTATCAGTTCTTGATAGACAGTGGATTCACTAAAGGAATAGTGGATAGAACCTTATTCAGAATAGAAGATGGAGAAGATATTCTGATGGTTCAAATCTATGTGGACGACATCATCTTCGGATCTCCCAACAAGAGCTTATGTCAAAGATTCAGCAAACTGATGCAAGGGAAGTTTAAGATGTCCATGATGGGTCAGATGAATTACTTTCTGGGTCTACAAGTTAAGCAAAATACATAAGGGATATTCATCTGTCAGACGAAGTACACTAGGAATCTTTTGGCTAAGTTTGGAATTCAGAATAGTAAGGAAACCAAAATTCCTATGATGACTGGATTTAAGATGGATCCAGATGAGAATGGTCGGAAAACTAATCGAGAAAGAATCTGAGGGCTCTCATTGGATCTCTACTATACGACTACGGCGGACGGATATAACTTTTTGCGATAGGTGTATGTGCCATATTTCGAGGCAAATCGATGCAAAAGCCACTTTGGATCTTGACTAAGTGGATTCTTAAGTATCTGAAGGGGACGATAAACCTTGGTTTATTCTACCCATCGGATGATAATCTAGAAACTTAGTGGGTATTTTGATTACGATTATGGAGGTTGCGAGAATAGATGAAAATCAACCTCGGTACATATGGGTTCTTAGGTAGTAAAGCGATCTCTTGGTTTTCAAAAAAAGCGGAACATATGTTGCAACATCTACTCTTGAAGCCGAGAATATATGGGCTGCGGGAAGTTGTTGTTCCCAACAACTACGGCTTAATCGGCGGTGAGGATTACAACATTGTAGCTACTGAGCGTGCCTATATTACGTGCCCCGATAATAATGTTATTGCAATCACTCGAGAATCTGTTCTACATACAAGATGCAAGCATGTGGATGTCAGACATCATTTTATAAGAGATCATGTTAAAAAGACGAACATCAGAATGGAAAAGATCCATACTGATATGCAGAGAGCTGATATCTTAACCAAGCCTCTAGCTGAAGTCAGATTCAGAGAACTCTGTAATGAGCTAGGACACGGACCTTGGAGAAAGTGCACGAGAAATGTTTGGTGGACTTGTCTCGAACCGATTAGTTAAGAGGATGACCCGGATAGGAAGAATCAGTTGAGTAAAGTACCTCAACTGATCAGATCTGATCAGAAAAGGGGATATCAGATGAAGGGGAAACTAGGCAAAAATCGCATAATGAAATCAAGTCAACACAACAATGGAATTAAAAGAGAATTTCATTGATAAAGACCCGGAGGTCAAAATTTTCATTACAATAGACCCGGAGGTCGAAAGCTAAACCCTAAACCCTAAACCCTAAACCCTAAACACGATGAGACTTCCCTCTTTAAATGAACACGAGTGTCATACATGTGGTACAAAACATTTAAGGGATTGTGAAGGGCAACTTGGCTTGATCAAGTTCGTATATACAATACTAAATCCATATTACATGTCAGAAGTTTCTCGTCATCGTTAACCACGTCATCTCGATCGGAGCCTAAGGTATAGACGGCCACCTCCATGTTGGCGGCGGTAAATCCGCAACCAGGGTGGCAGTGAAGCTTGGCAATGGCTATATGATCATCCTCCGATGAAGATGAGATCAGAAACGGGGGAAGCTCAGGGATGGACTGAGAACCAGAGGTCATTTGTGTAGAGTAGAAGAAGTCTATTGCCGGAGGACACCTTGAAATTGAGGACTCGCCGGACTTCTTTTCACCGGAATTTTCCATGTGCAAGCTTGAGAACGATAAGTATGGGGAGAGAGCATAATGGGTTGTATGTCTAAAACCCCGTCCTATTTATAGAGGAAGAGCGGGGGTGAGAATGCAAAATTTGAAATTTTGAGGACCTCCCAAAGAAATTAGCATCGCAAGTGGTAGCGCGTAAGTAATACGCGACTGCTGGTTGGGTTTGTTCACATCGTATGACATCACAAAGTGTCCAGACCATCATTGCGGGACTGTCACACATCACGCCGATTCAGAAAATCGAGGCGACCGTTCGACTCCCCAAGGATGAGGTTTTGGCGAAAGCGCACATCCCAAGACCTAGCTTGATCAGATTGGATCAGCAAAAATCTGATAATTAGATTGGATCAGCAGATTAGATCAGCAGAAATCTGATCAGATAAGTGGGACATTGTTGGGAAATACTAAGGGATAGGCTACCATCAGTAACGTCAACAGTAATCAGGACAACCAGATCAGAACACAGAGGTAACTGACTGATTACAATATCAGTCAGTCAGATACGTTCTCTGATTTATCTTTATGCCTATTCTATGTTAGCTATTACTGTTCACATTACTTTATGACATCATGCCTGCAAGCATTAAATGCGGACGTGGGATTTTTGTGTTAAATGCATTTATTGTGAACTTTTAAGTCCAAAAGTCTGTCGGTTTTAAATCCCTGACCGCGATTTAATTACTTTTCACCCACTCAATCTTGATCGTCCGATTAAATCAAGGACACTCGAGTATTTTCAAATCTTTCGTGCAAATCTTTATTTTCACTCTCACTTATATAAACCCTAAAATACCATTTCTGGAACCTTTTCATCTTCTCTACATTCAAACACGCATTCATTTTATAGAAAATAATCAACCCTTTCAAATTACTCAAGCGATTCCTTCTCTTCTTCAAAATCACTCAAATCGCTTCCTTGAAAATGGCATCTACACAATCCTGTGATTACTCCTCCATGATTAGGCAGGTCATCGATGAAAAATATGTATTCTTCCATATCACCAATGGTCCAGAATCAAAGGAGATATTGGAATGTCTAAGAGCGTGTGGACTCGAGCAATTCTGCTATCGCCATTTGAGCAATGTCAGGATCATTGAATCCCTCGAGTTCTTGAGGAAGTTAAAGGAGACCAACAATAAAGAATTATATTCCTTCGTTGGTGGCAACAGGATTGATGTCACAAATGCAGACTTGCAGAGGATATTCGGTCTTCCAATGGGCAGAAACTACCCTGACGAATTCAATGTCGGGATGTCAGACAAGGAGTATCTGCAGAAAGTACTCCTGAGGCCAGGGAACATCACAAATATCACCAATGTCAAGGTTCCCTACCTTCGAAGGAAATATAGGCTGCTTTTCGAGATCGTCTCGAAGGTCATTCTGGGGATTGCTTTTAGCCCAGATGCCCTAACCCAACAAAAGCAGCATGTAATGACTGCCGTTATTGAGAAGGCCCCAGACATGAACTGGATGGGGTTGTTCAAGCATCGGTTGCTGCAGGAAACTGCAAAGTTTGCCACAAATGAGAACAACCAGGTAGTGCTGACCAAAAACATATGAAACATTCACAAAGTCAGCATCATCCTTGCTGATAAGATGCTCAACTATCCCTGGTCAGATATTGGGAGGAAACCTTACCTGGAGAAGTTCAAGGCAATTTTGATTAAGGACGAGGAATTGCCTGGACAGTCAGATGATGACCCTGCTCCATATGTGCCAAAGACTAAGGTGACATCATTTGTGCAGACGAGGGCAAGAGCCCAACCGAAGGCTAGAGCTGCAAAGAGGAAGCCTTCTGATGCAGGTGCGAAGCGTCAGAAGAAACTCACAACAATGCTGCCAAAGAAGGCTGGAATGCCTTCTGAGGGTCTTAGGGATGAGGACATCGATGTTGAGATCATAGGATATGAAGGAGATATGTCAGCAGGACAGGAAATGGTGCTGGTGGAAGAACCAGGTCAAGTGGAGGCCAGAGAGACCAGTGTACAAGCTGACGAGGCTCAGACTGTGATGGTCCTGGTTGAAAACCCATTTTGCGCATGTGGAAGCAAAATATTTCTATAAAACAGGGAAGAGGGCAGAGTGATTCCAGATTTTTGCATTTTAAGCTCATGTGTGTTGTTTTGCTTATAATCGAATGCGTAGACAAGTAAAAACATAAAGCAGTAAAGAACACACGATTTTATAGTGGTTCGGAGTCCAACTCCTACATCCACTCTTCCCTATTATCAGGGGCACCAACTTAACCGACTGGACTTAGTTTAACGTGTTAGTCCAACACCCAACAGATGTTTACCGAGTTCACACTCAAACGAGACTTATCTCCTTCACGGGATTGCCTACCCTCCCTTTCGGGATTGCTAGATGTTTACCGATTTCACACTCACCTACAAACTTAACCGACTCATTTGGGTAAGGTTTGTTTGGTTTCCAACTAGTTTGAGATTTTCCCTTACATTTGTTTAGCCCCAATGCTAAGGATGGGAAAATCTCTCTAAGCTTAGGATATTACATTTGTGCTTAGATCTAGGGTAGAACACTCTTAAATATATGCTTGTATTTCTTGCTCTGTGTTCTATGGTGGAAAGGCTAGATGATTTGGCTCTGTAGCTTCAATGGTGTTTTTCACGCATTTCTCACACCTTCCACACCTGATAATGAGGGAAGAATTTGTATTTATAGTGTGGATTTGAATGTTACCGTTGGATGGAGTCACATTCAAATTCATACTATTCTGTAGCTTCTTGCAGATTTTCCAGGCTGGTTGTCTTCCTCTCGTTGGTCCACGTCAGTTGATTCTAACGGCTATATTCCTCGATTCCTCGCCTTTGGAATCATTCAGATTCTCGAGTCTCGGTGTCTTGATTCCATCCGAGCCTTCAGTCTATCCGAGCCTTGGTGACTTCTCTTGGCCGGAGACCTTGTCGTCGGGCATCTTGACACTCAGCCGAGTGGTGAGTTCGGTTCTTCCGTCTTTAGACAATCGACCCTCGGTCACTGCTTTTCAAGTAGCCGATCATGTAGCGTTCGATTCTCGGTGAATATGACTTGGATGACTTCTCTTGGATGACTTCTTTTACGATCTGGTATGCGATTTCTAGTTCTCGATATCGATTTCTTCTACTTTGATCGTCGACTCACATGATCGAATCGATATAGCATCAGTCGACATATCGATATATCTGCATCATTAGTACATAAGGTTAGAATATTAGGTTAGCATATCGGTTTAGCACATTTGATCTCAATCACGTCGATCTTGATCATCTGCTCATCTTCATATCGATCTCGATCACGTCGATCTCGTCGATCTCATATGCTCCTCTTCGATCGCAACCTTCTCTTACGATCTTAGTCGGTTTCTTTACGATCGAACTTATGCGCTCTTCCGTCACCAGATCGGCTAAATGTTCTTACGGTCATCGATCGAGTCATCGGTCATCGATCTTCGATCGGTCGCTAGGCTTTTCTTCTCTTGATTTTGCTTTCGGCTCATCAGTTAACTCGAAACTCATCTTACTCATCGATCTCGTCGGTCTAAATGCTCGCAACCTCGTCGATCTCGATCATCTACGTCGATTTCGTGAGTTCCCTCAATTTGTTCTCTCATCCCCCTCAACTTGTTATCCGTAATTAGCTTCAAAAGCACAAGTTGATAATGTTTTGGCATAATTCATCAAAACTAAAATATCAACAATTTCCCTTTTTTTTTTTTTTGATAATGGCGCCAAAACATCGAGAATATATGCAATTTTAAAAAACGGTTTTTGTTTTAAAAGATCGATTCGGTGGTTACTTTGAAATCATTTGAACCGTTTGAACACCGCTTTCGATACCAATTGATGGTATCGGATCGAGATGTGTTTTAAAAATAGATGCGCTTCGGCGATCACATTGAAAAAGTAATCTTTTGAGCACCTGCTCTGATACCAATTGATGGTCCCGGTCGAAAACCCATTTTGCGCGTGCGGAAGCAAAATATTTCTATAAAATAGGGGAGAGGGCAGAGTGATTCTTGATTTTTGCATTTTAAGCTCATGTGTGTTGTTTTGCTTATAATCGAATGCGTAGACAAGTAAAAACATAAAGCAGTAAAGAACACACGATTTTATAGTGGTTCGGAGTCAAACTCCTACATCCACTCTTCCCTATTATCAGGGGCACCAACTTAACCGACTGGACTTAGTTTAACGTGTTAGTCCAACACCCAACAGATGTTTACCGAGTTCACACTCAAACGGGACTTATCACCCTCACGGGATTGCCTACCCTCCCTTTTGGGATTGCTAGATGTTTACCGAGTTCACACTCACCTACAAACTTAACCGACTCATTTGGGTAAGGTTTGTTTGGTTTCCAACTAGTTTGAGATTTTCCCTTACATTTGTTTAGCCTCAATGCTAAGGATGGGAAAATCTCTCTAAGCTTAGGATATTACATTTGTGCTTAGATCTAGGGTAGAACACTCTTAAATATATGCTTGTATTTCTTGCTCTGTGTTCTATGGTGGAAAGGCTAGATGATTTAGCTCTGTAGCTTCATTCAAATCCATACTTTCTCACCTTCCAGCTTCTTAACGAGGGAAGAACTTTTATTTATAGTTGTCTGAATGTTCGTTGGTCACGCGTCTTGTAGCTTTTTTGATTCTACACCGATTTTGGCTATATTCCTCGATTCCTCGCCCTTGGAATCATTCAGATTCTCTGAGTCTCGATATCTTAAGTTCCATCCGAGCCTTGGTCTACTCCCGAGCCTTGGTGACTTATCTTGGCCGGACCTTATCGATCGGGGCATCTTGACACTCAGCCGAGTTGATTCTTCTGTCTTGGACAATCTAACCCCTCAGTCACTAGCTTTTCAATCTAAGCGATCATCGGTGGCATTCGATTCTCGGTGAATATGACTTCGGATGACTTCTCTTGGATGACTTCTTTTTACGTCTGGTATGCGATTTCTAGTTCTCGATATCGATTTCTTCTCGCTTTGATCAAATCGGCTCACATGATCGGATCAAGATATAGCTATCAGTCAACATATCGAGATATCATCAGATTAGTACATAAAGGTTAGCATATTAGGTTAGCATATCAATTTACTTTTATCGATCTCAATCCGTCGATCTTGATCATCGCTCATCTTCTGCTCGATCTCGATCACGCGTCGATCTCGTCGATCTCATCTGCTCCTCTTCGATCACGCAACCTTCTCTTCCGATCTTACGTCGGTTTTTTCGATCGGCTTATGCGCTCTTCCGATCACCGGATCGGCTTTCCTCATTCTTCTTGTCAAATGCGATTGGTCATCGGTCATCGATCTTCGATCGGTGGCTTATTTTTCTTCTCTCCGATTTTGCTCGGCTCATCGATTAACTCCGGAACTCATCTTCCTCATCGATCTCGTCCGGTCTAAATCACAGAACCTCGTCTGATCTCGATCATATACATCTGATTTCGTGAGTTCCCCCTCAATTTGTTCTCTCATTCCCCCTCAACTTGTTATCTGTAGATTAGCTTCAAAAGCACAAGTTTATAATGTTTTGGCATAATTCATCAAAACTAAAATATCCCAACAGACTGAGTCTGAACCATCTGACTCAGCTCATCTAAGTTCTCTATTCAAGAATCATGAAACCACCTTCTTCCCCAGATCACCCACACCCCTTTCCGAAACACCTTCACCCATAACCCACATCTCACCATCACCTGAACCTTCTCCCAAATCACCTTTTACCCCTTCTCCTTCCCTTACCCCCTCACCCAGAAAACAAACACCATCACCTGCCCCAGAACCCGCTCAACTGGAGCAAATACCTTCCCCTGCCCCAGAACCCGCTCAATTGGAGCACTCACCAGATATTGTTGGTGATGATCTATTTGTATCCATCTCCCACAACCCCTTCAACACAAGAACAATTCTTGGCTTGCCTGAACAAGAAGATTCCACCATCTATTTTATGCGGCGCCAAGTAAATGCTTTTCTGGCCCAACACTTCCCTGATCTCATCAATCATCCTGGGATCAGAAAGTAGATCGAGGAGATTGTCTTTTGGAGGGACATCAGGCTCAAAGATATAGAAGATTTCCTCATTCTGATGAACGCTTTGGAGCCTGAATACTTTGTAGACCTGGAGAAAAGGGCAAAGCAGAATGCCGGTGTATCCAGCGCAGCCGAACTTGCTACAGAGGCTGATATCAAATGGCTGGTGCACCAGAAGCTGGGCATTTCTGAGGAGAAAGAGGAAGATGTTGCTGATACTTACACTGAGTATGAGCAACCTGCCTATGAACCAGTTAAGGGTGCTGCAGATGAGACCCTGATTGGCGAGGCTTCAACATCTGGTCAGGTTGTTACTATCTCTACCGAAACCCTGAAGCTTCTTACAAAGAACATACAAGATGGGGTTAAGGCATCTGTTGATCAGCAATTTCAAACGCTAACTCAAAATCTGATGGACAGATTCAGAGAGGAGCAACAGGCCTTGGTGGAGACAGAAAGGAAGAAGACGATCGACAAACTGTTGCACATGCACGATCAGATTACAGCAACAGTAATGAGCCGCATCGAACCATTATCTGATAAACTGTCAGCAGAGGTCTCCATTCTATCCGACATTGGCATCCTTCTACAGAGCATCTACTCATCATTGGGGAAGACGGATACAAGTATTGATGCTATATGGAGAAGACTGGAGGGCTCCATCAGTAAAGCTCAAAAGGCGTTGCAAACCATTCTTAATCGGGTAATGGGACCTTCTCCAACTGATTCCACTGTTCAGATCACCCCTCTTGCAGTTGACGAGCTAAGATCTAAAATGCTAAGGGAGTTCAATGCCCTGAACATCAGGATATCCAAACTTTTTGCTGAAACCAAAAAGGTGGAAGAAGAGGGTGGATCAAAAAAACAACAACCCGAAACAACAGCTGCTGAGACTCCTGATACGGAGGTTGTTGAGATGTTACAATCTGTTGAAGAACACAACAGGCTGATTCAGTGTCAAGACAAGGCCATATCTGAACAGAAATCTTCCCTTGGTGATCTGATAACAAGGGTGGACAAAATTGAAGATTTCTCATCATTTGTTCAGAAGAGATTCAATCAAGAAGATTTGGCGAAAAGTCTTGACCTTGCGAAGAGGTTGCAGGAAGAGGAAGAATCTGTTGGGCTAGAAGAAAAAGCACGGAAAAATCAGAAGGCTAAGCAGATCAAGAAGCCTGTAGTGACCCAGTCTCAATCGCAGATGACTGCTGCAGATAGTGAAGAGCAAAAGATGAGGCATGGGGTCATAGAAGCGGCTATTAAGAAGAAGAAGCTTGCTGAAGCTGCCGGTCTGAACCGAAGGTATGTCAAAAGAAAGAATAAGAAGGCAGCAAAAGCAGAAGAAATAGATTGGGAAGAGAGAGCCTTTCCTGAGGAGGTTGAAGGTATTCTGGTGGCCCGACAAGACTTGCTTCCTGAATGGACAAGGATTAAAGTCGACTGGTTAAGCGATGTGCATATTATTCAGAAGATACCAGAAAATACCGATCAAGGAGAATTCGATGCTGAATTTCTTAATTGGCTGGAGATCAAATACCCAAAATTCTACAAGGTGGTGATGCATGAATGGAAAATCATGTCCTTAATCCCTTCTGCACCCAAATTTCAGACAATGATCCCACCACTCAGGGCAGATAACTCTCTTGACCCAGTAGGATTTAAAAAGTTCTTCTACGATTTTGCTAAGAAATGAGATATATTTGAGAGAGAAAGACTGGAGGCCTTGCTGCAGAGAATGTACAAGTTTTTCAAAATTCCAGCAGATCTTCAGAGATTCTCATTTTGAAGAAGTCAAAAGATATGTTCTTTAGATCAGATGATAGGTAATTCTTGTACTTGTAATCTTTAACTCTTATATAAAACAAGTTACCTTTCTGATCTTAAGACAACATCTCATTGTCTTCTGATTTTTGTTAGTTATGTTTTTACATTTCGCATGGTTATCTATTTTTCTGATTAAGTGTTTTGGTTCCATCAAAAAGGGGGAAATTGTTGGGAAATTTTGTATTAAGTTTTGATGGATGTTCCAAAACAGTTTGTAATAGGACCAGTCAGACCTGTTAGCTGACCGATGACTTAGTATCAGGATAGGATGACCAGTTGAAATGCATAGACAACTGATGTAAAGGATAGGTCACATATTGAGGGGGAACTCAATATGTATAGGTCAGGTCAGAAGATCAGAAGACCAGATGAGGTCAGAAGATCAGAAGACCTGGTGAGGTCAGAAGGTCAGAAGACAAGTCAAGTCAGAAGAAAAGTCAAGTCAGAAGACAAGTCAAGTCAGAAGACCAGACGAAGTCAGATGATTAGGTGAAGACATGAAGCTCAAGCTCAGAAGACCTGAAGATCAGATGGCTACCAGAAGATCAAGACCAGAAGACCAGAAGACCTACATCAGTCGAGTCTGCTAGTTGAGCTAAGACAACTTGCACCAGAAGACTCTATCAGGTAGACTGATCAGTTTTATCTGATCAGGTCAACTCACACCAGGTGTCAATCCTGCAATCTACCAAAAATTGCCTGAAATTCAAATTGTTCTCCAACGGCTCTTTGATTTCGAGGTCTATAAATATGGTATTGCTCTTCATAGTGAAGACACGGAAATTATCATCAAGCTCAAGCCATAAGCAAATTTCCGCACGAAGAACACAAAATTCAAGTTTATTTTACAAGTGTTCATCCCATTGTTCATAGCATAGAAATCTCATCCTCTAGCTTTAGGCTACATAAAGACTAGGATAGATTTTCAGTTGGAACAACAACAAATCTTTACCCAAATCCAAAAGTTAGGTTAAGTTTATTTAGCAAGATTTCAGACTAGGGTTTCTAGTTCTGATTTCTGGGATCGGTTGAGTGAGAACTCTCTAAACATTTGTTGGTTGTACTGTGTTGGACTAACACAATAAACTAAGTCCAGTTGGTTAAGTTGGTGCCCCTTGTGATAGGGAAGAGTGGACGTAGGACTGGTTGTCCGAACCACTATAAAAATCTTGTGTGTATTTACTTGCTCTTAATTGTTTTACACTATTGCACACAACTTGGCTTTAAACTGCATACATATTATGAGTTAGGATCAGTCTGCATCAAGCAACTGATCTGATCAGCTTGACATTTCAGTCATCTGATTGAAAATAGACTTCAAAATCTGATCTTATAAAACTGGTTTTTTCACACGGGTTAAAACTAGCTTCCGCACATCAGTTAAACTGATATACACCGAACTGATCTGCCCTCAGGCAATCAGTAAGTTGGATATCAGTCCAAACTGATTCACTCGCACTCTGATCAGGCAACCTGCCATCACACCTGATCTTGCACGAAAAAGTTTTAAGAAGTCTGTTCACCCCTCCCCTCTAGACTTCTGCCCTCACGAAACTCGTTCGGGACCTACAGTGTCTTCTCATTTATACATGTTTATATATTCTTTATAGTGATATAATTAATTATTAATTATTTAAAACAATCTCATTTAAGAAAATAAATGATGCGTAGTTTTAAAAAGACTTTATCAAATCACAATATATTATCTAAAAATGTGATTTAAGGACATTAATATTTTTAAAATTATGGATTAAGGTTTAAATTACAATACGTTCAAAATTTAAAATTTAAATATACCTTCAAGATAGCGAAGATTATGGAATTGTTTTTTTAGAATTATGTACCGATAATTATGGATTGAAATATTTCATAGCAGCCAATAATTTTTTTAAGAATCATAGGTGAATATTAAGTTGGGATCTTCTACTAGTAGGAACAGTTTCACCCTAGGAAATCATTTGATCACCGTTGGATCGTTGATCTAACGTATATTTTATTTTTAAATGGTTGCACTTTGCACTAGTGCGTTTACAATGTGCATATTGCAATCGCACTGCATCGCCCTACTAATAAATTAAATTTATATTTATAAAATGACAAAATTATCCCGGACTCATCCTGACCCGGACCCAAACCCAGAACCGAATCCTGACCCGAACCACACCGGACTCTAAATTTACCCGCACCCAGACCCTAACCTAGACCGGACACAGATCGGCCGGACCCAGACCGGACGGACCCTAACCGGACCCGAAGCAGACCACGGCGGACCAGATCGACTTGGGCCCGGACCCCTAACCCTTGCCTTGCATGGACCGGACCTAAACCGGGATGGATCGACACGGACGAACCTAGACCACTGGCCGGACCTTGACACGGACCACGGCTTCGGGCCGGACCACGGCGGACCGAACAGGCCACGGCGAACCAGAACAGACCGACTCGACCGACCCAAACCCTGACCCAGATCAGACCCTGACCCTGATCGGACCTTGACACGGACCCAGACTCGAACCGGCCGACCCTAAACCTAATGGAACCCGAACCCGGCCGGACTTCTGACCCACGGACCGGACCCGGCCTCTGGGACCGAACGGGCCGAACGACCGGAATCGGGACTCGACCCGGACCAGATTCGACCACGACCCCTGGACCTAAACCAGACGAACTTCGGGCCCGGCCAGGACCTTGACCTAGATCCAGACCCGACCTGGACCCAAACCATAACTAGGGCTCGGACCCAAATCAGGACTCGGATCCTACGCGGACCCAGACTCGAACCCGACCCGGGTCGCGCATGGGCCGAGTTCGGGATCGTGGATTAAAGTTTTTAAATTTATGAATATTATATTTTTTATTTAAAAAATGTTATAAGGATATTTCAGTAATTTTATCATTTTTATTTTAAAAATTAATTATTTAGTCTTATGGCTTAAACAAAGATATAAGCTCATGGCGAAGTTAAATGATGTGTGACCTTTTATTGGACTTGGCGTCGGGGAAAAGAAGAAACCCCTTCTTGGCAAATAGAGAAAACCCTATTAAGTATATTTTTTTCTATGTATAGGTTTAATTATATTTCATGTATAATTAATGATAATTGATTATAAATTAATACTAAATATACAAAGTCAACCCATATTTAATTAGATGCAATATTTTTTTAATTTTCCCAGACTAATTTATTTAAATATTTTATATATTGTACGTGTATTAAAATATTCGTAAATGTAAATCATTTGATTATTAAATAAAATAATAATGTTTTTTTTTGTTAAGTATTTAAATGTACATATTAAGAGGAATAATTAAATTATTTAGTAGCAGTATATTCATGAAAAGTATTAGGCGTATGAACATTTCAAAAAATTCTATGTACTTTTTCTTTTAATTTTTTATTGGATTTATTGGTATATAAGTATTATAATTTATTTATCTTTAATTACAAATTTAAATTATTAAAGAACTAAAATGAATATATTATTTTATTATGATTAGTTCTTATAGTATTGGTTTTTCATGGATATTATTATTTTTTTAAAGGAAAAATATTGATCATTTAATGTTACAATTTTTCATGTTTGCAATTTTTAGTGTTACACGTACCGTCCTCCAACATGATTGTTAAGTTATCTCATTCATGATGAACTAATACTTCTTATTTCGCATAATTACATATTTTTGTAATTAAATATATAAATTGGTATAATTAATCTTGATGTAAGCTTACAAAATTTATAGCAATGTACAATTAATAAATGTAAACGCGTCAAATTTAAAAAATTAAGATATTTAAATTTAATAAAGAGATATAAACTGCGTATTTAAAATGGTTAATTTGATGTAATAAAAAATATATTCATTATATAACGAAATTTGTGAAAATTGATTAGTTGATCAAATCTCCAAAAGTGATTGCTAAGGTAAAATTAATAAATCTACAAATTTTCTACTATACATACAAATGAAGTTATAGTACCATTTAAAAATCTCTTTCATTGAAGGATTTAGGGTTTAACATGAAATGTACACGTATGAATAACTGCATGAGAAAAATACTTCTTTGAAAATATATTTAGACTCCCTCATTATTGGCGGTAATTATATATCTTTACAAGTAAGTTTTTGCATATGGTGAACAGTGGGAAACTATTATTTTAAGGCCCGTAACTTAGGGAAAGTGGCAATTTAAGGACAATAAGCTTCAGATCGGGAAAAGTAGGATATTAATCTTTTTTTTGGGCAAATGTAGGACATTAACCTTTTTTTTTTAAAAAAATAGGACATATAAAATAATAAAAAAAAAATCAACTAGGACATTAATTAGCTTCTATTTTATTGGCTCTCTAGAGTTAAAATACTCTATGTCAATAATGAAATAATATATGTTAGTATAAACATACACATTTTCTCTTATGTGAAGAATTATATTTATTATATATTTGACTCAATTAAAAAAAACATTAAAACATTAAAACTCAATCAAATGCACAACATAAAATTAGATAGTTTAATTTTAACATTAAAGCGTTAACAAATTTTATGGTGAAATAATGACCTTGCTTCAACTTAACTGAATGTATTCAATTATTTAGTTTAGAATTACTTACTTTATCACTTTTAATATATCTCTAATATTGTTTATTACAATGTCAACTTAATGGAAGGATAGTAAGTTTCAGTTTTGAAAAGTAGGATATTAAATGTTGGTCCCGGTACAAACGAGTCTTACACGTGTATGGGGGGGAATACACGTGTTCAGTGTTTTTAAAACTTTTTCTTACTGAGGTCAGCTTGGGTCAGATAATCTTGAAGATTAGGTCCTGAGAAGCACAAATCACTCAGAGTCAAAGTCTACTGAGACAGTGATCCTGAGTTGCTTTCAGAAACCTCAGATAATCCCAACCGAGTCTCGAGTTTGAGAGATCCTGAGTTGCTTGGATCGATAACTAACTTCTTGAACCCTCGAAGAGTAAGTTCGGTTTGGTAACTATCTGTTCTCTATTTCTTTTCGGATGTCTTGGAATGGTTGGCCCTTTAGTTTATACTCGTTTTAAGCTTTGTTGAAAACCTTCCTTTAATGGAATATTGATTATTTGTGATTCAATTATATGCAACTTCCAAATGGATTGATTCAACTTAAATGTCGGTGAAAATATGCTTTCAAACTTAAGTTGATGCAACGGTTAAGCCGGATAAATAAAAGCAATAAACAACACATCAATTATAGTGGTTGGAGACTCAAGCTCCTACGTCCCTCTCTGCGGTCCTCGAGAGAAATTCACTAATAACTTCGAGCTTTTCGACTACCTCGTAGTTTACTTACTCAACTCGCCCTGAGCTTTTTGACTACTCCACGTAGTTTACTTACTCAACCCGACCTTGAGCTTTCTGACTACCTCTGTAGTTTACTTACTAAAACACAAACAAGCTTTCAGACTACCTCTGTAGCTTACTAACTTCACCTCTAGAGCTTTCGACTACTCATGCAGGTTTACTTACTCTTTACAACTCTTCTCACCTACAAACACACTCCAACTACCTTCTCAAGGGTTTGGGGTTTCTGGTTGGTTTCCAACTAGGATGAGATATCCTTTACAATGAAGTACAATGCAAAGGCTAGGATATCTCGACTAAGCTTCGGATATATCTTATCAAGCTAGGCTTAGTTTAGTGAGCTCTCTTCAATATAAAAGTACTTGGGAAATTCTAAGTTTTTCTAGTGCTTTAACTTTATGATAATAAGTTTGAGCTTCTTAAGTTGCTTATAAATTTCCCGTAACCTTACAATGTAGAGGGTCACTAATATTTATAGGCATACACCAAGGTCACTCTTGAAAAAACTATCCGTTGGAGAGATAGCTTCGTGAGTTTCCTCTTATGGTGTGTGAGGAACGGCTATATTTAGGGTTTGAAATTCCCTAACACGTTTTAGGCAATAGCCTTTCATGTAGCCGGTCTTCACTTTTTGCAGTCTGGAACTTTTGTACATCTGACATCTTTTTCAGTGACATCCTTTTGTCGATTATTAGTATAGTGCGATCTTTGTCATCCTCTTTTTGACTTTTGTCTCCAGTTAAAGGTAGACACCTTCAACGGCTCTTTTGGTTATAAACTCTGAGTTGATATAACCTTAACAACACTTTGTCTTAATTCCTTTTGTCTGCATGGGAATGTCTTGGGCAATATCTATTTTCTAAGGAATCGCGATCATCTCAGTATTGCATCCTTCAGATAGATATTTTCAGTGCCTCGGAACATTCAGGTTTATACTGAGCATTCAGTACATTACTAAGTCTTGATAATTACGTGCCTTGATATTCTTGATCTTGATTCTTGATCTTACATGTACGTGTCTTTAGAGTCTTACGAGTCTTGAGGGTCTTTGAGTCTTGACGTCTTCGAGTCTTGGCGAGTCTTGAGTCTTACGAGTCTTCACGGATATCTTGGTGATATCTTTGAGTCTTCATGTTGAGTCTTCAATTCCTCGATTTCATATCTTTGAGTCTTGATTCTCGATTTCACATTTGAGTCTTGATATCTCGGTTTCATAATCGAGTCTTGATTCTCGATTTCTTCTTGAGTCTTAAACTTAGTTTCATCTTTGAAACCGGTTTATTGAAACATATCTTGAGTTCTTCAGAATCTTCAGATCTAAACCTGATCTATATCTGTTGACTATACATTTTGCAGATATCATCCTGAATACTATAAAACTGAATCCTGACTCAACTATCAAGATTATCCTGAACATGTCATACTCAGGGGTTTTGGGATCTAATCAAAATCATATATCTTTTATTAAATTCATCTCCCAACAATTTCCCCCTTTTTGATGATGCCAATACCTATCTTGTTACAACCATATAACCTAAACTCATGTTTCAGTTTATCCTATTACAAGATTGGTTATGTCTCAAAAATTTCTGAATCAGAGAATCTCTTAATAATTTATGAGAATCTCCCAACAATTTAATCATTCAATTAATTTCTTCAGTAATGAATCTTCTCAAAGGATTCATCACCAAATACTTATAAACAATTCATTCAGAGACATTCATTCAGCATATCAAAAGTAAAAGACATCTAAATAAGATAATGAGATATTATCTTTTTGAGCACAAATGATAAATTTTCATTGATGATGAGTAGTCTGTTACAGGTTACAATGAAATTTATCAGAACAAAAAAAAAAGACAAAAAGATAGAAAAAAATACAAGTGTCTTGGTCTTGATCTTGATTTGGCTCTTGGTCTTACGCTCTTCAATTTTGCATCCGCTCTTCACATATCTTCTTCTTCAAACTTCATCGGCGGGCACTTCCAGGTTGAACATTCTGAAATACCTCTTCTTCAGAGCATCTCTTTCCTTAATGATATCCGGACTGTTCGATGTTAAACCCAACTGAGCAGCATATTGAGCAATTTCTTGAATAATGACTTTCTCATTCACCATGCCATTATCAAGTCTTGGAGGAGGGTAGGAATATGGACCGGGGGCTACTATCGTACCTTTCCTTCATCTCGCTAAGTTCATCAACTTTGGAGATATTTTGGATAGAAGGTTAGGAGATATTCGATGAACGCTTCATTTTGATCTGAGCTTTCCCTCTCTCCACTCCCCTGAGCACATCATAGTAGAAAGCGGAAGGTTCTCTTGACCTCTCCCACACATCGTTGAATTTGATAGGCATCCATTTATCAACGTGTGGCCACTTGATCTTTTGATGTCTCTCTCCTTTTGCATAAACTTTTTGAATTCACTCTTATTTTTAGCTCTCTTCTTTAGTCTTCTTCACGATCACAGCACGCGCTTTGGCCCAGAAACAACTTTCTTTCTTGCTCTGTTCTATCTGGAGTGTCTTGAGTATTCTTCGTGTTGAAGACTTTCTTCTTCTGCTGACCTGCAGACTCTTCCAACTCTTCCATCAACTTTCTCTGCACTGGCTTAGAAGCCTTAGCTCGCTTGCTCTCAGGTTGAACAATGCCCAAGGCTTTCCTCTTCATAGGCAATTCGTGACTGGCTTGTTCCAACCTTAGCTCTAGCACTTTCGGTTTCTCTTTTGCAACATCAAGCATGGTTTCCTCGAAACTTCGAGTGTAGATAGGCTTCTCCTGAACGAACCGGTTTGTCAAGTAGCCCCGACTTCCTTCAAAGGCTCTGGATAGGCTATTCATTTCGACTTCTTTTCTGCCTTTTTCTCTCAAAATCACGTGCCAATAACTTCCTGAGGTCTTCATTTGGTCTTTCCCCCTTCTTGGCACCGTAATTTGGAAGAAGTCTGGAGAGTGCTGTGTCCATGTGATATTGCTCTTTGCTCACACAGTGCACCTCTCCTGCTATCTGATCTTGTTCATCTTCCAGCCTCCTCATGTGGTTCTTAGCCATAGAAAATTCTTCAAACAAATGGGCAAACTGGCCAGAGAGAGCTTCTTTAAACATCTCTGTCATCTTGGTCATGAGCATTGAGCTCATTTCCTCAACAGCAGATTTAATCAGCACCTCATTCTTCTCTGCCAGTTTCACCTCTAGAAATTCAGTATTCTCATGGTGCTTCTTTTTGATTCAAGACTCAAATTTCACCCTTGACTCCTCGACTTTTCATTCAGCTTATCTTCCATGGAGATCATCTGTGAGGTCAGAGTGTTTTGGATTTGCACCAGTTCTGAAGAGTGACTAAGATTCTCCATCTTCTGAGCTTGGCTGGCCAATGTCTCTTCCATTTGAGCAATCTTGTTCATCATTGGCTCAACCGTCTCAAGCTTCTCCATCAAGGGAGTGAGGTCTATCTAAGGAACATACGCGACCGTCTTTGATTGATCATCCTAAGGTTCGGACACAACACGAGGGTCGGATGCGCTTTTGAAGCCAACTTCATCCCGAGCTCGATCTCCAAGCTGAGACTCGGTCAGACATCGAGACAATTCAGAGTTAAAGATAGAACTTTCAGTAACTTTGGCATAATTGTTAATAGTGCCAAAAGGTACCAAGAGTCTTAACCGATCACCGAGGTTGAATGATTTCAGTTTGATCAGCACAAGAAGTTTCCTTCTCCATCTGAGACTGATCCTCAGCATCTCCCTGTTAATCCCCATCTTGAGATTTTTCTCTGCTGCTAGGGGCACCAACTTCAGTAGCTTTCCTCTCAGCTATCTTCATCAAAATCGGCATTTTTCATCCTGAGCTTTGTCTTCCTGAATCCTGAAAACTCAGTCAGGAATGTTGTCTCCTCATTCCACCGGTCTTCCCCTCCGAATGCGGCAATGTTAAGCATCTCAGGAAGAGTCGATTGAGGATGAAAACCGTCGTCCCTTAATGAAGAAGATATCTTCGGATCGGGGTATGGTGAGCTCGGGGTAGCGGTCAAGAATGAACCGTTCCCCCTTGCTCCTCCACTTTCGGTTTCTTGACCGCCCTTCTTCCATCTCGGGCTTTTGGTTCGATCGAAACATCAATTTGAAGGATCAAGAAGTAGATCACTTTCAGAGCTCATCCAAAATAAGGCACTCCCGAGTCTCAAAGAACGTCGATTGTTGTCTTGATCAGGTCCTTAGTTTGTATCTGAGTGGGTTCTGGGGCCTGAGCTATCACTTCCTCAGATTGACTCTGAGTTGGCTCTTCTGTCTGAGCCGGCACATCTTTGGTAGGAATCTCCGAGGCTTGAGTTCCTTTAAAAATTTCCTGAGAAATTTTATCTGAACTAAGCGATGTCTCAAGCACCTCAGAGAAGACCTGCTCCTCAGTCTGTTCTTGTGCCTTAGAGATAACCTGAGTCAAGACTTGTAGTGGCGAATTCTGAGCGGTTTGGCTCTCAGGTTGAATCTCTTCAGAATCACTGCCATCTTCATCGGTGAGAACCACCAATCTTCTGCGCTTGGGGCCGAGAGTTTTCAGCTTCCTCAACTTCTCACCCTGCTCTATCTTGGCATCCAACAAAACCTTCCCCCTGGTTTGTTGGGTTTCTTCAGCAGCAGCAGCTTTAGGTGATTCTGCTTTCTTTTCCTTCTTCCCTCTGATGGCCTGCTTCTTCACAGCAATGGGCTTGAAGAGCACCTTGGACTTGGGGAATGGGGTCGAATTGGTGAAGATATCCTCCTCCTCTCTGTACATCTCCAAAATAAATGCTATTTTGGTTGCATGGTGGATCTTGCCTTTAATCGTGATAGCCCCGTCAACCTTCTTGAAGACTTTGGCTTGCTCACTCACCATCTGAATCAAAAATTTCAACCAGTTGAAGTCGGTGGTGGGTGAGGCCTCGATCGCCGCCATCAATCGGAGCTTCGGGGTACTGATCTGCTCAAAACTCCCCGCAAGGCTCATGATGCTTTTGCTCACAGTATCCATCAAAACTCTATATTGTGGCTTCAAATGCCTCTTATGTAGTGTAGCCTCAAATTTTACAGGATTCTCAGCAATCCTATCTAAATACTCCTGCTCTCTACCCAACATATACACCGCAGGATCCTCTCCTTTATCACAAAGCTCAAAAACATCATTTAAATTTTTCGGAATAATGTACAATTCCCTTTCAAAATCGATGTATTTTGACAAATGCTCTAAATGTGATACAGTAATCTCAGAATGCATACCATCCTCTTCATCTATCTTCAAATTACAGATGAACTCGATTACCTCTTTCGCGTACTCTTGGGTCGAATTAAACTGATTTAGATGAGTGAGTTTGGCCAATCGGATCATATGGAGAGCCTCCTCTTCTGGTTTGGAGTTGGTTGTGCTATCGAGCGAGACAACGAACTCGTACCAAGGTTTGTTGGTTTTGGCTAATTTATCGAAAATGGTAGGAGCCATTTGAGAGATTGAAGATTTAGGGTTTAGGTTTTCTGGGCAAAGGGGATTTTTTGCAGAGGATTTTTGGGAACGAAGGGTTTGATAAAATTTTGGCTTGAATGGCTTCTTGGGGTATAAATAATTTGGAGATCATGGGAAATCGCGTTGGTTAGGTGAAAAGCAACGGTTGAGATTAATCTCCGATTAATCGGGTATACGAACAGTCGATCTCCGAAAAGTAAGCCGTCAAAATATCCTCATTGGTCATTAATGTAACAGAGCATTAAATGATTTGTTGACCTTCTTCAAATTTCAAAGCGATCCCCCCAAAAAACTTTCCTTAGGTGTTTTGTATTTATTGCAAATGATTATTGAGCTTCACTTTAAGCAATAAATGAGTCGCGATGAGTCATTACTTCTTGGACTAATTTATCTCTATCGGGTCTTCTTTGGGTCTTCGACCTTGATAAAATGTCAATTATAATCTCGGAAATCTTGAATGGGTTCAAGATAATAATCGAGTATGACCTTGATGAAATCTGAGTTTTTCGAGACTCGGTTCAATATTTCCATTTTATCCTGAGTTTCTCAGTAGAATTCTGAGAAAACTTCATGCATCTGAAAACCTTCAATTTTTCAGATTTTACTCTATACACCTGGATCTAACATCCCTAATTCAACTTAAAGTTCCTGAAATCTTGATTCGGCCAAAGGTTTAGTCAAGATATCAGCTCTCTGCTTATCAGTATGAATTTTCTCCATCCTTATGTCCTTTTTCTCGACATGATCTCTGATGAAGTGATGTCTGATATCTACATGCTTGCATCTGGTGTGCAATACCGGATTTTGTGAAATAGCAATGGCACTATTATTGTCACAAAATATTGGTACTTCATTGGCTACAACTTTATAATCCCTTAATTGTTGTCTGAGCCAAATAATCGAGCACGACTTCTTCACTGACCATGTATTGACCGATTAATCTTGGTTGCTATCGAGGTACATTTCTTCGAAAACCAAGATATCAACTTACTTTCTAGAAATTGACAAGTTCCTGTAGTGGACTTCCTGTCAATCCTGCAACCTCCATAATCAGCATCTGAGTAACCAGTTAATTCAAGGTTATCATCAGCTGGATACCATAATCCTCTATTCACTGTGCCCTTAAGATACTTCAGTATCTTTTTGGCAGCCTCCATGTGACTAGCCTTAGGATTAGCTTGGTATCTTGCACATATCCCAACAGCAAATGTTATATCCGGCCTACTTGCTGTGAGATAGAGCAATGATCCAATGATTCCTCTATAATCAGTATGACTCACTGATTCCCCTTTGGTTGCTAGATTCAGAATTTGCCTCAGTTTTGACCACATCTTCATTGGCATCACATACCTGAGTCTGAATTGGTGTCTGTTCAGATTGGTCACCTTTGGTGTGTTGGCTTTCTTGAGTCTCACCATCCTGAGTTCCATCCTGAACTTCTTTATCTGAGTCTGAGTCACTCCAATCATAGATAGTGATTGACTTCTTCTTTTCAGGTTTAGTAGATGATTTGTCATTCTTTTTCAGGCTTAATCTGGTGATCCTCTTGGTCAGTTCATCTGCATCATGTTCCTGTTTCTTCTAAACACAAGTAGATTCATCAAAACCAACATGAGGTGTTTCCTCCACAATAAAAGTCCATCTGATTTGTAAACTCGAAAGTTTTTCTTGACTTGAGAATATCCTAAGAATATTCCTTCATCGAACTTTTACTATCAAATGTTTTCAATTTGTCTTTACCATTATTGTGTATGAAACACTTGCAACAAAACACACGAAAAAGAAAGAAACAAGAGGCTTCCTTTCATTCCAAAGCTCATAGGGTGTTTTGCCTTGACTCTTGGTCAAAGCATGGATCTATTACAGTGAGTAGCAAAGGTTGTGTTGTGATTTGACCCAAAACCTTTTAGGAATATAAACCACATTATCATTGTCCTTAAACTTCTTTTAGAGTCTTGTTCCTTCTTTCGGCAACACCATTTTGTTGAGGGGTCCTTGCGGTGATGTTTCATGTGAAATTCCATTTCTTTGACAATAATCGATATGATATGATTTATAAATTGAGTTCCTTTTGTCGATCGATTTTGACCACACTCGATTTTTTCTCAATCTTGAGCCTTTTGATGAATCTGGCGACTTTATCTGAGTCTCTTTCTTACTGAGTAAGATTATGACCCAAGTATATCTTGAGTAGTCATCAACTACTACCAATGTGTATTTCCTGCCATTAGTGCTCACTGGTGTTATAGGACCAAAAAGATCCATATGCGATGGCGAAGTAATACATCGGTAGAAACATCTACTTTGCTTTTAAAAGATGCTCTAATTTGTTTTCCTTTTTGGCACGCATCACAAATATGTTCCTTACTGAACACTTCATTAGGCAACCCTCTAACAAGAGCTAATCTTGCAAGCTTGTTCAGGGTTTTGAAATTCAGGTGATTCATTCTTTTATGCCATAACCAACTGGTATATGTGGAACTTTTAGCAACCAAACATGTATCTTTAGGAGTTGAACTCCAATCAGCAAGATACACATTTCCTTTTCTAGTACCAGTCAGTAATATTTTCTGTGTTGTATCATCTTTCACATAACATAAGTTCTTAGAGAACTCAACATTAAAACCCTTATCATAGAATTGGCTTATTGAAAGCAAATTATGCTTCAATCCAGATACATATGAAACACCATGGATAACCGAGTCGATTTCCAAAGTTCCATATCCTTGATCAATCCTTGGAGTTATCTCCAAAAAGTGATCGAGGGCCTCTTTGTTCAACATAGTCACTAAGTATCTTCTTGAATCCTGTCATATGTCTTGAACATCCACTGTCAAGATTTTTCATCTCTGCTCATCAGTGCTATGTGATCTTTGATCAGCTTTGTGCCCTTGTTTTCCTCCTGAAAAACAGATAAATTTTTAGGTACCCAATTTGTATAGGGTCCTACAAGGTTAGCTGTACCTTTCGGAATCCAAATCTACCTGACAACTCTAATCACTTTAGAGTGGCTAATTTGTCTTCCATAAACATCAACATACACATTCACTACTCTGGGTGCCTTAGCAGTCTTCTGTGTATGCTAGCTTTAGCATGAACATGAGCCTTTGAATTCTTCTTTGGTTCAGGCCTTTTGTTCAGATGCTTAGGCTTTTGTGCAGCCGGTCTAAATCTTTGTTGACTCGGGTTCATATAACCTTTACCCTTAGGCAAGTGGGGTTCAGGTTGTCTGTACCTAAATTTGGGTCTTTCAGTATACTGAGGACTTGGTCTCTTCAGTTGAGAATGTCTCTACTGAGTGTTTCTCTTCTGAAGATTCCTCTGATGGTTCAGTGTGGGTCCTTTCAGGTTTGCAATCTTAGCCTTTGAGGCTTTGAAGTACTTACTGAAATTTTTCTTAAGTGAGTGCTCAGTTTTCTAGCCTTCACCGAGGTTTGGGCTTTCCTACCGATCATTGATTTTCTTGAAACCATGGGTCATTTTCCCTTGTCTAGCACCTTGGGCATTTCTTCAGTTTGAAGTGTAGGTGCCACTGATTTAACAAAGATTGTCTTCTTGCTACTTGATGCAGCATTCAGATGACCTTGTGAGGTTCCCCCTGGAATGTATCCCAATCCAGATTTTATAGTGGCGGATCTCTGGTAACTCAATTTCATCTATTACTTTAGATCAAGATTCAATAGAGTTAACTTCTTACATGCACTATCCTCACAGTTTCTGTAGAGTTTCATGCTTCTCGAGAGAAGTCATTGAACTTAGTTACGATCATTTGAATTTCTTCAAATGGATTTCTCTAGCTTTTCGATTAGGGTCACTATCAACTTCTCTTTCTCGAGAGTTGTACTTTGAACATCCGGTTCATCAAGGCTCCCATTAATTGAGAAGTGATCTCGGTTTTGCTAGAGTCTTTCCATTTTAGATTTTTGACCTTGGGTTCCTTATTACGCTCTTGAGTTTCATTTAGCGAGTTCTTGTAAAACAAACATAGTCCTTCATCGATTCGAAAAGAATCCATCAGTCAAATTGTTTGTTTTACGGTTGAACTTGACAACTTTTGTGCTAGTGTAGGAGCAACAACAGAGAGAAAAGAAGAGTTTACCTCCTCAATGGCCATCAGACAAATGTCATCACTTTCACTGTCTGAGAATATTTCATCTGAAGAGCTAGATCCCTCCTCAGAATGTTCTTCTTCTTCAACCATGGCCTTTTTGCTTGAGAACTTCTTATCTCTTTTAGCTTGCCTTTCTCTTCTCTCCTTAGCACTTAGATCTGGACAATCATACTGGAAGTGACCTTTCTTTTGGCAATTATAGCATATGTTGGTATCATCATCCTGATCACTTTCTTCCTTGGACTTGGAGTCCTTCTTTCTGGATGAAGATCCTTTAGTTTTCAGGTCCTTTCTCTTCTCAGTTGGTTTGTCCTCAGGTTTCTTCTGGTACCTGTTATTCCTGTAATAGCTTTTGTATTTTCCATATCGACTATTAAGTCTTTCAAACCTCCTTGCCATCGGTCTAGTTTATCCTCAAGCTCATCGATTCTTAGCAAGGGAGTTCTCAGACTCTCTAGTTTTACAGGTTTTATCTTTGGCCTTAAAAGCCACATTTTTACTAGATGATGAATCATCTTTGCTGTCAGCCTTTTTGGATTTCTTATCAATTACAAACTCATCGGCCTTCAGCTCAGAGAAAACTTGTTGATAGGGCATTGAATTAATGTTTTTGGTGTTTTCAATCACCACTGCATGTATATCCCATTTCTTAGAAAGACCTCTAAGAATTTTTAATGCAATTTCTCTTTGTGGATATCTCTTTCCAAGTGCATTTAGATCATTCATGATACTAGTGAATCTGACTTCCAATTTGTCAATTGATTAACCTTCTTCCATTTCAAAACTATCAAACTTTCCTATTGCAATTTGAAAGTTTGTTTTCCTTGATATGATTTGTGCCCGGCACATTCAAATAGTGTATCCCAAATTTTTTTTAAAGTATTGCAATGAGAGATCATTCCCATCACACCATCATCAATTGTACTGTATAGTGTGTCTTTAGCAATGTAGTCTAGATTGACTAACTTTCTCTCCTCAGGAGTCAGTTGGTCATCAGACTTAGGAAATTCTGCTCTAGGATCGTTTCTCTCATTATCCGCATTCTCTAGGATTCACCACAAGAAATTGGAATGGCCTTCGAGAGACCACTCTCTACATTCGTTCATGTTTAGAATCTGGTGAGCTCTGCATTCTCGATCTCCATAAATCATAGTTCTCCACCGAGAACATGGGAAGTTTCTTAGAAGACATTTTTATCTCGAAGTATTTTTAAGAATTCAAATAAATAAGATCGATTCGGATAGACCACAAGTATTTTTAGCAAATAAAACTTTGGTCAACAAAGCAGTGGTCAAGTTGAACCCTTTGCTCGATACCACTTGTTGGTCGGTGCAAATGAGTCTTACACGTGTATGGGGGAATACAAGTGTTGGTGTTTTTAAAACTTTTTTTTCTTCGAGGTCACTTGGGTCGGATAATCTCAAGATTAGGTCATGAGAACCACATAACACTCGAGTCAAAGTCTCTTTGAGAGCGGTGATCCCGAAGTTGCTTTGAAACCTCGAGATAATCCCAACCGAGTCTCGAGTTTGGAGATCCGAGTTGCTTGGATCGGATAACTAACTTCTATGAACCCTCGGAAGAGTAAGTTCGATTTGGTAACTATCTGTTCTAGCTACTCAGATGTGCGGAATGGTTGGCCCTTTAGTTTATACTCGTTTTAAGCTTTGCTGAAAACCTTCCTTTAATGGAATAGTGATTAGACTATGATTCAATTACATGCAACTTCCAGTGGATTGATTCCAACTGAAATATCGGTGAAAATATGCTTTCAAACTCGGTGATGCAAATTAAGATTAAATGCAGATAAAAGCAATAAACAACACAGCAATTATAGTGGTTCAGAGACTCAAGCTCCTACGTCCACTCTCACTGATCCTCAGAGAAATTCACTAATCACTTCTGAGCTTTCTGACTACCTTGCGTATTTTACTTACACAACTCGGCCCTGAGCTTTCTGACTACTCCACGTAGTTTACTTACTCAACCCGACCTTGAGCTTTCTGACTACCTCCGTAGTTTACTTACTCAAACACAAACAAGCTTTCACACTACCTCTGTAGCTTACTAACTTCACTCTAGAGCTTTTTGACTACTCCGCGTAGTTTACTTACTCTTTACAACTCTTCTCACCAACAAACACACTCCAACTACCTTCTCAAGGGTTTGGGGTTTCTGGTTGGTTTCCAACTAGGATGAGATATCCTTTACAATGAAGTACAATGCAAAGGCTAGGATATCTCGACTAAGCTTCGGATATATCTTATCAAGCTAGGCTTAGTTTAGTGAGCTCTCTTCAATATAAAAGCACTTGGGAAATTCTAAGTTTTTCGAGTGCTTTAACTTTGCGATAATAAGTTTGAGCTTCTTGAGTTGCTTATAAATTTCCCGTAACCTTACAATGTAGAGGGTCACTAGTATTTATAGGCATACACCAAGGTCACTCTTGAAAAAAACTATCCGATTGGAGAGATAGCCCGTGAGTTTCCTCTTATGGTGTGTGAGGAGCGGCTATATTTAGGAGTTTGAAATTCCCTAACACGTTTTAGGCAATAGCCTTTCATGTAGTCGGTCTTCACTTTTTGCGATGCGGAACTTTTGTACATCGACATCTTTTTGTTGACATCCTTTGTCGATTATCGATATGGTGCAGTCTTTGTCATCCTCTTTTTGACTTTTTGTCTCGATTAAAGGTAGACACCTTCAACGACTCTTTTGGTTATAAACTCTGAGTTGATATAACCTTAACAACACTTTGTCTTAGTTCCTTTTGTCTGCATGGGAATGTCTTGGGCAATATCTATTTCTAAGGAATCGCGATCTTCTCGATTGCATCCTTCGGATAGATATTTTTCGATTGCCTCCGGAACATTGAGGTTTATCTTGAGCATTCAAGACATTCTTGAGTCTTGATAATTATTGTGCCTTGATATTCTTGATCTTGATTCTTACATCTTACATCTACGTGTGTCTTGAGTCTTACGAGTCTTGAGGTCTTCGAGTCTTGGCGTCTTTCGAGTCTTACGAGTCTTCACAGATATCTTGGCGATATCTTGAGTCTTCATGATGAGTCTTGATTCCTCGGTTTCATCTCGAGTCTTGATTCTCGATTTCTCCTTTGAGTCTTGATATCTCGATTTCACACCGAGTCTTGATATCTCGATTTCTGCTTTGAGTCTTGATTCTCGATTTCTTCTCGAGTCTTGTAAACTTAGTTTCATCTTGAAACCGGTTTCTTAAAACATCTTGAGTTCTTTCGAATCTTCAGATCTAAACCTGATCTATATCTGTTGACTATACATTTTGCAGATATCATCCTGAATACTATAAAACTGAATCCTGACTCAACTATCAAGATTATCCTGAACATGTCATACTCAGGGGTTTTGGGATCTAATCAAAATCAAATATCTTTTATTAAATTCATCTCCTAACATTAAATTTTCTTTTGACAAAAGTAGGACATTATTTTTTATTTTTTTGACAAATATAGGCCATTTTTCTCACACACACGGGCCTAAATTTCCAAAAAACTTAAAACTTACAGTCCTACTTTGAGGAACTCAAAATTTATGAACCTAATCTTGTGCAAACTCAAAATTTACTGGCATACTTTTGCCAAACTGAAACTATCTAACATATTTTTCCAAAACTGAAACTTATTTTCTTTAAATTGTTACCCTCATTGTTACAGACATAAAAAATATTTTTTCCCGTTCAACTACATAATGTTGCGATTATGATGGAAAATAAAAATTACAACTAATATTGTTTACAAATATGTGGTTAGAAATTTGTGATATTAAACAATAATTTATTTTAAAATTTGTTAATGTATTAATATTCTCTTATTCCGCGCAAATAATTACATCTTTTTTTCTTTTAAATACAATTTACATAGTAAATTAATATATTTTTTATATTTTACATATTTAAAATATAAAAAATGTTACTATTATTGAATATAATTAATTTAAGTTAAATAAAATTTTGAAGTATTTGATCAAAATTTAATAATGTTTGCAAAATGAAGTTTTAGTTTGGAGCTAACAGAGAGTTGCTTTCTATTGATTTTCTCTATTAAATGTTCAGGATTACCAAACCACCATTTCATTTTGAAGGAAGGAGTATGAAAATTTTGTATCTCGGTTCGGATGGGAGACCTTGCAAGTATAAAACAAATGTTGTTTACAAATAACTTTTTCAAAATTTATAATTTAGAGTGTGTACATATATATATATTAATCTAAATTTGTGGATTCATTTGTTTTTTTATAGAATCATCAAATATAATAACATATAAAATCATATTTTGCATATTTGAATTATATTTTTATTTTTAATATTTTGTGAGTAATAAATTATTTAACCATAAAAAATACTAAATAATAAAAAAATGTTAAAATATTATTAATTATTTTATTTTAAAAAATTCTTTAAGTCCTTCACGGGGCTAACACTAGTAGTAGAATAATTTACAAAAATATATAAAATATTACTTTACACAAATTTAGGAGAATTTAACACACAAGCGTGCAAGGTCATGTGTGTGTATATATATGTATACACTAATTTTCTTCATCATTGATTAGTAATTGAATTTATGAAATTATTAAAATTGAACAACACATTTGTGCAAATTCAACTCGTTCTATTTGGATCCGATCGATAAAAATTGGGTTGCTTCGCTAGTACAGTAAAACCTCATTAAATTAATAACTTTGGGACCGGAGGATTTTATTAATTTATAGAGATATTATTATATCGATAAATTAATAATTTATTAATTTAAAGAGGTTTTAACGATATATCTTGTGATTGACCTTCAAAGTTTCAAATTCTTTGAATAACTTTAAGTATACATGCATAGTTATTGATGAAAATTAAGTTAAAATACAAATGTACTAGTAGAATTCCATGAATACAAACTCACGTGGAAGTTGGAATGACTTGTTTAAATTAATTGGTTTTGGAAAATACAAAAATATGGTTCATTGGACTAACATTTGTGCATTGAATCATGGATAGAAATCAGCACTAGATATTTATCCATTGGAATCTTGGTAAATCACACACACAAAAATGGTCACTCATCTAAAAGGAATTCAAAAATCAACAATGACCAACCAAACACGAAAGATGTTATGTGAGTATAAGAGAGATCAACCTAGATGCACTCAGAATGATTTGGTGAAATGGGTTGAAAAATATTTCAATTTGAAAGTTAGCCAAGCAACAATTTCGAACACTCTTAAGAGATCTGCAAAATTCCTATCATCTGACTTTGAGAAAGGTGGGTCGTCTAAGCGTCAGAAATCAGCCAAGTATCCGGACCTTGAGAAGGTTGTTTATGAGTGGTTTCTCCAACATCAAGAGCGTGTGAATATAATCGGGGAGCTAAATCTTAGAGAAGGCGAATGAGGCACTTAAGCTTTTACATCCAGAGGATCCCGTAGATCATCACCTTTCACAAGGTTGGCTTGAGAAATTCAAATCAAGGCATGATATCAAATCATATCGCCGTTTCGGAGAGAGTGGATCAGTCGACATGCATGATATGGAGAATAAATTGGAGTCCATTAGGGAAAAAATTGATGAATTTCCAAGGAAAGATGTTTTTAATATGGATGAAACTGGTTTGTTTTACAGGTTACAGGGTGATCATTCACTTGCAACAAAACAACTTGAAGGTAGAAAACAAGATAAGGAGAGGTTGACAATTGTTATTTGTTGCAATGAAGATGACTCTGAAAAAATTCCTCTATGGATTATTGGTAAGTATGCAAAGCCCCGTTGTTTTAAGAATGTCAATATGAATAGCTTGAACTGTCAATACCGTGCTAACAAGAGAGCTTGGATGACTGGAGTGCTTTTCGAAGAATATGGTCGTTGGCTGGATGAACAAATGCATGGAAGAAAAATTCTTTTGGTAGTCGATAAATGTCCAGCTCATTCAAACAATATTCAAGGTTTACGAAACATCGAGTTATTTTTCCTACCCCCAAACATGACCTCAAAAATTCAACCATGTGATGCCTGCATAATAAGAGCCTTCAAAATGTATTACAAAAAAGATTTTACCGTAAGATTTTGGAAGGCTATGAGTTAGACATACCATCTCCAGAAAAGATCAATGTTTTAGATGCTATCAATATGGCAGTGTCAGCTTGGACCGAAAATATTCATCAAGAAGCAATAGCAAATTGCTTTCGACACTGCAAAATTCACTCGGAAAATCAAAGCGACTCAAGTGCAAATGATGCAACTCCTGGAGAAAACATTCGTGAGCTTGAGAATTTGATCACCGATATGCAATATCACCACAAAATGGATGTGAATCAATTGCTCGACTTTCCGGGTGAAAATAATCAATGTCACGAAGTTCAGAGTCTAGAAGAGATAATGGCCGATGTCATTCATAATCCGGAAGATGATGAAGCAGAGGATGATTCAATAGCTTTGGAACCGGTCACTCTAAAAGAAGCATTGCAAGCATCAACAATTCTTCATAACTTTTTGTTGCAGTACGAGAAGACAACGTCACAACTATTGGGTGCAGTAAGGAGATTTAAAGATGAGATCAACATAGATTTGAAGTTCAAGAAAAAGCAAGTTACAATAGATTCTTATTTTACTAAGTTGTCTTAAGAATATTCAAGTGCATCATATATATGTATATGAATTATTTTTAATAATTATTAATTTATAGTTTCGTCGGGACCAATATATATACACTGGGATCTCAAAAAAATTATTATCTTATAATTTTATTGATTGGGTCTCAAATTTGTACTGGTCCCAACTTGGGACCGGACAAATTATTAGTTTTAACGAGGTTATTAATTTATCGAGTATTAATTTAACGAGGTTTTACTTATTTAGTTTTTGTCTATTTTTGGGTAGTTTACACGTGCAAATTTGTATAGGTGATTTACTTATTAAATTTTCCATTTAAATGATTTATCACAATCATACATTTATGAATTATTTTTTTAACATCTTTTAATACATAAATGAAAAAAAATATATATCTTAAACATTGGTAACACATATTATCTTCTTGATTAAGTTGGTAAATATAGGCTTCTTTGTTTATTTTTTATATTCTTAATGAGTAACATTTTGGTGCACAAGTTGCACAGTGTAATTGGTGCATAACTAATATTATTTAATAAACATAAATAATATTTTTATTAAAAATAATTAAAATTGATCAATTAATATATTTTAATGAAACAACTAATATCATTTAAAAATGCACTTAAATTACACTATTTAAATTGTCATTCTTAATATATTTTTACAAAGTATATTTTTTACAATAAGCATGTAATGTTTAATTAATATAAATGCAATGGTTGATAATCAGATCAAGTTTCATGTGAACCCGGATTAACGTGAACTCTCTTTTTCCAGTGTCATTATTATGTATATGGACTATCACTATTATGTATATGCATGATCACTGTTATGCACATGCACACTATCATTGTTCAAAAAAATATTTGACTTTTTAAACAGTGATAGTACATATATATAGCAGTGATATTGCACGTGCAATAACTTTGATAGTATGTATTCATAATAGTGATATTTTTTCATCAAAATATTTTTTTTTGGATGTTAACAAAAAGATTATGCCTATGTTTTATGACGTGGCGTTTATTCTCCAAATTATATATGTCGCTCTTTCTTTCACTCCAACACGTAACCAAACGTGCTACGCGGGATTTAAAATATATATTTCTTTATTAGTTTTAAATAAAATGTTTTAAATATTAAATTTAATTACAAATATAATTTTTATATTTTAATATTATTTAGGCACATTTCATTCATTTCTTATTCTAAATTACTTCCTCCCATTAAAATTATATGTGATACTCATTAGTCTTATATATAATTTACAAAATACATGTCGTTTTGATATTTTCACCTATCATTATCTCATATATACCCCTAATGATTACTTTTTATGATTATTAATTTTTTTTAATTTTTATACAAATATGTTGTGTGAATAATTTTTCCAACCAATAGTATTTGTTGGGATATTTTAGTTTTGATAATTTATGCCAAAACAATATTAACTTGTGTTATTCAAGCTATTTTACAGATAACAAGTTAAGGGGGAACGAGAGAACAAATTGAGGGGGAACTCAAGAAATCAGAAGAAGATGATTGAGATCAGACGAGGCTGCAGACGAGACTGGTCGAGATCAGATGAGTTAGATGAGTTCCGGAGTCAACTGATGAGCTGTGCAAATCAGATGTGAAGAAAAGCTAAAGCCAGCAAATCAGAAGAGAAGGTTGCAGATCAAAAGATGAGCAGATGAGACTGATCAAGATCAGACGTGATCGAGATCAGATATGAAGATGAGCAGATGAGACTGAACGAGATCAGACGTGATCGAGATCGATATGATGTCGATATGCTAACCGGATGCTGATCTATCCCGAGATGATCCCGAAGATATGTTGATCGATCAAGAGATGATCGGATCGGGCAAGAAGAAATCGATAGCCCGAGTCAATGTGACTCGAGGGGATGTCCGATTCGTAAGAGCTGAACTCAAGAAGTTCGAAAGTGTCGGATGCTGATCGACGACAAGGTCCGCCAAGAGAAGTCTGCTGAATCAAGAAACCTGAGACTCAGATAACCTCAAGCTCGGGATAACTCAAGGCTCGGAGATAGCTCGGATAACTCAAGGCTCGAGGATAACATGAAGACTCGAGATAACTCAAGGCTCGATAGAATCAAGATCCCGAGACGAGGAAGAAATCAAGAATATAGCCATTAGAGACTCGTAAGAAATCAAGAATATAGCCGTTAGATTCAAATTTGACGTGGACCAATGAGAGGAAGACGACAAGCCTGAAAAAGCTGCAAAAAGCTACAGAGTAGTATGGATTTGAATGTGATTCTCTCCAACGGTAACATTCAAATCCACACTATAAATACAAGTTCTTCCTTCATTATTAAGTGTGGATGAGTGGAAGAGTGTGGAGAATGTAGCAAACAATGCTACAGAGCTAAGAAGATATATATACTCAAGCATTCCCACCATAGAACACAGAGCGAGAAATACACGCATATATTCAAGAGTGTTCTAACCTAGATCTAAGCACAAATGTTATATCCTAAGCTTAGAGAGATTTTCTCATCCTTAGCATCGAGGCTAAACAAATGTAAGGGAAAATCTCAACCTAGTTGGAAACCAAACAAACCTTTACCCGAATCAGTTTGAGTTAGGTTAAGTTTGTCACCACAAGATTTCAGACTTGGGATTCTAGTTTCTTATTTCTGGGCTCGGTTGAGTGTGAACTCGGTAAACAGCTAGCAATCCCGAAAGGGAGGGTAGGCAATCCCGTGAGGGAGATAAGTCTCGTTTGAGTGTGAACTCGGTAAACATCTGTTGGGTGTTGGACTAACACGTTAAACTAAGTCCGGTTAAGTTGGTTAAGTTGGTGCCCCGAAAGGGAAGAGTGGATGTAGGACGGGTTTCGTCCGAACCACTATAAAATCTTGTGTGTTCTTTACTGCTTTATGTTCTTACTTGCCATATGCATTCGTTTATAAGCAAAACAACACACATCGTTCTTAAAAGCGAAAAATAGTAATCACCATTCCCTCTCCCCTGTTTTATATGCATCACATGACATGTTTGCTTCCGCACGCGCAAAATGGGTTTTCGACACACAATATCGGGACCAACAGTATTTATTATTATAAATATTAAATTATTAAATACTAAGGTTAATATTGGCATAAGAAAATCTAAATGATCACCCGAACAATATTTATTATATAAAAATACATTAAAAAGAATGGGAGGGAGTAATTTAGAATAAGAAATGAATGAAAATACGCACATATAATATTAAGAAAATTAAGTCTATAATTGAATTAATCAAATTAATTAAATATTTGAAGTATTTAATTTAAAATTAATGATATAAAAACTATTTTCAATCTCGTGTAGACGTAGTACGTCGGGTTACATGATAGTGATATATAAAAAGAATAAAAGAGAGTATAAATTTATAAATTATGGAGAATGTATTTAATATAAATTAATGTATATGATTTGAAGATGAAATATTTTAAATATAGCAACCACATAAATAGGGGATGATTTATAATTAATAGATAAGAGATAAATGAAAGGTAAATATCAAATTAAATAATGAATGACTTAAATTAAAAAGGTAAAAACTAATAATGATACTTAATAACTTCTCACAGAAATTCAGATATTTGAAATAAAATCACCATATGAATTGAGGTGATTCACATTTAGTAGATAGGAGATTTAATTATGGTTCCACTATTAACACCAGAACAATTGTTTATACATTACTCATTAATTATGGATAAAATATCTTCTAGTAAAATAATATAAATACCCTTAATTATATAAAAACTAATTCTAATTTACACAGAGCTGAATACTCAATACCACCCACATAATTGGAGGAAAAGTAGCGCACATAGAGTTACATCATCAATACTGCATGTAACGACAAATCTCGCGAATTAAATATAAAAACACGGAAAATATTTACAATTTATTTCTTGAATTGAATATAGCGGGTTCAATCTTTAATTTGTTCCTCTGAATTCTTCTCTTCGTTGATTTTGATCTTGACTTGGACGACTTTTATAACGTTCATCGACTTAATCTTGTCTGGAGTTGAAGTTGTGGATTTGAAACGTCGATTCAAAGATTGAATGTCTTGTTTTGATTCGAACGTGACTTTTGAAGATTTTCTGGACGAAAGTCTTTGAACTTGATGATGAACGCCTTTGAATCTTCAAGTTCTTGATGAAGATCTTCGAATCTTCAAGAGTTGAATGGAGAACACCTTTAAGGAGAAACGCTAAATCTGAGGGGCTCAGCACCTTGATCCCGGATTTGGAGTCGTTTCTGGACGGTTTCCGTGAAGAACTCTTGAAGTTGGTGAAGAACATCTTCAAATCTTCAAAGTTTTCCTTTGAAGAAACGTCTGATCGGAGGGGCTCAGCACCTAAATCTCTATTCGAACGTTGTTTCCGGCTTGATTTGCACGAAGAACATTTGAGGTTGTTTCGAATCTTCAATAACGGTTGTAGGGAGCTTTGGACTCTTCTCGTCTTGCTCGTCTGAATCGTCTGGAATGTTGAATGCGTAATAATGAAGAGTTTGCACCCCTATTTTATAGGGTGAGGGATGACAAACCTTCTTTAATTGAGGTGCCAAGTGGCGGCCTCTGGTTGGTCGAAAGGGTTTAATTGACGTAATTAATTCAAATCATTAATTTGATTGATTTGTCATTAATTCCCTTATATTTATGACCAAATATCAATTTAATTCGCTACATTAAATGCCCGTAAAATTTGGCTGACTTGTACCGTGTATATATTAAATATCAATCACTTAATTATTTAATTTTTGAGAATTAATTTAGTAAATTCTCTCAACAAACAAAAAATTTTATTTGATATTAATATGTAAAATTGTACATGTGTTGTCATTTAATTGGGTGAAAATTTTATTTGTGTACACTACCGCCCGCATAATCGATTGGAAAATACCGTTCACAGAGTTGAGTGGAAAGTAACGCACACAGAATTGCATCCTCAATATTGCCGCCCATAGATTTGAGTGCAAAGTAGCGTATATATAATTGATTCATCAATACCACTCATAGAGTTAAATCAAAATTATTATCAAGCGTGGGTTAGAGCTCCACCACCTGAGACCCGAGGTCTTGAGTTCGAGATTCGGAGAGGGAAAATTTATTCCCTCTTGTGGTGGTTCCCCTAATGGTGGGGTGATTTTCCCCCTCTTGTGGTAGTTGTGATTCCGATTGTGGTGCAGTTGTAGTTCCGAGTTGCAGTTTCGGATGGGGTGGTGTTTCCTCTCTTGTGGTGGTTGCGGTTCCGATTGTGGTTGCGGTTTCGGGTGGTTCCCCTCTTGTGGTGGTTACGGTTCTGATCTACAGCGAGACGAAACGATATTACCACGTGCCCGGTGGTAGAAGGAACTATTGTAATTGATTATGTTAAGGAATTATCTTAATTAATTACTTATATATATATATATATATATATATATATATATTGAGACGTCCAAATAAGACAAGTGTTCAAGTAATGTTGGGGCGGAAGGAGTATTAATTAATAAATATTTTTTAGTAAAATAATTAATATCACTTAAAAATATACATGAATTGCAATGTGTAAATTATCATTCTTAATACAATATCTTTATTCTTTACCAAGTAGATTTTTCAATAAGCATTTAAATGCAATGGTTGATAGTCATTTTTCTCTTTCGATGGTATTGGTAACCAATAAATTTTGCCTATATTATATGACGTAGCATTATTGGGGTGTTTGCAAAAAATTATCCTTTTAAAGAAGTGATTAAAATTAATGACTATAAGAAAATAAATTAATAGTAGAAGTTGATGGTGTTTGTAAACTTATTTAGGTGGTGTTTTAAAACATAACTTGCACTCAAGAAGCACTTAGTTTTTTGAAAAAGTTGTGTCTCACCAACTTTTTAAAAAATTGATTCTCACTGTAGCAATATTGATTCAAAACATACACTTAATATAATTAAAAGGATATAAAACACTTCAAATTGCTTTGTAAACACAAATTCCGTGAATTAAAATATAAAACATGGAAATGAAATTACAAGTTGAATTTCTTTGAATTTGAAGCTGGGATATTGCGGGTTGCGATCTCTAATTCGATTCCTCTGATTCTTCCCTTCGAACGTTGACTTTGACTCGGATGACTTTTGAAGAAATCCTCGCCTCGATCTTGTCTGGGTTGAATTTGTGGATTTGGAACGTCGATTCAAGGACTGAATGTCTTGTTTTGATTCGAACGTAGCCTTTGAAGATTTTCTGGACGAACGTCTTTGAACTTGATGATGAAAGTCTTTGAATCTTCGAGAGTCTGGGAGGAAGATCTTCGAATCTTCGAGAAGAGAAACGTCTGATCGGAGGGCTTAGCAGCTTGATCTCTGATCGGATGCCATTTCTGGATGACTTGCACGAAGAACGCTTGTGAATCTTCAAGAAGCTTTGAGAAGAAACGTCTTATCGGAGGGCTTAGCAGCTTGATCTCTGATCGTCGTTTCCGGATGACTTGCACGAAGAACGCTTGAAGCCGATGAAGAACGTCTTCAAATCTTCGTAGAGAATTCTAAAGTCTTGAATCTTCTGTTGTTGTTGTTGCTTTGATGTCTCTGTGTCTGTGTATGTTTTTTTCTGTGTCTGAAAGTGAATGAGGAGGACCCTTATTTATAGGTGTAGAATAGGGTTTTAGGTCTTGGCTTACCAGGCTTTGTCTGGTCGGCCGGAAGGTTATAGAACTTTCTAGAAATACTTAATGGGCTTGTAGGATTTGGGCTGGACTTGATTTGTTTTAATGGACTTTCAGAAGCCCAACTGCTTTTATTGGACTTTAGAGGCCCAATTTGATTTATTGGACTTTAGAGGCCCAACTTGGTTTATTGGACCTTAGAGGCCCAATTTAATTTATTGGACTTTAGAGTCTCAATTCGATTTATTGGACTTTTGAGGCCCAATTCGATTTATTGGACTTTAGAGGTCCAACTTGATTTATTGGACTTTAGAGGCCCAATTCGATTTATTGGACTTTTGAGGCCCAACTTGATTTATTGGACTTTAGAGGCCCAATTTAATTTATCGGACTTTAGAGGCCCAACCTTCATTTATTGGACTTTCGAGACCCAACTTTATCTATCGGGACTTTAGAGGCCCGATCTTGACTTTTTGGACTTTCGAGGCTCAATCTTCATTTATTGGACTTTAGAGATCCAACATAATTTATTAGGCCATATAACGTGAATTGGACCTAGTTAATTTAACAGGTCGATGACACCATTAATTAATTTATTTTAGGAATTGACTTTATTTATATTCCTAATAATAAATTTAATTAACACGTAATATCCACATGTTATTTTTTAATTGGGTGCAAATTTAATTTGCTTACATACTTATGCACATGATTCTAAGTGACTATAATCACTTATAATTTCTTGCAAACAACCTTACTCTCCACAATAAATATATAACTCTTTTTCTCTCTCCAATTTAATTATGGATTCAACTATTCAATTCTGAATAATTGTTTTATACATCAATCATTAATTATGGATAAAATATTTTCTAACAAAATAATTAAAAAAATTAATTTAAATCGCCCATGGAGTTGGACAAAAACTTGTGTGAACCCGAGTTCACCATGAACTTGATTTTTTTAGCATCACTGTTATGTATAAACAATATTACTTTTATGCATAAAAATTATTACTCTTATGCACAAAAACTCTAATTGTTTAAAAAATATTTTATATTTTTAAATAGTGAATTTTTTTATGCATAACAATAATAATTTTTACAAATAACTGTGATAGAGTTCATGTATAAATTTAATTTATAGGGGTGTTACTCAATAGTTGAATCTTCAATACCTTCCCACATAGTTAAGTGGAAAAATAGCGCACACAGAGTTGCATAATTTATACTGCAAATCGCATATATAATTGAGTGAAAAATAGCACACACTAATTATCTTCATCACTGATAACTAATTGTATATAAAATTTTACAAACACTTTTGGACAAATTTATATGAATCTTCGTGCAAATCAATCTACAATCTATTTCAACTTAATCTATTTGGTTATGATACAAATTGGGTAAATTTGTAGAGACTTACTCATTAAATCTTCCATTTAAATGACTTGTATCATTATACATTTATGATTTTTTTTAAACATGATCTTCTTAACACATAAAAAAAAAAAATATCACTGATAATACATTTATAATCTTCTTGATTATTTTGGTAATTATAGGGTTCTTTTTTTTTATTTTTATATTCTTAATGAGTAATACTTTGGTGTACAAATTGTAGGGTGTAATTGGTGCACAACTAATATTATTCAATAAAAAAAAATTATTATTTACTAAAAGCAATAAAATAATTAACACAATTTATAAATGCACTTTAGTTTAGTTGCACTATGTAAATTGTCATTCTTTAACATATTTTTACCAAGTACATTTTTTAAAATAAGCATTTAACTTTTTAAATGTTCATATAAATGCAATGGCTGATGATCATTTTTTCTCTAGATGGTAACCAAAAGATTGTGCCCCACCTGCTGCCACATGTCCACTGTCCTCCCCCATTTTTTTTTTTCAGAATTTTTTTTATTCTTAATGTTTAAATTATCTTTGTAATTCAAATAAATCATTATTATATAATTATAACACTTTCACATTTGCACTTAATAAGTATGTGTTACTATGTGATGATGAAAAACTATTTTTTACTAATTTCATGGCACAATCTGGTGGTTGGACATTTACTTAAAATAGTTTATCAGATGACAGAAGGAGAAGCAGATAAAAAACAAAGAGGGAAGCGGATGAAATAGGGGAGTATCATTTTGTTCATACAGTAATGCATTTATGTGTATATAGTAACACAATTTCCAATACATTACATGTGTTACTATTAAAATAAATATATGTATTAAAAAAATAAGTATGTGTTACTTGTTGTTGGTCCCGGTGCAAATGAGTCTTACACGTATATGGGGGGGGAATACACGTCTTTAGTGATTTAAAAAAAATTTATTTGCTGAGATTAGAAGGGTCAGGATGTCCTGAGAATTTTGCCCTGAGAAGTACAGATTGCCCTGAGTCAAAGTCTCATCGAGACGGTGATCTGGCGACTTTTCGAAGCTTCAGATTAGCCCAACTGATCCTGAGTTTTATCAGAGATCCTGAGAAGCTTGGATCAGATAATTATCTTACTAAATACTCAGATAGAGTTGATTCAGTTTGGTAACTATCTGTTCTAGCTAATCAAGAGTGTGGAATGTGTTGGCCCTAAGTTTATACTCGTTTAATCTTGCTGAAAACCTCTTCCTTAGTAAAAACATTGGTTAAGGCTGTGATCAAGTTCTATGCAAGTTCAGTGGATTGTTTCCAACAGAATATCAAGAAAATCAGTATGCTTTCAGTGAAAATATGCAGCAGATAGAATGCAGTACATAAAGCAAACAACACAGCAAATTATAGTGGTTCAGAGGCAAAGCTCCTACGTCCACTCTCTCTGATCTTTCAGAGAAATTCCTTAACACACTATCACCTAAAGCTTTCAGGCTGAACACAGCAGCTTACTAACTTTTCTACCTTGAATTTTTTGGCTGACTACTGCAGCTTACTAACTCAACACACACAAGTTTTCAAACTACCACAAGTAGCTTACTAACTTCTCCTCTAGAGCTTTCTGGCTGACTCAACTGCAGCTTACTCACTCTTTCTCACCAACAATCAAACACACACTCAAACTACCTAATAAAAGGGTTTGGGTTGGGTTGGTTTCCAACTAGGGTGAGATATCCTTTGACAATAAGAACAAATTCAAAGGCTATGATATCTCTACTAAGCTTTGGATATATAACAAATCTAGGCTTAGTGAATGAGCTCTCTTCAATGTGAAACACTTGGGAAATCTTAGGTTTTTCGAGTGCTCCAATTTGCAAGAATACGAATGAGCTCTGGAGTTGCTTTGATTTCCCGTAACCTTTCAATGGTGAAGGTCACTGGTATTTATAGGCAACTTCTCCAATGGTCACTCTTTGAAAAACTATCAGTTGGAAGAGATAGCATCAAGAGTTTCCTCTTCTGGTTATTGATGAATGACTATTTTGCGGTTTGAACACACCCTTGCATGTTTTAGGAAATATGCAGCCATGTAGCCAATCACCAATTTCTGTGAACTGGAAGATATCAGACCTGACATTTCTCGGTGAGAGATTTCGGTTGTCGATAAAAATACGTTGTTGTTGCCTCCTCATTGGTCGAAGTCTTCCTTTGAGCAGAGACAAACAAACGGCTATATTTAGGTTGACCTTTCTGAGCTGCTTTGTTCCTTAATGTCCACAAATGTCTAACATTCTTTTTTTTATACTAGGAATGAACATAACACTATTTCATTAAGATAGTGGTTCAGGGTCCTTTTTGTTCAGTACACAAACAGTCTTCAGGATCTTTTGGTCTTTCAGGATATTTCTGAGCTACTCAGTGTTTTCTGAGTCTTTAGGGACTTCTGTCTTCAGAGTCTTCAGGGTCTTCTGAGTCTTCAGGTTCTTCTGAGTCTTCTGAGTCTTCTGGGTCTTCAGTATATTAAAATTCCCTGATCTATATCTGCTGACTATACATGGTGCAGATAATCCTGAGTCCTATATTCTATTGAAACTTGATCCTGATTCTATACTATCAAGATATCCTGAACATGTCATACTCAGGAGTTTTGAGATCTAATCAAAATCTTTATTCAAATTCATCTCCAACAATTTCCCCCTTTTTGATGATGTCAAAACCATTTTGTTACATAAGAAAACCTAACCTATCACTCAAGTTTCAGTTAACTATTACATTCAAATGGCATATCAAAAAAGGACAGACATGTAAAAAGATAATGAGATATTATCTTTGTAAGAACACAAAAGATAAACTTTTCATTGATGAAGGATAAGAGTTACATTTTACAATGAACAACAAAAGAAATTAAACAGAAGTACAAGTCTTCAGTCTTCAGTCTTCTTCGATCTCATCTTAAAAGAGGTTGAGGCCACAGAGAAGTTAAAGTTCAAAGAAAAAGAAGTTGAAAGCCCTGGTCTCACTCAAATTTCAGAGGAAACAACTCAACAAGTGTTGGAGCAGAAGATGTTTGACAGGAAAAAGGTTGAAACAAGCAAGGCAGGGGAAGAACAGGCTAGACCTGAGAAGAGGAAAGCAGTTGCTTTTGTTGAACAAGAGAAGAAGAAGAGAGCAAAGGTAACAAAGCATGTTCAAAGGAAGCTTGTAGTTGAATTTGATGAATCTGAGGAATAACCTGAGGAAGCTGAACCTGATACACAACCAGAGACCTTCGTTACTAAGAAGACTCTGAGAGCCCTGCCAATTGAAAAGGAGAAAAGGATTGCTGCTTCAGTATTTGGTGCTCCTTTGACTAGGAAGAAGAGCAGAAGAGAAGGGGTGTGTTCAGGAAATTCATTGGCAAAAGGAGAGGCACTGAGAAAACTCAGAAATGGTCGCACATTGATAAGTGGATGCCTATCCAGATGAATGATGCGTGGGAAGAGATAAAAAGAACCTTCTGGTTCTACTATGAAATTCTGAGAGAATGGAGAGAGAGCAGCTCAGACAAGAATGAAGCCTTCATTGAATATTTGCTGACATTCTACTCGGAGTACTTGCAAAAGTGGATCAACTTGGCAGATGAGAACAATACTCAGATTGTTGCTCCAAGGCCATACATGTACCCAGCTCCAAGATTTGAGAATGGATATATAAATGAGGCTGCCATCTCTCAAGAAATTGCTCAGTATGCCCTCCAGCTAGGCCTAACAGGAAACAACCCAGAGATCATCAAGGAAAGAGATGAACTGAAGAAGAGGTACTATGGGATGTTCAACTTGGAAGTACCAGAATCAGACTACCACAAGTAGCTTACTAACTTCTCCTCTAGTGCTTTATGGCTGACTCAACTGCAGCTTACTCACTCTTTACAACTCTTTCTCACCAACAATCAAACACACACTCAAACTACCTAATAAAAGGGTTTGGGTTGGGTTGGTTTCAAACTAGGGTGAGATATCCTTTGACAATAAGAACAAATTCAAAGGCTAGGATATCTCTACTAAGCTTTGGATATATATCAAATCTAGGCTTAGTGAATGAGCTCTCTTCAATGTGAAACACTTGGGAAATCTTAGGTTTTTCGAGTGCTCCAATTTGCAAGAATACGAATGAGCTCTGGAGTTGCTTTGATTTCCTGTAACCTTTCAATGGTGAAGGTCATTGGTATTTATAGGCAACTTCTCCAATGGTCACTCTTTGAAAAACTATCCGTTGGAAGAGATAGCATCAAGAGTTTCCTCTTCTGGTTATTAATGAACGGTTATTTTGCGGTTTGAACACACCCTTGCATATTTTAGGAAATATGTAGCCATGTAGCCAATCACCAATTTCTGTGAATTGGAAGATATCAGACCTGACATTTCTCAGTGAGATGTCGCTTTCAGTGTCAGTAAAGTACATTGTTGTTGCCTCCTCATTGGTCGAAGTCTTCCTTTGAGCAGAGACAAACAAACGACTTTATTTAGGTTGACCTTTCTGAGCTGATATGTTCCTTAATGTCCACAAATGTCTAACATTCTTTTTGTTTGTACTAGGAATGAACATAACACTATTTCATTAAGATAGTGGTTCAGGGTCCTTTTTGTTCAGCACACAAACAGTCTTCAGGATCTTTTGGTCTTTCAGGATATTCCTGAGCTACTCAAGTGTTTTCTGAGTCTTCAGGGACTTCTGTCTTCAGAGTCTTTAGGGTCTTCTGAGTCTTCAGGTTCTTCTGAGTCTTCAGAGTCTTCTGAGTCTTCAGAGTCTTCTGGGTCTTCAGTATATTAAAATTCCCTGATCTATATCTGCTGACTATACATGGTGCAGATAATCCTGAGTCCTATATTCTATTGAAACCTGATCCTGATTCTATACTATCAAGATATCCTGAACATGTCATACTCAGGGGTTTTGGGATCTAATCAAAATCTTTATTCAAATTCATCTCCCAACACTTGTCTTTACAATAACACATATCTTGGAGCGAGTTTTCATGTTCTGTCTTAGTGTGAATTTCTTGGAAAAACATGCTTGACCCAGTCAACCCGCAAAGGAGTCACAAATTTTCAGTCAAATAGATAAAGTGTAACGGGTATGAGCATATAGTACGAATATAAGATCCATATAATATTTTATATAAAAGTTTGTCCTCCATAATATATATATATATCGCTATTTTTCTCTCTCCAATTTAATTATGGTTACGACTATTAACACATGAACAATTGTTTTAATTATACATTAATCATTAATTATGGATAAAATATCTTCTAATAACCTAATTTTAGTATTCTAATTATTTTAAAATTAATTTTAAATCACCCACAAAATTGAATCTTTAATACCGGCTACAGAGTTGAGTACTGGAAAATGAAAAGTAGCGCACATAGAGTTGCATCATCAATACCACTGCCCACAGAATTAAGTGGAAAATAGCGCACACAAAATTGAATTATCAATACCGCCCGCAAAATTGAGTGGAAAGTAGAGCACACATAATTGGATCATCAATTTGTGCAAATCAGTTCACAATCCAATTCAACTCATTATATTTGGTTATGATACAAATTGGGTAAATTTGTAGAGACTTACTCATTATATCTTCCATTTAAATAACTTATATCATTATACATTTGTTAATTTTTTTTAAACGTCTTCTTAATGCGTAAAGGAAAAATTATCATAAAACTGATAATACATTGATTATGTTGGTAATTATTGGGTTCTTTGTTTATTTTTATATTATTAAAGAGTAACACTTTGGTGTACAAATTGTACAGTGTAATTGGTGCATAAATAATATTATTAATGAAAACAATTATTCTTTATTAAAAATAATTAATACTGACCAACTAATACTTTTCAATAAAATAATTAACACCATTTATAAATGCTTTGCATTGTGTAAATTGTCATTCTTAACATATTTTTACCAAGTACATTTTTTAAAATGACAAAAACTCATGTGAGACGGTGTCACACATGAGGCGAGGTATAAACCAGCTCAAATCAACATCTACTCCTTTCAAAATGTTAAAGTGTCAATATACAAATTATATTTTGTCTAACTATGAAATCGTCTCACGCAAGTGTGCCAATAAAGACAATTAAGTATGTGTTATTGTAAGTACAAGTATCTGTTACTACGTGATGATGAAATTTTTATTTTTTTTACTAATTTAATAATGTAATTTGGTGGTAAGATATTTACTTAAAATAGTTAATCAGATGTCAGAAGGAGGAGCTGATAAAAAACAGAGAGGGAAGCAAATGAAATAGAGGGAGTGTCGTTTTGTTCAGCCAGTAACAAACATTTTCTATTTAAGGTAACACATTTATGTATATCTACTAACACAATTTTCAATAAATGTAATGTGTTGCTATTAATTAAGACAAATATATAATAAAAAGACAAGTATGTGTTATTTGTCCTTACAATAACATATGTTTGTCCTTATAATAACACAAATTTTGGAGCGAGTTTTCATGTTCTGTCTTAGTGTGAATTTATTGGAAAAATATGTTTGACCCAGTCAACCCGCAAATGAGTCACGAATTTTCAGTCAAATAGGTAAAGTGTAATGGACATGAGCATATTGTACGAATTTAAGATCCATATAATATTTTATATAAAAGTTTGTCCTCCAAAATAGATATATCACTCTTTAATTTTTCACTCCAATTTAATTATGGTTACGAACTATTAACACATGAATAATTGTTTTAATTATACATTAATCATTAATTATGGATAAAATATCTTCTAATTAATAACCTAAATTTAGTATCCTATCTTTTTAAAAAAAATTAATTTTAAATCGCCCACAGAATTGAATCTTTAATACCGCCCACAGAGTTGAGTGGAAAGTAGCGCACACAAAATTGGATCATTAATACCTCCATCAATACCGCCCACAGAGTTGAATGGAAAGTAGAACACACATAATTGGATCATCAATACCGCCCATAGTACTGAATCGAAAAACTTTACTGCCCATATATATATATATATATTTGAGTTGACTAATTTGTCACCCACAGAGTTGAATCAACAATCACTCTATAAATACTCTAAATCTATTCATCCCACAGTTGTATCCCCTCTCCCTCCCTCCCCCCCCCCCACCCCACAAATCCCTCTCTCTCCCCCCTCCCCACATCCAGAGAGTTGATCTCTATGAGTGCTTCCAACACTTTTGAATCAACACTTTCAAGTTCCACCCCACAATAATTCTCGTTTATACAAATGCTATGTTCGATTCAGTCGAGTTTGTTGGAGTTTCGATTGTTTCAGTAAACAAGTAAACTAGATCTTGTTGGAGTGATGAAGCGAAGTTTGCTTATTTAAAGGTAGATTTGCTTTTCTTTTCTCTTTAAGTTGTTTCAATATGTTTTTTGAAGGATTGTATATGGATCTTTTTATATGAATTGCAATTTCTCCATTAAACTTACATATATAATGGGGCGATAGATTTACCATTACATTGTTGTCCTGCATTCATTATTATTGTGGATGAAACGATAATTTTTCATGGTTATCGTTATTTTTCTATGTTGAATTCGATATTTGAACCAACACGATAATTTACAATAATTTCATATCGCTCGATTAATTATGAAATAGTCATTACATATATTTTACGGATAATTATACGAATTTATTTATGAAAAATGATGAATTGATCTTACATTTTTTATTATTGTGCACATATGCTAGTAAGATTTAGTTTTTGTAGTGATTAAAACATATAATATTTTTAGGTATGCTTGGCTTGGACGGTATCGGTAATGAGAAGGATAAAAAACTAGAAGAATGAAGCTTGTTTGGGAAGTGTTACAAATATGGAGCACACTCAGGTGAAAATAGTGTTCTTTTTGTGAATCAACAATTTGGCAATAAAATCATCTTTACCATCATTCTTCTCTAAAAATCGAAGTTCCGCACCAATTGCACGATGGATGACTTAGGCGGCTTTGCCCCATGACTAGAGCTCAGCCTGACCCATCCGTTCGATTATTCTAGCTCGGGGGATTTCCACAATCTCTCGAGATCTAGCTATTAAATCTTTTAATTTTTCATCCTTTATATATATTAGTGCATAGAAATGATACATTTCCATTCGCAGACACTCAGAATTTGAAGCATCTATGGCTGAACCACTTTCACAGTATGCACTCAGGGATCTTTAGGTTAGTGTTTCCCTTTTCTGCTACGCTACTTTATGTTAAATAAGTTCACAATTTCCTACATAAAGAAAGACATCCTCTCGATCTACAACAATGTTTGTTTCTTTCCCCCTTCTTGAGACGCTTAATTTTGATTGTTGTGTTAAATTTAGGGAATTACATTTAGATATAAAGTAGGAGGCAATATTATGTTCTAATACACTCAAAACCCTTTATAGCTATTTGATACAAAATGTCTCTTAGAAAACCCAAATTATTTAAAAATTCAGGAAGAAACTTGACGTCATTTGAAAACCCCCACCACCGGGTTATCTTTCTGTCTCTCAAACCCACACTCTCTCTCTAAAAATCATCCGTCCTCTCTCTCTAAAATTCATGATCTGGAATTTGTTCAATGTTTTCAATCTAGATGGAAGAAACTGAAGCAAGCAGGGTGAATGGCGAAATTTCAACAGATCTGGTTTATGATTTCATGAAATGGAATTCTGAGATGGAGCTCAATTTGGGGCTTTCAACGAACGTGCGATTCAGAGTGGATCCCAGACAAAAAAAGCGAGACGCTCGTCTTCGTTAATGAACGTGCTTGTTACTGACAATTCTGTTGGTAACGGGAGCAACGCGCGGACGCGTGCGGTGGCGTTTGGGAGCAACGCACCTCTTTGCCGTCCGTGTTCAAACTCAACTCAGGGGCTGCGCCGGCCTATGGTGATTTGGGGCACACTCCAAGTCAAAGACAAGCCAAAAGAAGCCTGAATTAAACATTTGATTCTAAAGCATGAAACGGGGACTTCCAAGGGAAAGAATCCTGCACGAAAAAAGCTCAGATATACAGAAAGTGAATTGGAGGACATAGAAAGAGCAATCTTAAATGACATGTATTTTCATGGTCCGCTAGATGAACTAATGAAAAATATTTTGGCAAATTCGGTTGCTTTTATTGAACAAAAAACCGGAGGCAAAGGAGAAGCTTTAAGGATACAAGCGAGTTATATAAAACCATGCTACAAATTTTAGGTCTTGAATGCTGAACAGATGCAATTGCAAAGAATGGATCGTGTTCCTTTATTAGAGATATTCAAGATACTCAAGAACCATTTGAAGACATTCAAGATATGACCATACCATATATTTGATTTGATCATGTGTATTCATATTAGATGATTTATTTCAATATTGTACATCTTGTAAGAATAGTGTTGTACCTATTTAAACTCTTGAATGATATAGAAAAGGCAATGCAAATATTCTCGGTTTCATTCCTCTATGCCATTTTTTATGTTCCAAGATGTATTCAATTTCCTAGATCTTTAACTCATGAACACACGATTATGGTGGTTTGTTGGATATTTTTGCCCAATCCAAATGTAATTAATCTAAACTATGTAATACATAATCGAACACCATTTTTAGCACAAATGATATTATTAGCAATACTAGTAACTGAACCCGTGCGATGCACGGTTATGATTGCAAACTTAATTTGAATCAAAATTTAAAAGTATTCATATTAAAGTGTTTTTTTTTTTATTCCGAAAAGACGATTTTTTTTTTTGTTGATATTTTTTTTATAAAGAAAGTATTATTGCTTTCTAATGTAAACACGAGCTTCTAAATTGAGCATGTTATTAATTTTGTGAATAATACTCCTATGAATCATGTCGATACGCGAACTCTATCACTGTTATATGTAAAAACTATCATTGTTATGTATAAAAAATTTCATTTTTTAAAAATATAAAGTGTTTTTTAAACGGTGAGAATTTTTGTACATAACAGTAATAATTTTTATGCATAACGATAATAATTTTTACACACAACAGTGATACTAAAAAAAATTGAATTCACTGTGAACTGGGGTTCACACAAGTTTTATCTATTTTTGTTGGGATAATTGAGTTGAGTTGCATATATAATTTTTCAAATTTATTTAAAATTTTAAATAATTTTAATTTTAAAATTATGTTGAGTTTGACTCATAATTAATTAAGTTGCTTTAAACGATCGATTTGATCACAAGTCAAAATTCGAGAAATTGATATATTTAGATTTATTTTATTTTTATTAAATTTAATATTTATTGTTTTTCATTCTATTTAGATATATATTATTTAGATTTGGAAACATATTAATGGTCAACGTACTTAATTATTAATTTTGAAAGATGAGATTCTCAATTTAAAAATAAAAAGAGATAAATTTTAAATTCATATTTTATAAAAATACATGAGAATGTGATATGTATTTTTTTTTTTTTTTAAATTTCACATGTGAATTTTTTTGAATTTGGGCCAATGCGTGCGGGCATGATTATTTCGTTGACATGCTTGACATCCACTTAAATCTATTTCTCCATCTTTTCTTTCTTACATGACACCTCTTCTTTTCTTCCAATTCAAATTTCTATTTTTCTCATAATATATTCTAATTAAATTTGATCTTATCTTAACTACCTCAAATTTCTAACTTACTCATTATTTTAAAATCTTAAATTATATTTTTCATATCCAATACTAATTAACAACCCTAAAATTTATTGTCACTTTTTTTACGAGTTTTCTATCTTTCTGCATTTTTATTCTCAATACATTTTTAATTAAGATTTTCAATTTAATATTTTTTATTTAAAATACCCAAATATTTATTTTTTCGTATTAGATAGTTACTCTAAAATAAAAATACATAATTTTATCTTTAAAGAATATATATTTTGTGAATACACCTAAATTAAATTGATTATATTGATTAAATTAAACTTAAAATAATTGATATAAAATTAATAATTAAGAAAAGACCCGTGTATTACGCGGGACCATACACTAATTATTATATATGGGCCGACATGATTATTTCCTTGAGCACTGCTTGGCATATTAACATTATTATATATGGGCCGACATTGTCATATATGCGCCCTGCTTGACAATATTATATATGGGCCGGAACAACATACATAGTGTGTAGGAATATTATTTTATATAATAATATGTAATATATCGCATCTATTTATTTTAATTATATATATATATTTAATTATTGATATATTACCATTCATAATTGATTGATAAATAAAAAATAGAGCTAACTCTTGTTATTTAGTGGATTCAAATATATGAAGAAATATTTTTTTTAATGTTACTTCTATTTGCAAATTGTATGTATAATACATTTAAAAAATGTTTTTTATTGTAATATTGTTACGTTTTGCATGGAATATTGTTTCGTTTTGATTAGATAATCTTTTTGTTTAAATTGTAATATCGTTATGTTTTTTTTTTCTTGTAAAACTGTTATGTTTTTTCATGTAATAATGTTATATTTTGTTTGTAATACTCCTTCATTTATGATTTGAAATCAAAATTGAAGGCATTAATAATTATTGATCATTAATTTTAATATTGTTTCAACTATGTATTTAATACACTTAAATTTTTTAAAATTGACTTATATTTAGTTATAATACCTTTATATCTTTACATGTAATACTATTACGTTTTGTTTCTAATACTGCTTCACTGTCGCATGTATTCTTCAAATTTATGTAGACAATAATGTAAGATTAAATATGTAAATAAATTTTTGAGAAATTAATTTTGATGAATATTTAATGTGTCATAGTGGTAAATTTACTTTTAAATTATTTTTGTGTTTAAAAAAAGTGCTGATTTTTTAATTTTTTGGTTTACAGAGAAAATATTAAAAAAGAGATTAACTAGGTAAATAATTTAGTAAGAAATTAATTTTGATGAATATTTAATGTGTAGTTCACTAGGTAAATTATTTTGTGTTCAATTCCCAAAAGGTGCTGATTGTTTAATTTATAGAGAAAATATTAAAAAAAAAATTATGTTCAATTCCTAGGTGCTGATTTTTTAATTTACAAAAAAAAATAATAAAAAAAATAATTTGCCATCATTTGAACTTGAAACCGCGACCAACGTGTAACATATCTTGTACCCACTATTGGGCTACTGAAGCTAACAGAATTAAGCTTAAGCGTTCGCCTTTAATTACATTATGATTTGTAAAATTGTAATATTTTTAAGAACTACTTTTTTTTTTATTAACTTACATTAAATCAATTAACCTAGTAGTAAAATATAAATAGAAGATATGGCCAATGTCGCATGTTTTGCTTATATTTCAAATTTGAACATAATTTTGAAATATTATGCATCGATTTAATAATACTCCCTCGGTCTCAACTCTTTGTTCACACCTACTTTTTTCTCGTGTTTTAGTGAGCGGGTTATTTATTCATTTTGAAATGATAAAATGACTTTAAAGGCGGGGTATGATAGATCTACATACTTTATCATTTCAAATAATAATAAAAAACTCGTTCGTTAAAACACGATAAACCAATAAATGTGAACAAAGAGTTGTGACAGAGGTAGTATTATTTCCTATAAATTTAAAAAAAAAACATATACAACAAAATCATGTGTAGGTATAATTAGCTATAATTATTTATAAATCCTTCAAAAAATTTATAATAAAAAAATTATACATTAAATATAGCAAATCTTGTGTAGATATGATTAGGTATAACGGTTAAAATCCTTCAAACAATTATATTTTTTTAGAGATTTTTCAAAATATATATTTGGTTGAAAAATTAACTTATATTCATATAAAAGTTTTAAAAATTACACATTCATATAAAGTTTTAAATTAAAGTAAATTATATTTTTTTTTTTAGATTTTGCACAATTAAATTACACATTCACAAAAATTCAATAAAAAAAGACTTTACAACTTGAAAAATTCACATAAAAGTTTTAAAAATTTAGAGAAATTGCAAAAAAAATCATATTAAAATTACATATTTTCGTACTCCATTTCTACATTCACATATTCATCAAAATGATGAACATATTCATCTTCAAAAAATTGATAAAAATACCAAAATTTATACATTTAAAATTCCAAAATTCATTGAAAAATTACAAAAATTTACATTTCAAAATTGAAAAAAATGTAAAAAATTTACATATTTAAAACCTAAAAATTTACCATCTAAAAAATTACATATCCTCTTCTTCACATGAAGATATTCATCATACCATATGGATGAACATATGCATTTTCAGTTTCAGATTCTCCAGATTAAGAACAAATCACCAACCCAGATCTTCAATTTCCAAACCCACAAACCAGATCAAAAAAAGCCACTAATACACTTAGAAATTTTATGAACTCGAGGGCCCAATTAATTCTTTAGAGAATGTCTTGTGTGAAATATTGCACACTAGTGTTATGTACAATACCACACAAATAAGAAGAAAAAGACTGAAAATTTCGCAGGTTGGCTGGGCTGGGGCGGGTGCGGGTCGGGGCGCGGGTCTGGCGGACAAATATATATTTGGTCGCAGGTTTAATTCTTACTGAGCACATAATTTTTAATTTTTAATTTTTTTGTCAGGTTTTTGTGTGTTACTACATTGTTATATTGAAATAACTTCATAAACTTCATATCTTACGTAACACGTGTTAAAACATAACATAACACATAAATGTTCATAAGGTAACACATTGTTGTTCATATGGTAACACATGAGTATTCACATAGTGTTGCGACATGTATACAGTATTACATATTACAAAAAAACAAGTGTTACTACATGAACAAAAAGTGTTACCATATGAAGAATAATGTGTTACCACATGAACAAAACCAGTACAAGCGCGAAAAGAAATGTCCAGTTCAAAATTACATATTTAAACAACAACTTGATGTGTTACTACATGAACAAAAAGAATGTTACCCTATGAACAAAAGAGTGCTACTACATGAACAAAAATCAGTACAAGCGCGAAAAAAAATCATTAGTCCCAAATTACAGATCAAAGAACAGCGTGAGAAGAGAAGTTTTATTCAATCAAATTTCATACAACAACAACAACAAAAATATCAGAAGCAATACTAATTTATTTAAATCTTACAAACTAATTAGAAACACATATCTATTTCTTCATATCGAAGACGATCAAGAGATCGCTAGTAAGCCTGAGCACCTCGTCTGAAAAAATCTGGTAGATCGCGAAAGAAGGAGAACCTAGATCGCGAGGAAGAAGAAACAGTGAACGCGGATCCGAATGGGATGGGCCTGACCCGCGAGAAATAAAAAAACCCTAATTTAGGCTAATTGCACATATCACTTGTATGAAATATTGCATACAAGTTTTTGCGAATTCTTTATTGGCGTTGCAATTTATGGTTTGAAATGGGGAAAGCGACCAAACAATCTAGATTACATCGAGCTACAAAGAATCAGTAAAGTTTTTCCAAGCATAAATACTAGAATAGTTATCCCTTTTCCTAAAAAAAAGAATAATAATAAGAATGAAATTGAAGGTGAGAGATAATAATGAAGATTGTTTTGTTTTGTTGTGTGAGAGTGGGACTACATTAAAACCAGAGGCGGCGTGTGGGACGACCGCCGTCGCGGAACAAATTTGAGGGAGATGGTGGCCGTCGAGGCGGCGGTGATGGAGTTTGCAGGTGGTGGTGGGTGGAGGCAGCGGTGGTTGAGGGCGACGGGAGGGGGGATACGCCGCTGTTTTTCTGGTGTGGGGGTGGAAGCCTTTGTTACGTTTCGGGGGCTGGGGAAAGGTCGTGACGCCGTTGGGAGGGCGGAGGCGATTTTAGGGTTTGTGGGGGAGGGGTTGCAGGTTGTTATTTGAGAGGAAGAGGGTTTTTGTTTGTGATTTGAATGTGTGATGAAGGGATTTAATGGGAGAATGGTATTTTCGGTTTTTGGGTTGAGATTTTGGACCTATGAGTTATTTAAAAAATTGATTGGACCTATGAGTAACACTAGGGGAGTCTTTCACCTCCTAGTAATTAAATCCATATATCATGCAAATCATATCACACTACAAAAAAAATTGTGTTTAATGATGGAAATTAGCGATGGATACTAAAACCGTCGCAATTGGCGATGGTTTTAGCAACGGCCGTAGTCAAATGGCCAAATTCACCATTTTTAGCTATGGAAAACAAAACCGTTGCTGAATACGACGACTTAGCGATGGTTAATTTGAATCACCAATTTTAGCGACGGAAATTGGGAAACCGTCGCTAAATGGTGCAGAAAATGAAGAAATCCCCCCGTTGGGCGCCACTGTCATTAATTGGGCAGGCTTTAGCGACGGATTTAGCGACGGAAATTGGGAAATCCATCGATAAATCCAACTTTATAAATACCGCAGCCTGCCCATATGTTTAATCGATCAATTCAGAAAGCAACACAAACGAGACAATTTCATCTATATTCTTCGATATAACGGTAATACTTTAATGTTTTTTTTGTTTATTTATTTATATTTAATTGTATTTTATATAATTTATTTAATATATAAATTTCATAATTTATTTAGATGAATGCTGAAGGTGGTAATAACGTCCCAACTTCATCCCGGGTGCCTATTCCTCGTTTGCCTAACAATATCGTCAATGGAGAGTAAGTGTTGTTTTTTTAATTATTTATATAATGAATTAATTTAATAGTAATTATTAATTATGTATTTATTTTTTAATGTGTTAGTATTGTACCCGGTCACGAGGCTTCCTCTATAGCAAAAAACGTCATCATGTGGGTGGGAATTGCTGTCAACGCCCACAACTGGAAATACGTGCCAACTGACCAACGTCAATTGTATTTCGAGGATTTATGGTATAAAATTTACTTAATATTTTATTTCAATATATATTGATTACAATTAATTAATTTGTCGTATTATATTCAAAATATAGAAACAAACTACGTGGAGTCCCGATCTCAAGACCAATAACGTTTACAAGGCATTTTGTAAGGTTGCTCAACAACAGTACCATGACATGATGCACGGGTGGTGTAGGCAGTGGAGAGATGAAGGGTTGTACCTCTCAGAAGAACTTGGGCAGGAAGTATGAGACTCAATTGTCGCTGTTTAGAGGGCATTTCCATTTTAAATATTGTTATTTCATTATGTGAATAATTTGTAATTTTCTGAACAATTTATGATTTCTGTTTAAGTTTTACTGTTTTATGTATGATTGAACAGTTTTAATTTATGTTTTTATTTTAATGAATGATTGAACAATTTTAGGATTAGTTATTTTTTGGATTGAACAATTTTAATTTCTATTTTTTTTAAATTATGTTTTTAGCGACGGTTTTGGCGACGGATTCAACGACGATTTTTTGAATTCCGTCGCTAAACCCTCGCTAATAACGACGGTAATTTCCGTCACTGAATCCGTCGCTAAAATCTGTTAAAAAATACCAGCAGTTTTATTTTACACAAAACAGTCGAACCAACTCCATTTTTTTCTAAAACCAACACCAAATTTTGTATAGATAGAGGCAAAAATTATTTTTGAAGTGCATATTGTGTAGCGGAAGCGTTTCGACTCCTCGAGGACGATTTTACCATACGTTTTCACATTTCTACCGTTTAAAATATATAGTGTAATGTATATAATTGATAAGTTTGTTTTGTATTTGGTGTTGATATATATTGTGTAGATAGTTTATGTTAAATGAATGTTGTGATCATAGAAAATTATAATTTGGTGGATTTGTTTGATGTTATTTGATAGAAGAATATATTTGGATATTTACATATACAGAAGAAACTCTGTCCAATTTTTTGTAGAATTAACATATTGATATGATTTGAAACAGATGGAATATCCAAATCGTCAGTGGATGTATTCGACTCCTCGACTTATCAACAGATGTATAAATATGGGGTTCAATAATGAAGTTAATAACTTCATTTACTTTGCAACTAATCATGGTGCAACTGATTCAGAAGGTTGTATAAGATGTCCGTGTAATGCAAGAAAGTGTCAGAACAAGTCATACAGGTTGATTGTGGATGCTCAGACACATATCATCATGAATGGTTTTGTTCCTTATTACTATAATTGGACACGTCATGGTGAAGATCGATGGAATATTTATTTCAATGATCTTGAAGAGTATTATAATGCTCTCGAATACAATGAGACACACGATGATCATGGAGTTGATGATCCTGGAGTACAGTTCGAGACACCTGCAGTGGATACACCGGATATGTATCATACGATGATCATGGAAGCTGGTGGGTTTCAAGATGAGGCTATGGAGGAGGAACCAAATGAGGAAGCATCTAATTTTTACAGAATACTCAAAGCAGCTGATGAAGATCTGTATGATGGATGTCTAACTCACTCTCTGTTGTCATTCAATGCTCGACTCATGGCTATCAAGGCTGAGAACAAACTTTCTCAAAGAGCTTATAACCAGATTAGTAAGTAGATCAATGAGGTCTGTCCTCCCGGTAATAAGGTGCCTATTACAGAATATCAAGCCAAGAATCTGTTGAAGAGTATGGGTCTACCAGTAGAGAGTATTGATTGTTGTATCAATAACTGCATGTTATTCTGGGGTAATGAAGAAGATGCGAATCTCGATAAGTGTAGATTTTGTGGACACTCTCGGTACAAAGTACCACATCGGAACTGGACTGACGGTCGAGTGAAATAAAATAACAAGAAGAAAGTGGCAAATAAAATGATGTATTACCTCCCTATCATTCTTCGTCTTCAGAGATTGTATCAATCTAGTGCCACAACCAAAGATATGACATGGCATCATACGGAGTCATCTGATCCTGATTCCTTAGAGATGAGACACCCTGCTGACTCGATGGCCTGGAAACATCTTGAAGAGGTATTTCCTATTTTTTCGGACGAACCTAGGAACGTTCGGGTAGGTCTCAGCACTGATGGTTTTTTTCCATTTGGAATGCACGGTAAGCAATATTTGTTATGGCCGGTTATATTGACTCCTTATAATCTACCTCTGTGGATGTGCATGAAGCCCCAAACGATGTTTCTCACGGTATTCGTACCTGGCCTAAAGAATCCAAAGGACAAACTAAATGTTTTCCTTCAACCTCTAATAAGAGACTTAATACATCTGTGGGAGAATGGAGTGCTGACATACGATGTATCGAGAAAGCAGAACTTCACGATGAGGGCTTCCCTGCTCTGGACGATCAACGACTACCTTGCGCACTCCATGTTGTCCGGATGGAGGACAGTTGGGAAACAAGCATGTCCTTACTTGTTAGTCCCGAAAAACCCGATTTAAAACTCGTAAAATTTCAATGGGAGGTGACTTAAATTTTTTTTTTCGAATGTGATATGCAGATTTGCTAAAGTATGTATGACAGTTAATATGAAAGCAAATAAGAACACACAATTTTATAATGGTTCGGACAACTCGTCCTACATCCACTCTTCCCTTCATGGGGCACCAACTTAACCAACAGATGTTTACCGAGTTCTCACTCAAACGGGACTTATCACCCTCACGGGATCGCCTACCCTCCCTTTTGGGATTGCTTGATGTTTACCGAGTTCACACTCAAACGGGACTTATCTCCCTCACGGGATTGCCTACCCTCCCTTTCGGGATTCTTTAGATGTTTCCGAAGTTCACACTCACCTACAAACTTATCCTATCAAACTGATTTGGGTAAGGTTTGTTTGGTTTCCAACTAGGTTGAGATTTTCCCTTACATTTGTTTAGCCTCAATGCTAAGGATGGGAAAATCTCTCTAAGCTTAGGATATTACATTTGTGCTTAGATCTATTGAAGAACACTCTTGGGTAAATTTGGATATGTAATGCTCTGTGTTCTTGAATGGAGATGCTTGAATATTTGGCTTTAATCTTCACTTTGCAAAGAAACTCCATCATCTTCTTTTGAAGATAGTGCAATGTATTTATAGTGTGGATTTGAATATTACCGTTGGAGAGTAATATTCAAATCCATACTAATAGTCTTCCAACTTTTCTTTGTCCTATTGCACTGTTGTTTGCAGCTTTATGTCACATTCATATATGTGTTGTTATCTTTTTATTGTCCAGCTGCTTTTGTGTGTCTAATCGGATCGATCACTATTCAGATCCGTATGCATATTTCTGATCCAATAAATTTCGTCTCGCAGATTTGAATGTCCGGGTCTGGTCTGGTCTGTGATCGGCCAAAGATATCAAGATCTTATCGACCAACGATAGATCAGATCGATTCAAGATCGATCTTGATCGATTCAAAGATATCATCTTTGATCGATTCAAAGATCGAAGATCGCATCAATTCAAATCAGTCTTGCGCAGACGATCGGGCTCAAGATATCGATTCCAGCTACCGGCAGATTGACTTCAAGATAAAGAGATTCGGGAGCTAGCAGATCAATTGAGATAGCCGGTCCGGTTAAGATAAAGAGATCGATTCCAATCAAGAGATCGGGCCAAAGCCACAGAGATCGATTGGAGATGCAGGTCGGGCCACAATGAGACGACCTTTATGTCCGCAGATCAAGATCATCATTTGATGCATCAGCACTTTCTCTTCACAAATTAAGATGGATTCTTCTTGTTCAAATTTATAGGTTTATATGAACTCATCGGTCTCGTTTGCGTTCGACGGCCTCATCTTCTCTTGATGAGTTCCCCCTCAACTTGTTACCTGTAAGAATAAAACCAAGTCTAGAAACACAAGCTTTCTATACAAGTTAGCTTGTCCTATTACAAGATGTTTTGGCATAATAATCAAAACTAAATTTATCCCAACAATTTCCCCCTTTTTGATCATGATGCCAAAACTAACTAACAACAAAAAAACATATACGAGAAAAACAGTGTTAGTTAAACAAGTGAAATAATGAAAAACATTTGATTCATTTAAAAAATGATGAGAAGATGATTATCAACCTCCATGAATTTTATAAAAGATAAGCATTTTAAAATAAATGGGTTTTAACAAAAAAAAGATCAGTTCAGGTGGTCACACTAAAATCTAGTGAACTTTTGAACTCCTGCTCTGATACCAATTATTGGTCCCGAAAAACCCGATTTAAAACTCGTAAAATTTCAATGGGAGGTGACTTAAATTTTTTTTTTTCAAATGTGATATGCAGATTTGCTAAAGTATGTATGACAGTTAATATGAAAGCAAATAAGAACACACAATTTTATAGTGGTTCGGACAACTCGCCCTACATCCACTCTTCCCTTCATGGGGCACCAACTTAACCAACAGATGTTTACCGATTTCTCACTCAAACGGGACTTATCACCCTCACGGGATCGCCTACCCTCCCTTTTGGGATTGCTTGATGTTTACCGAGTTCACACTCAAATGGGACTTATCTCCCTCACGGGATTGCCTACCCTCCCTTTCGGGATTGCTAGATGTTTACCGAGTTCACACTCACCTACAAACTTATCCTATCAAACTGATTTGGGTAAGGTTTGTTTGGTTTCCAACTAGGTTGAGATTTTCCCTTACATTTGTTTAGCCTCAATGCTAAGGATGGGAAAATCTCTCTAAGCTTAGGATATTACATTTGTGCTTAGATCTATTGAAGAACACTCTTGGGTAAATTTGGATATGTAATGCTCTGTGTTCTTGAATGGAGATGCTTGAATATTTGGCTTTAATCTTCACTTTGCAGCAAACTCCATCATCTTCTTTTGAAGATAGTGCAATGTATTTATAGTGTGGATTTGAATATTACCGTTGGAGAGTAATATTCAAATCCATACTAATAGTCTTCCAGCTTTTCTTTGTCATATTGCACTGTTGTTTGCAGCTTTATGTCACATTCATATATGTGTTGTTATCTTCTTATTGTCCAACTTGCTTTTGTGTGTCTAACGGATCGATCAGCTATTCAGATCTGGTATGCATATTTATGGTCTGCTGAAATTTGGTCAGATTTGGTCCGGTCCGGTGCGGTCAAGATCGACCAAAGATATCAAGATCTTGATCGATTCGGCATTAATATCAGATCGGTCAAAGATCGATCTTTGATCGATCAAAGATATCAAGATCTTGATCGATTCAAAGATCAAGCGTGATCAATTCAAGATCGATCTTGATCGCATCAGTTCAAGACCAAAGAATCGATTCGAACTTCAGATCAATTCAAGATAAAAGAGATCGATTCAGATCAGATCAATTCAAAGATAAAGATATCGATTAAAAAGATAAAGAGACGGGCTCGAATCGGGCAGATTCGGGCCAAAGATGTCGATTCGGGCTGGATCGGATCAGATTCAAAGAGAAAGTTAGACAAGATCAGACAACAGATCAGATATTGCATCAACTTTCTCTTCACAAATTAAGATGGTTCTTCTTTGTTCAAATTTCATCGGTTTTTATATAGAACTCATCGGTCTCGTTTAGATTCGACAAATTTCATCTTCTCTTGATGAGTTCCCCTCAACTTGTTACCGTGAAGAATAAAACCAAGTCTAGAAACACAAGCTTTCTATACAAGTTAGCTTGTCCTATTACAAGATGTTTTGGCATAATAATCAAAACTAAATTTATCCCAACAATTTCCCCTTTTTGATCATGATGCCAAAACTAACTAACAAAAAAAAAAATATATACAAGAAAAAAAAATTGTTAGTTAAACAAGTGAAATAATGAAAAACATTTGATGCATTTAAAAATGATGAGAAGATGATTATCAACCTCCATGAATTTTATAAAAGATAAGCATTTTAAAATAAATGGGTTTTAAAAAAAAAGATCGATTAAATGTGGTCACACTAAAATCTAGTGAACTTTTGAACTCCCCTTTCGATACCAATTATTGGTCCCGAAAAACCCGATTTAAAACTCGTAAAATTTCAATGGGAGGTGACTTAAATTTTTTTTTTTCGAATGTGATATGCAGATTTGCTAAAGTATGTATGACAGTTAATATGAAAGCAAATAAGAACACACAATTTTATAGTGGTTCGGACAACTCGTTCTACATCCACTCTTCCCTTCATGGGGCACCAACTTAACCAACAGATGTTTACCGATTTCTCACTCAAACGGGACTTATCACCCTCACGGGATCGCCTACCCTCCCTTTCGGGATTGCTTGATGTTTACCGAGTTCACACTCAAATGGGACTTATCTCCCTCACGGGATTGCCTACCCTCCCTTTCGGGATTGCTAGATGTTTACCGAGTTCACACTCACCTACAAACTTATCCTATCAAACTGATTTGGGTAAGGTTTGTTTGGTTTCCAACTAGGTTGAGATTTTCCCTTACATTTGTTTAGCCTCAATGCTAAGGATGGGAAAATCTCTCTAAGCTTAGGATATTACATTTGTGCTTAGATCTATTGAAGAACACTCTTGGGTAAATTTGGATATGTAATGCTCTGTGTTCTTGAATGGAGATGCTTGAATATTTGGCTTTAATCTTCACTTTGCAGCAAACTCCATCATCTTCTTTTGAAGATAGTGCAATGTATTTATAGTGTGGATTTGAATATTACCGTTGGAGAGTAATATTCAAATCCATACTAATAGTCTTCCAGCTTTTCTTTGTCTATCAGACTTTGTTGTTTGCGACTTTATGTCACATTCATATATGTGTTGTTATCTTCTTATTGTCCAATTTGCTAGGTCTAACGGATTCACTACTATTCAGACTGGTATGTATATTGCTCAATAAATTTGGTCTGCAGATTTCGTCTGGTTCGTCTGGTTCGTACCGGGCTTCAAAGATATCAAGATCAGACAGTTCAAAGATTAGTATCAGATTGGCCAAAGACGTAAGACGATCGCTCAAAGATATCAAGATCAAGAGGATTGGGCTTCAAAGATCAAGATCGTGATCAATTCAAGATCGTAAGATCGTGACGGGCCAAAGATAAAGCAGACGGGGTCAGAATCGGGCAGATCGGGCCAGAATCGGCAGATTGGCCAAAGATAAAGCAGATTACCAAAGATACAGATTGGCCAAAGATAAAGATTGGGCTTCGAATCATAGATTGGCTGAAGATAAAGAGATCAGCTGGATCGTAGACAAGCCAAAGACAAGAGACAAGATCAGATTACCGGTGATCGTGATCACCGGCCAGATCAAGACTTTCTCTTCACAAATTAAGATGGTTCTTCTTGTTCAAATTTCATCGGTTTATATGGAACTCATCAGCCTCGTTTGATTCGATCGGCCTCATCTTCTCTTGATGAGTTCCCCTCAACTTGTTACTGTGAAGAATAAAACCAAGTCTAGAAACACAAGCTTTCTATACAAGTTAGCTTGTCCTATTACAAGATGTTTTGGCATAATAATCAAAACTAAATTTATCCCAACAATTTCCCCTTTTTGATCATGATGCAAAAAACTAACTAACAAAAAAAAACATATAATGAGAAAAAAAATTGTTAGTTAAACAAGTGAAATAATGAAAAACATTTGATGCATTTAAAAAATGATGAGAAGATGATTATCAACCTCCATGAATTTTATAAAAGATAAGCATTTTAAAATAAATGGGTTTTAACAAAAAAAGATCAGTTCAGGTGGTCACACTAAAATCTAGTGAACTTTTGAACTCCTGATCTGATACCAATTGTTGGTCCCGAAAAACCCGATTTAAAACTCGTAAAATTTCAATGGGAGGTGACTTTTTTTTTTTTTTTTTTTGAATGTGATATCAGATTTGCTAAAGTATGTATGACAGTTAATATGAAAGCAAATAAGAACACACAATTTTATAGTGGTTCGGACAACTCGCCCTACATCCACTCTTCCCTTCATGGGGCACCAACTTAACCAACAGATGTTTACCGAGTTCTCACTCAAACGGGACTTATCACCCTCACGGGATTGCCTACCCTCCCTTTTGGGATTGCTTGATGTTTACCGAGTTCACACTCAAACGGGACTTATCTCCTCATGGGATTGCCTACCCTCCCTTTCGGGATTCTTAGATGTTTACCGAAGTTCACACTCACCTTCAAACTTATCCTATCAAACCGATTTGGGTAAGGTTTGTTTGGTTTCAACTAGGTTGAGATTTTCCTTACATTTGTTTAGCCTCAATGCTAAGGATGGGAAAATCTCTCTAAGCTTAGGATATTACATTTATGCTTAGATCTATTGAAGAACACTCTTGGGTAAATTTGGATATGTAATGCTCGTGTTCTTGAATGGAGATGCTTGAATATTTGGCTTTAATCTTCACTTTGCAAACAAACTCCATCATCTTCTTTTGAAGATAGTGCAATGTATTTATAGTGTGGATTTGAATATTACCGATTTGGAGAGTAATATTCAAATCCATACTAATAGTCTTCCAACTTTTCTTTGTCCTATCAGACCGTTGTTTTTGCGGCTTTATGTCACATTCATATATGTGTTGTTATCTTCTTATTGTCCAATTTGCTTTTGTGTGTCTAACGGATCTGATCAACTATTCATATCTGGTATGCATATTTCGTCCTTTGAAATTTGGTCCGCAGATTTCGGTCCGGTGCGGTGCCAGACTGGGCATCAAAGATATCAAGATCGTGATCTTCAAAGATTAAGATCATTAATCTTCAAAGATCGAGATCGTGAAATCAAAGATATCATCATCGAAGACATATCAAAGATCAAGATCATCGATTCGCCAATCTTTACGCCGATTGACGCCAAAGAGATAGACGTCGGTTCGCAGTAATCAGTTGAGAGGACGGTCGAGAGAATCGCAGTGGATTTCGAAAGACGAGATCGCTTCGTAACCGCAGACGGTCAAAGACAAAGAGATCGCCTTTGAATCGATTGGGCTTAGCATCGAAGAGACGGGTCGATTCTGAAGCAGCCGAGATCCCGATTCAAAGACAATGGAGATTCGGGCCTGGATCAGATTCAGCCAAGACAAATCAGACGAAGACTCAGTATCACCAAGATCAGATCACCGTGAGATCAGCCTTTCTCTTCACAAATTAGCATGGTTCTTCTTGTTCAGCTCGCCATCACTTTATATGGAACTCATCAGTCTCGTTTGTTTCGTTAAAATTTCATCTTCTCTTGATGAGTTCCTCAACTTGTTACATGTAAGAATAAAACCAAGTCTAGAAACACAAGCTTTCTATACAAGTTAGCTTGTCCTATTACAAGATGTTTTGGCATAATAATCAAAACTAAATTTATCCCAACATTACTGCATGGAGGATTCTGACGCTTTCAGTCTCCCGCTTAGCCGAATAGTTTCATAGTTTGATAACCATCGAAAGTTTTTACCAGAAGATCATCCTTTTCGAAAGAATAAAAAAGACTTTATCAAGAACAAAGTCATTACAAAAAATGGCTTGAAAAAGAGATCAGGTATTTTTATATTAGTTGTTTTAAATTAATTAATATATATCTATCTACATATGATAAATTAATTAACGTATAACTCTTTGGAAAAATGTAGTTAAATCAAATTAATCAGAAGGGATTGAGGAAAACAACGGAAGAACATGCTGAGGAACATAATAAAATGGTACCTGGCTGTTGGAAGAAGAAGAGCATTTTCTGGGACTTGCCCTACTGGAGCTCACTTTTGATTCGGCACAACTTAGATGTGATGCACATCGAAAAGAATGTATTCGATAACTTGTTCCACACAATCATGAACACAGAGGGCAAGACAAAAGACACTGCAAAGTCACGTGATGAGTTGAACGAGATATGCAAACGTGATCACTTGAAGAGGGATGAAGGTTCAAGAAGATATCCCCAAGCCAATTACACACTTGAAAGAGACAGAAAGTGGCTTTGTGTAATTGAATTGAAGAGCTGAGATTTCCAGATGACTATGTTTCCAATTTGAGTCATTGTGTAAACACATCAAACGGAAAGGTGTCTGGGATGAAAAACCACGATTGTCACATGTTTATGCAACGACTGTTGCCCCTCACATTCCGGGAATTCCTACCGAACAATATCTGGAAGGCTGTAACTGAATTGAGTCTATTCTTCAAAGATTTACCGTCAACAATGATTACGTGGGACGACATTGTCCGTTTGGATAAAGACATTCCAGTTATTTTATACAAATTGGAGCGCATTTTCCCTCCCAGCTTCTTTGATTCGATGGAGCACTTACTGGTGCACTTAACATATGAAGCCAAAATTGCTGGTCCAGTGCAATACAGGATGTATCTATTTGAGAGGTAAACCTTCACTTCACATCTATTTATACAAATATATATATTTATGTTTTGCTCTTATCAATTTTTTTATTATATATCTATAGGTATCTCCATAACTTGAAGCTCAATGCTAAACAAAAGGCAAAAGTTGAAGCATCAATTGTTAATGCCTACTTGTGTGAAGAGGTTACAACATTTTGTTCTTACTATTTCGAGGATCATGTTAGAACAAGGTTGAGAAACGAGCCTCGTAATTATGAAGGTAGAGGCACAGACAATGTTGCTGATGATATTGAGGGTAATTTGTCTGTGTTTAAGTTTCCAGGTCGATTTTTGGGAAAAAGTATTGAACGCTGGTTAAACCGACAAGAGATTGAAGCTGCACATAAGTATGTGTTATTCAATTGTGATGAAGTCCAACCGTACATTCAGTAAGTATTTCATATGCGTATCATTTGCACTTTTAATTATAACATATTTATTATATAATATATGATTAATAATATATTGCTTTCAATAAGGATCTATACTGAAGAGCTACACCGTATACATCCAAACATCTCGGATGCACAAGTAGGTGAATCTATTACTCGTGATTTTCCAGAGTGGTTCCAAAACTATGTGAGTGTTATCTAACCACCGTTTATTAGTGAATTCATATTATATGTTTACAATTATATATTTAACCTAAAACCATCATAGGGTTATAATCAACACATTGAGAACCCATTTATGCGGGATCTCAGTAGAGGACCATTACGTCGGGTCAACACGTACCAAGGATACTATGTAAATTGTTACAAATTCCATACGGTGGAGTATGCATCGACCAGATCTACTGCAAACAGTGGAGTTTGCATTAACAGTGCAATGTTCAATGGAGAAAGCCATGACTACTTCGGACACCTGCAAGATGTTGTTGAAGTATGATATAAGGGGTTCCCTGAGAAGACTGTTGTGTTTTTCAAGTGTGATTGGTATGATCCATCTGCTTCAGGAACAAGGATTCACCCCGAATACAAACTGGTCAATGTTCATAGAAGAAGAAAATATCTGGGGTATGATCCGTTTGTGTTTTCTGCTCAGGTATCCCAAGTATACTACTGCATGTATCTAGGTTAGAGATCAAATAATGAATGGATGGCTGTTGGGATAATTTTAGTTTTGATTATTATGCCAAAACACCTAGTAATAGGACAAGCTAAGTTGTATAGAAAGCTTGTGTTTCTAAACTTAGTTTTATTTTACAGGTAACAAGTTGAGGGGGAACTCATCAAGAGAAGACGAGGCTGATGCAGTTTGATGATGCAAATCTTGATCAAAGGTAAAAATCGAAGAAGAAAACCAGATCGCAGAAAGCAGATCGATCGAGACCGCACTGCATCGCCAGACTGACTGCACGCACAGATTAGCAAACCGGATCAACGGACGGATCAAAGTGACGTAAATCGAAAAAAGATGAACAGTAAAATCAGAAGAGATGAACAGTGAAATCAGAAGAGATGAACAATAATCAGGCGAGCTGAAATCAGAAGAGATGAACACTGAAATCAGAAGAGATGAACAGTGAAATCAGAAGAGATGAACAGTAATCGGGCGAGCTGAAATCAGAAGAGATGAACAGTAAAATAAGCACACAAAAAGCTGGCCAATAAGAAGATGACAACACATATATGGATGTGACATAAAGCTGCACGCAACAGTGCAAAAGAACTAAGAAAAGCTGGAAGACTATTAGTATGAATTTGAATTTACTCTCCAACGGTAATATTCAAATCCACACTATAAATACATTGCACTATCTTCAATAGAAGATAATGGAAGATGCTGCAAAGTGAAGATTAAAACCAAATATTCAAGCATCTCCATTCAAGAACACAGAGCATTAAATATCCAAATTTACCCAAGAGTGTTCTTCATTATATCTAAGCATAAATTCCATATCCTAAGCTTAGAGATATTTTCCCAACCTTAGCTTAAAGGCTAAAACAATGTAAGGGAAAATCTCACCTAGTTAGAAATAACACCAAAACCAAACCCTTTCTTGAGAGAGAATTAGTGGTTAAGTAAGGTAGTTAATAGGCAATTCCGTGAGGGAGATCTCATTAAACATCTATAGGCGATCCCGTGAGGGAGATAATTCCCATTGAGTGAGAGCTCCATAAATATCTGTTGGTTAAGTTGGTGTCCCATGAAGGGAAGAGTGGATGTAGGATAAGTTAGTCCGAACCACTATAAAAATATGTGTGTTCTTATTTGCTTTCATATTAACTGTCATACATACTTTAGCAAATATGCATAACACATTCGCAACGAAAATTTTAAAGTCACCTCCCATTTAGATTTTACGAGTTTTAAATCGGGGTTTTCGGGACCAACAAGTGGCTGTTTGCAAAGTAAAGGCGAGATCATTGGTGCAAGTTCCTAAACCGGATTCAACTGCCGCGATTGACGACACTCCATTCCAAACGGAACAAGTTGATGCTCAAACTGAAGTGCATACAAGAGATTTCAATCTTTTCGTAGACTTAACAACTGCAAATCCAGATTTGATAGAGATTGATAGCGGCGGGGAGGATAACGAGTATGATAAAAATGAGGATGTGAATGAGAATGAAGATGGTAAGGAAGAGGAGGAGGAGGAGGACGACGACGACGACGAGGATGATGATAATACAGATGGGGGCAACAACGCGGATGACGAATAATAATTATATTGTTTTTCATTTGTAATATTTTCATGTATTTGCATATTACAAGTTATTTGACATTGCTTAACATAATTTATTTTTTCCTAATTATCCAATATAAAAACTATAATTAAATAAGATAATTGAAATAAAGAATTTAAAAAAAATAAATTTTAAATAAATATACAATTAATTTTATTCAAAATAATTAAAAAAAATACAATTTAATTTAAATTCATAAATAAAAAATATAAATTAATATATTAAAATGTAATTGAATCATTAAATAAGATAATTGAAATAAATAATTTAAAAAAAAATTGAAAAAAAAACAAATTGTAAATTAATATAGCATTAATTTTATTAAAAATACGTAAAAAAATACAATTTAATTAAATTCATAAATAAAAAATATAAATTAATATATTAAAATGTAATTGAATCATTAAATAAGATAATTGAAATAAATAATTTAAAAATAATTAAAAAAAATGAATTGTAAATTAATATAGCATTAATTTTATTAAAAATAAGTAAAAAAAATACAATTTAATTTAAATTTATAAATAAAAAATATAAATTATTATATTAAAATGTGGTACATTATTTAAATAAGACAATTGAAATAAATAATTTAAAGAAAAATTGAAAAAAAATGAATTGTAAATTAATATAGAATTAATTTTATTAAAAATATGTAAAAAAAATACAATATAAAAAATATAAATTATTATATTAAAATGTAATTGAATTATTAAATAAGATAATTGAAATAAATAATTAAAAAAAAAATAGAAAAAAAAATGAATTTTAGAACATATAGAATTAAATTCATTAAGTAAACGCAAGAAAACAAGTGCTCGAGCGGAATTGATCCCCACTCAGGCGCCCAAGGTCCCGTGTTCGGTCCCCCATGGGAGCGAATAAATGCCTCATTTAATTGAGAAACTTGGTGGCTTATATATGAGATGCTTAGTGGTTGGGTTTGAGATGGTCCGTGGCTCGGGTGGTTCGGTGCCCACCGGGGCGCCCCCGGGCCCGGGTTCGAACCACCGTGAGCCATTTTTTTAAAAATTCACGATTTAGCGACGGTTATAGCGACGAATTTAGCGACGAATATAACCGTCGGTATTAGAAACCGTCGCACATTTCGACGGAAATTTCCGTCGCTAATACCGATGGATAATCGTCGCTGCTAACGATGGTTATATGACGCCATAACCGTCGACAATATATCGACGGTTTAGCGACGAATTTTTGGACCCGGGTCCGGACCCATATAACCGTCGACAAAACCGTTGCTAGCGACGGTAAACAACCGTCGATATTTTGAGACGAATAAAAGCTGTCGCTAGTTAGCGACGGATTGGAAAAAACCGTCGCTAAATGTTAGCGACCCTCGTTTTCCAGACGGTTGACAAACCGTCGCAAATCCTTGTTGCGACGGTTTTAACCGTCGCTAAAACCGTCGTAAAACACCGTCTTTTTTGTAGTGTCACAACATTGACTAGCAAAAGATTAATGAGGGGCACTATTGGTAATCTGATGCCCGGCCACTGCGGATGAGCAGGGGTAGTTGAAGGATATAAGATGGTTAGAATATTGCTAATAATATTGAGGTTAATAATTTGAGATGATTTTGTTAATCGGTTGTATTTTATATATTGCATAGTATGTTGAGGTAAGTAATTTGAATTCTCAATTCAAGAATTCATACTAATGAATTCGTCATAGTATGTAATAAGCAATACCAGTTTGTTTTTATATTGTGGGAAGAGTTGGTGTTATGTGAAAATTTTCATGGTGAAAATCCTTCACAAATGTGGTAACTCTCTCAAATTCGCGGATCAACCCACGGGTCAACTCCTTTTGTTCGTGGGTCATGAATATGATAAAATCTGTACCGAATGAAACATTGACTAATAGCTCTTTGTAGCCTAGTGCAGAAGACTGCTCGTTTGGACTCGAAAGCCCTGGGTAGACTCTGGCAGACTCCACACTACTTTTGTATATTTATTGAATATATTTATTAAATCAATTTCTCACTAATTAATTAATAATTTAATATTCTTTTTTCTAGTTTCACAGTATTAAGATTAACGGTATATTCTTTGTTACCTTGATAATATTATTAATTTTCCGATATGGTATTACATTGAAAAATAAATATTTAATATTTTTATAATTTAATAGTTTTACTAAATGGTATAAATTACCAATGTTATGAAAGAATATTATATCTTGCATTTTATAATATTTCTTGTTTATCTAAATAATATTTTTATAGTTTTAAAAGTTTTACTAAATTATATTACTATCTACTAATATTACCTATTGCTCTTTTGTTATGAAGATTGCATGTCAAACTGAAGTAGTATTACATACAACATATAACAGTAGTACATTTAAAAATAAAGCAGTATTACATCAGAAACTAAAAAAGAATTAACATTCGGAAGGGTGTTAAATGCATAATTAAAGCAGTATTAAAATTTATAATCAACAATCATTAACGCCTTTTACTTTGACTTCAAATAAGAAAATGATATAGTATTACAAGAAAAACATAATAGTATTACAACCGAAATATAACAGTATTACATTAAAAAAAATATAACAGTATTACAAGAAAAAACATAACAAAATTACAATATAAATATATAAAAAATTAAGGTAAGTTATGAAGAACATCTAATCAAAACAGGATAATATTACATGCAAAATATAATAGTATTGCAATAAAAAATACGATTTTGGAATGTATTATATGTACAATTTGTAAACAAAAATATTAATAAATAAAATATTTCTTTACATATTTTAATCCACTAGATAACTAGAGATTAATAAATGTCTTCTTGTCACTGGTGAGATACAAGTTTGATTCCTCTAGGTCATGACTTTTGAAAAAAAATATAAACAAATTATTATAATATAATATATGCATAGTAATATTAGTAAGTAATTGTAGTGTAGCTAGTGATAGTATTCATTTTTTTTACCTTTTACCACGGTGGGTTCAACTCCTAGGGACAACAACCTTTTTCTTTCTTCTCAAGAGGGCAAAAGGATATTATGATAAATTACATATCTCTAAGGGTTAATTACAAATTGCAATTTGTACTATTGTCATTTTTACAAATTGGAACATGTACTATTTTTCTTAACAAATTGCAACCTGTACATTAAAAGTGACCGATTACAACCCGAAACTCATTTTTTATGAAACTTTCCGGCTAAATATAGCTACAAATTATATGTTGTATATACCATAATGCCAAAAAGTATTTTAACAAACATTAAATTGAAGAAATTCAATAGAAATATTTCAAAAAACATGAGTCGGGGTTGCATTTTGTTAAGAAAATATAGGACATGTTGCAATTTGTTAAGAAAAATAGTAGTTGCAATTTGTAAAAATGACAATAGTATAGGTTGCAATTTGTTATTAACCCTAATATTTTAAAAAACATTCACATCTTCTCTATAATTTCATTTCAGCAAAATCCACGAAATCACATTATGCACTATTCACAAAATCCACAAACCCATCCGTTCACTCAAATGATTATTTTGCCCCTGTCACTTTCAGTTTTGAACATTTTAGCCCTTACAATGTTTCACAAACTCTATTATTTCAATTCAGTAAAATCCATGAACCCCACACCGTGCACTATAAAATGTGGCTTAGGGGTGGGAACATTTTTGCATTCTCTATTATTTTATTTAAGTAAAATTCACGAAATCCACACAGTGCACAAGCAGATGGTAAAAAACTTTGACATTTAGTAATTAAAAAGCATTGCACAATTGTTATAAATATTAACTATAATAACATAAGTTTATGGGATAATGTCAATATCTGATTCTATATAATAAATTTGATATGTGTTTTTTTTAAGTACAAGTTTGAGATGTTTAAATTATACATATTTTGAGAATTAAAATCATGATAAAATAAGTTTATTTTCGATGGGGGCTAAAATATCTTCAAACGTTACAGTATATCATGAGAGGATTCAAGATAAACACAACATATGAAGAACAAAAATATTAACTAACAAATTATGTATGACTTGCCAAGCACGTGTTAAAAACTAGTTATGATTAAAAAATATCTTCTAATAACCAAATTTTAGTATACAATTTTTTTTAAACTAATTTTATATCGCCCACAAAATTGAATCTTTAATACCGCCCCCAGAGTTGAGGGGAAAGTAACACACACATAGTTGCATCATCTATACTACCGCCCACATAATTGAGTGGAAAGTAGAGCATACTGAATTGGATCATCAATACCGCCCACAGAGTTGAGTGGAAAGTAGAGCACACAGAATTGGATCATCAATACTGCACACGGTATTGAATCGAAAAAATTTTACTGCCCAGAGATTTGATTCGATTAATTTATCGCCCACAGAGTTGAATCAGCAGTCCACATCGTGCACAAGCAGATGATAAAAAACTAGCATTGTGCAATTGTTATAAATATTAACTATAATAACATAAGTTTATGGGATGATGTCAATATCTGATTCCATATAATAAATTTGATATGTGTTTTTTTTAAGTACAAGTTTGAGATATTTAAATTATACGTATTTTGAGAATTAAAATCATGATAAAATAAGTTTATTTTCGGTGGGGGATAAAATATCTTCAAACGTTATAATATATTATGAGAGAATTCAAGAGAAACACAATATATGAAGAACAAGAATATTAAACTTGATAAGAGGTTCAACGTACAAATTTAACTTCTATTTTCACTAACAATTTATGTATAACGTGCAAAGCACGTGTTAAAAACTAGTTATGGACAAAATATCTTATAATAACATAATTTTAGTATCCTAATTTTTTTTAAAACTAATTTTAAATCGCCAACAGAATTGAATCTTTAATACTGCCCACAGAGTTGAGTGGGAAAGTAACGCACACATAGTTGCATCATCTATACTACCGCCCACATAATTGAGTGGAAAGTAGAGCACACAGAATTAAATTATCAATACCGCCAACAGAGTTGAGTGGAAAGTAGAACAGACATAATTGGATCATCATTACTGCCTATAGTATTGAATCAAAAAAATTTACATCCCATAGATTTGTGTAGATTAATTTATCGCCCACAGAGTTGAATTAGCAATCCACACCGTACAAGCAGATGGTAAAGAACTAGCATTGTGCAATTGTTATAAATATTAACTATAATAACAAAAGTTTATGGGATAATGTCAATATCTGATTTTATATAATAAATTTGATATGTGTTTTTTTTTAAGTACAAGTTTGAGATGTTTAAATTATACATATTTTGAGAATTAAAATCATGATAAAATAAGTTTATTTTCGGTGGGGGATAAAATATCTTCAAACGTTACAATATATCATGAGAGAATTCAAGAGAAACACAATATATGAAGAACAAGAATATTAAACTTGATAAGAGGTCCGACGTACAAATTTAACTTCTATTTTCACTAACAACTTATGTATAACGTGCAAAGCACGTGTTAAAAACTAGTTATGGATAAAATATCTTATAATAACCTAATTTTAGTATCCTAATTTTTTAAAACTAATTTTAAATCGCCAACATAATTGAATCTTTAATACCGCCCACAGAGTTGAGTGGGAAAGTAACGCATACATAGTTGCATCATCTATAATACCGCCCACATAATTGAGTGGAAAGTAGAGCACATAGAATTAGATTATCAATACCACCCACAGAGTTGAGTGAAAAGTAGAACACACATAATTGGATCATATTACTACCTACAATATTGAATCGAAAAAATTTACATCCCATAGATTTGAGTCGATTAATTTATCACCCACAGAGTTGAATCAGCAATCCACACCGTGCACAAGCAGATGGTAAAAAACTAGCATTGTGCAATTGTTATAAATATTAACTATAATAACATAAGTTTGTGGGATAATGTCAATATCTGATTCTATATAATAAATTTGATATGTGTTTTTTTTAAGTACAAGTTTGAGATGTTTAAATTATACATATTTTGAGAATTAAAATCATGATAAAATAAGTTTATTTTCGGTGGGGGCTAAAATATCTTCAAACTTTACAGTATATCATGAGAGAATTCAAGAAAAACACAATATATGAAGAACAAGAATATTAAACATGATAAGAGGTTCGACGTACAAATTTAACTTCTATTTTCACTAACAACTTATATATAACGTGCAAAGCACGTGTTAAAAACTAGTTATGGATAAAATATCTTATAATAACCTAATTTTAGTATCCTAATTTTTTTTAAAACTAATTTTAAATCGCCAACAGAATTGAATATTTAATACCGCCCACAGAGTTTAGTGGAAAGTAACTCATACATAGTTGCATCATCTATACTACTGCCCACATAATTGAGTGGAAAGTAGAGCATACAGAATTGGATCATCAATACAGCCCACAGAGTTGAGTGGAAAGTAGAGCACACATAATTGGATCATCAATACTGCACACGGTATTGAATAGATAAAATTTGCTGTCCATATATTTGATTCGATTAATTTATCGCCCACGGAGTTGAATCAGCAATCCACACCGTGCACAAGCAGATGGTAAAAAACTAGCACTGTGCAATAGTTATAAATATTAACTATAATATCATAAGTTTATGGGATAATGTCAATATCTGATTCTATATTAATAAATTTGATATGTCTTTTTTTTAAGTACAAGTTTGAGATGTTTAAATTATACATATTTTCAGAATTAAAATCATGATAAAATATGTTTATTTTCGGTGGGGGCTAAAATATCTTCAAACGTTACAGTATATCATGAGAGAATTTAAGAGAAACACAATTATATGAAGAACAAGAATATTAAACTTGATAAGAGGTTTGACGTACAAATTTAACTTCTATTTTCACTAACAACTTATGTATAACGTGCAAAACACGTGTTAAAAACTAGTTATGGATAAAATATCTTATAATAACCTAATTTTTTAAACTAATTTTAAATCGCCCACATAATTTAATCTTTAATACGGCCCACTAGAGACGGATGCACTTTACACGTGCCCTCATAAACATTTTTTGATTCACTAATATTTTTTATATCATAGAAAATATTGTATAACGTGAGTGGAAGTTTGTAAAGTGGTTTAGTAATATAAAAGAGGACTGTTATTGAAACTCTTGATGTACCAACTTTTGCCATTTTAATTTATTTTATTGTTCTTATTATACTTTTTCATATATATTTTAAAAATATATAAATTTAGGGTAAGTCTTGTATATATATATATTTAGGTGTAACGTTCACTCGTAATGCATTTCACTCGTAGTGCATTTAAAATTATGCAATTTGTTATATTAAAAGATAACACTTTTTTACACTGAATAGTGTAAATATTAAGTAAAACAAATGTAAACAAATTGCATGTTTCTAAAAGGTACTATAAATGCACGATGACCGATGCACTTGGATGTAAATGAGATTCACTCATTATTGAATATTTTAATTTGCACTAGTTGTAATGTTGTTTCTTTATTTATATATTTTGTAATTCCAGCACATTAATTCTACTTCTCACAACCACAAGTCAATTAATTAATTGTCTCCTTCATTTTTAATTGCATTTTTAATATATCTTATATTTAAATTTGTGCCCCCGTTATAAAAAATTTCTGGGTCTGCCCTGCCGCCCACAGAGTTGAGTGGAAAGTAACACACACATAGTTACATCATTTATACCACCGCCCACATAATTGAGTGGAAAGTAGAGCACACGGAATTGGATCATCAATACCGCCAACAGAGTTGAGTGGAAAGTAGAGCACACAGAATTGGATCATCAATAATGCACACGGTATTGAATCGAAAAATTTTACTGCCCACAGATTTTATTCGATTAATTTATCGCCCACTGAGTTGAATCAACAATCCTCACCGTGAACAAGCAAATAATAAACTAACTAGCATTGTGCAATTATTATAAATATTAACAATAATAACATAAGTTTATGTGATAATGTCAATATCTGATACTATATAATAAATTTGATATGTGTTTTTTTTTAAGTACAAGTTTGAGATGTTTAAATTATCCATATTTTGGGAATTAATATCATGATAAAATAAGTTTATTTTAGATAGGGGCTAAAATATCTTCAAACGTTACAGTATATCATGAGAGAATTCAAGAGAAACACAATATATGAAGAACAAGAATATTGAACTTGATAAGAGGTTCGACGTACAAATTTAAATTCTATTTTCACTATCAACTTATGTATAACGTGCAAAGCACGTGTGAAAAACTAGTTATGGATAAAATATCTTCTAATAACCTAATTTTAGTATCCTAATTTTTTTAAAAACTGTTGTAACCGATTAGCTACCGGTCAAAGACCACCTAGCCACGTGTCCACCAAATGAACAGGTGGACGAACACGGGCCACACCAGTCTGGACGAGCACAGGTGGATGAACACGGGCCATACCAATCCGTACGAGCACAGGTGGACAAACACGGGCTACACTAGTCTGGACGAGCACAGGTGGATGAACACGGGCCATACCAGTCCGGACGAGCATGATCACACTAAGGATGACCACACCGACGTCAGCAAGGGTTTGGCCGGGACATAATTCACACTCGCCTCGATTGGGCGAGCACAAGGACAATACCACAATAGGGCCTCGGAGCCTAACGCATGGCCACCGAGCATGGGGTGAACACGAAACTATCGGAGCTCACCACGTGCTCGCCAGCTAGGGCAACCACAACATATCAAAGGTAACCTCATTTATCTAAATCAGAGAGCTAAAAGAAAGCGAGAACAAAACACGGGCCGAAGTAAAAAACCGCAATCAGGGGATGAAAACAAGAGTAATCGTGAGTTGTCCGAATCTAACTTGCTCAGGCCATTCAAGAGCCCCAGAAGGCCCATCGTTTATCCAATTTGTTAGATGGTTCATCCAAGCAACCACAAAGTCAACCATAACAACAACGCATGCTCACCCACATGGCGAGCACGAGGAGAGAAGCCAGGAGACCCAACAAAGGCAAGGTCCATGTTCGCCAAACCACATTGGCGAACACGGGGCAGATACCATGAAACCAGTCAGAAGGTAAGGATTGCTCACCTCACTAGGCGAACACAAGACCAAGCCACCTGCTAAGCAACACCACCTGGGCGACAAGTCAAAGCCTTCACAAGCAGGCAAAGGCAGATGTCAACCAGGGACGCGTGGTAGGAAGCATGGCAACACTACGTGTACTCTTGCATGACGAGAAAATGTCAGCTCGTGCTTGCCAAGGCAACACATGCTTGTCAAACTTTAGCTAGCTAATTACCAGAAGCCTTTGTAATAGACATATACCATCGTGCTCGTCACATTGTACTTGTGTGTTGGCAGACGAATTTAATAAAGAAGTTTTGATTAGATCCCAAAAACCCTGAGTATGACATGTTCAGGATAATTTTGATAGACTGAGTCAGGTTTCAGTATAGATTGTTCAGGAAGTTATCTGCACCATGTATAGTCAGCAGATATAGATCAAGTTAGATTTTGAAGACACTGAAGACTCAGTAAGTAACTGAAGACACTGAAGACTCAATAAGTAATTGAAGACATCAAGACTCAAGATATTTATCAAGACATCAAGACTCAAGATATGTTTGTCAAGACATCAAGACTCAAGAAATTTGTCAAGACATCAAGACTCAAGAAGTTGTCAAGACATCAAGACTCAGATGTCATCAAGACAAGGAAGACTCAGTATGTCACTGAAGACATTGAAGACTTAGTAAGTAACTAAAGACACTGAAGACTCAGTATGTCACTGAAGACATTGAAGACTAAGTATGTCATCAAGACTCGAGAAGATATCAAGACCAAAGAGTTTATCAAGACTCAAGAAGATATGAATACTCAAGATAAACTCGAATGTTAGAGGCAATCGAATATAATCTATTCAAGACTACAAAAACTGAGAAAAACACAAATATTCAGAAAAGTAGATATTGCCCAAAACATTCATATGCAGACAAAAGGAACTAAGTCTAAGTGTTGTTTTGCTTTCTGTACTGCATTATTATATGTTGCATATTTTTCACTAAAAGCATAGTTCACTGATATTCAGTTGGAACCAATCCACTGAACTTGCATCAAATTGATCACAACCTTAATCACTGTTTTATTGAAGGGAAGATTTTCAGCAAAGCTAAAACGAGTATAAACTTAGGGCCAACCATTCCGCACACTTGAGTAGCTAGAACACATAGTTACCAAACTGAACTAACTCTACTGAGGGTTCAGTAAGATAATTATCGGATCCAAGCGCCTCAGGATCTCTGATAAACTCAGGCTCAGTTGGGCTAATCTGAAGCTTCTAAAAGCAGCTCAGGATCATTGTCTCAGTAGACTTTGACTCAGGGCAATCCGTGCTTCTCAGGGCAAAATCATCAGGATAACCTGACCCATCTGACCTCAGTGAAAGAAAAGTTTTAAAAATCACTAAACACGTGTATTCCCCTCCATACACGTGTGAGACTCGTTAGCACCGGGACCAACAAGTGGTATCAGAGTAGTGGTTCATTTTGACCACTTGCTTTGGTAGCCATAGTCTATCTTGCTGAAAGACTTTGGTGGTCTACTGAATAGATCTGTTTGCTGATATCTTACAAGGCTCAGTCATCATGCCTTCTAAGAAACTTCCTATGTTCTCTGTTGAGAGCTATGACCTATGGAGATTGAGAATGCAGGCTCATCTGTATTCAAAACATGAAAGAATGTGGAGAGTGGTTTCTGAAGGACCATTCAAATTTTATTGTAGAATCCCGGGATCATCGTCTTCGAGAGGAATGATCCCAGAGATGAATTTCCAAAGCCTGATGATCAACTTACTCCTGATGAGAGAAAGTTAGTCAATCTGGACTACATCTCTAAAGATACTTTGTATAACACTATTGATGATGGTGTTATGGGGATGATTTTTCACTGTGAAACTGCAAAAGAAATATGGGACACACTTGATGTTATATGTCAAGGCACAGATCATATTAAGGAAAACAAACTTTCTGTTGCTATTGGAAAGTTTGATAGCTTTGAAATGGAAGATAGTGAATCTATTGACAAACTTGAGGTCAGATTCACTAGCATCATGAATGATCGGAGTGCTCTTGGGAAAAGATACCCACAGAGAGAAGTGACACTGAAAATTCTTCGAGGATTATCTAAGAAATGGGATATACATGTTGTGGTGATTGAAAACACCGAAAATATTGATTCCATGCCATATCAACAAGTTTTTCCGAATCGAAAAGCTTATGAGTTTGTGATTGATAAGAAAACTAAGAAATCGACAAAGAAAGATGATTCTTCATCTAGCAAGAATGTGACTTTCAAAGCCAAAAAGAAATCCTGTAAGTCTAGAGAGTCTGAGAACTCACTTGCCAAAAATCAGGATGAGCAGGAGGATAAGCAAGTACTGATGGCAAGGAGGTTTGAAAGACTCAATAGCAGATATGGGAAATATAAGAAATATTACAGGAATCACAGGTACAAGAGAGACTCGTGGTCGAGGACGGATAATCGAGAAAAGGAAGGACCAGAAAGTTAAGGATCCTCATCCAAGAAGAAGGACTCCAAGACCAAGGAGGAAAGTGATCAGGATGATGATACCAACATATGCTACAACCGTCCAGAAGAAAGGTCACTTTCAATATGACCATCCTGAAATGAAAAGCAAAGAAAGAAAGGAGAGAGACAAGCCAAGAGAGACAGAAGATCTCCAAAGAAGAAAGCTATGATTGCGAAGAGGAAGAACATTCTAAAGAAGGTTCCAGTTCCTCAGATGAAATTTTCTCAGACAGTGACAGTGATGATGTCTGTCTTATGGCTATGGAGGAGGTAAATTCTTCTATCTCTGTTGTTGCTCCTACACAAGCACGTGAGTTGTCAAGTTCAACTGTAAACATTAACTTTAACCTGATGGATTCGTTTGAGAATCTTATGAAGGACTATTCTGTGTTACAAGAACTACTCACTGAAACTCAAGAGCGTAACAAGGAACCCGATGCCGAGAATCAAGTTGAAAGACTCTAAAAATCTTTGAGATCACTTCTCAATTGATGGGAACTACTGATGAACTGGATGTTCTGAAAGTACAACTCTCAGAAAAAGAGAAGGTGATAGAGATCCTGAATGGAAAATTAGAGAAATCTACTAAAGAGATTCAGCTTATCAGAACTGAGTTCAATGACCTCTTTGAGAAACATGAAACTCTAAAGAAATGTGAGGATAGTGCACATGTAAAAGTTAGCTCTATTGAATTTCGTGATCTAAAGTGATAGACGAAATTGAGTTATCAAAGACCGCAACTATAAAAAAGCCGGATTGGGATACATTCTAGGGGAACCTCACAAGGTCTTGAATGTCGCTTCTAGTAGCACCAAGATCGTCTTTTGTTAAACCAAGGTGGCATCTAATCTTCTTACTAAAGAACGCCAGGTAGTTTTAGACAAGGGTAAAGGACCTATGGTTTCAGTAAAAACGAAGGTTCAGGAAGAAAGCTCAAACCTCGTGAAAAGGCTAGAAAACCCGAACACTCAAGAGGAAATTTTCAAAGTTAGTACTTCAAAGCCTCGTGCTAAGAATACCAACCTAAAGAGATCAAGACCGAACCATCGAGAGGAATTTTTAAGAGAAACACTCACAGAGATATTCTCAATCGAAAAGACCAAGTCCTCGATGATCGAAAGACCCCAATTTCAAAGACAGAAACCTAAACCCCACGTGTCTAAGGGTAAAGGTTTCTCGAACCCAAGTCGCCAGAGAGACAGAGACCACCAAGACAAAAGCTAAGGCACTTGAACAAAAGACCTGAACCCAAGAAGAACTCTAAGGCTCATGTTCGTGCTAAGGTTGGCACTCATGCATAGGATACTGCCAAGGCTCCTAGGATGGTGAATGTGTATGTAGATGTTTATGGGAGACAAATCAGCCACTCTAAAGTAATTAGAGTTGTTAGGCAGATTTGGGTTCCAAAAGGTACAACTAACCTGGTAGGACCCTACACCAAATGGGTACCTAAGAACTGATCTATTTTTCAGGTGAAGGAAAAGGGCACTGAGCTGAATGAAAACAACATAGCATTGATGAGTGGAAATGAATTGGCTCCTGCTGCATGGTATCTGGACAGTGGATGTTCAAGACATATGACAGGATATAAGCAACTAATCACTGACTATGTTGAGCAAAAAGGCCCTCAGATCACATTTGGAGACAATTCCAAAGGACAAACTGAAGGATATGGAACTCTTGAAGTTGACTCTGTTCATATCCATGGTGTTTCATATGTGTCTTGTCTAAAGCATAACTTGCTTTCTATCAGTCAATTCTGTGACAAAGGATTCAGTGTTGAGTTCTCAAAGAACTTATGTTATGTAATAGACAATACTTCTTGTAAAAATTTTCTTGACCGGGTACTAGAAAAGGAAATGTGTATCTTGCTGATTGGAGTTCAACTCCTAAAGATAAATGTTTGGTTGCAAGAAGTTCCACTGATACCAGTTGGTTGTGGCACAAAAGAATGAATCACTTAAACTTCAAAACCCTGAACAAACTTGCAAGATTAGCACTTGTAAGGGGGTTACCCAATGAAGTGTTCAGTAAAGATCATATATGTGATGCTTGTCAAAAAAGGAAAACAAATCAGAGCATCTTTCAAAAGCAAAGTAGATGTTTCTACTGATAGAATACTACAACTGTTACATATGGATCTCTTTGGTCCAGTAACACCTGTGAGCACTAATGGCAGAAAATACACACTTGTGGTAGTTGATGACTACTCTAGATACACATGTGTCATATTCTTACTCAGTAAGAAAGAGACTCAGACAAAACTACCTGAACTACTGAAAAGGCTCACTACTGAAAAGAATAAAGTGTGGTCAACATCGATCGATAAAGGAACCGAGTTTATCAATCATATCATATCGATTATTGTGCGACAAATGGAATAGCTCATGAAACATCATTTTGCAAGGACCCCACAATGTAATGGTGTTCTTTGAAAGAAGAAATAGGACTCTGAAAGAAGCTGCAAGGACAATGATTGTTGAAGCTGATATTCCTAAGAGATTTTGGGCTGAAGCTATCAACACTGCATGATACTCTCAGAACAGATCTATGCTGACCAAGAACCAATGAAAAACTCCATATGAATTTGTGGAATGAAAGGAAGCCTCTTGTTTTTTTTCTTTCGTGTGTTTTGGTTGCAAGTGTTTCATACACAATAATGGTAAAGATTAGTTGAAAACTTTTGATAGCAAAGTTGATGGAGGGATATTCTTAGGATATTCTGAAGTCAGTAAAACCTTCAGAGTTTACAACTGTAGGACTCTTATTGTGGAAGAAACACCTCATGTTGTTTTTGATGAATCTACTTGTGTTCGGAAGAAAGCAGGAACATGACTCAGAGAACCGATCAAGAGAATCACCAGACTTAGCTTTAAAAAAAGAATGATGAAACATCCTCTCGAACACGAAAAGAAGAAGTCGGTCACTTTCTATGAATGAAGTGAATCGGGACTCGAGACAAAGAAGTTCGGGATGGAAAAACTTCGGGATGGTGAGACTCGGGATGGAAATTCTCCATCGAAGGAAAGCCAACACACTTGAAGTGACCAATCTAAACATACACCGATTCGGACTTCGGTATGTAATGCCGATGAAGATGTGGTTACTGGTGAGGCAAACTCGAATCTATCAACCAATGGGGAACAAATGTCTCGATAATGTTCTGCGAATGGAATTTCCACGAGGAAGATGATTCTCTTTCTCCTTTTTCGTTGTTCCTGAATTTAATGAACTACCCGAACCTAACATTTCGATGTTGAGGATACTTCTTGAAGGGGGAACATCCAGAGAAAATGGTTGGATAGTCATCCTACAAGTCGATTGTGGGTGATCTATCGATGGTGTCAAAACAAGAAGGTTCCATGGAGAAAGTGCTTTTGTTCTCACGCTTCCTATCCAAAAAAGAACCCATCGAGATTGAAGAAGCTCTACAAGATTCATTTTGGATTCTTGCTATGCAAGAAGAGTGAATCGGGTTCTCAAGGAATGAAGTTTGAGAGCTAGTGGATAAACCTAAGAGGCACAATGTGATTGGAACTAAGTGGGTGTTCAAGAATAAGAGAGATGAAAACAACAACATTGTGAGAAACAAGGCAAGGCTAGTTGCACAAGGTTATTCCCAAGAAGAAGGCTTGGATTATGAAGACTAGAAGCCAGAAGATTGTTTCTTACATATGCTGCCCACATGAAATTCACAGTCTATCAGATGGATGTGAAAAGTGCATTTCTGAATGGTGTGCTTAAGGAAGAGGTTTATGTGGAACAACCTCCTGGTTTCAGACAGAATGACCAAGTTTACAGGCTCAGGAAAGTCTTGTATGGTCTTAAGCAAGCACCCCGAGCATGGTATGATACCCTTTCCCAGTTTCTTACTGACCATGGTTTTATCAAAGGAACTGTTGATAGGACTCTGTTTAGGATAGAAGATGGGAAAGACATCTTACTTGTTCAGATTTATGTAGATGGCATCATATTTGGATCTCCAAATCATCAGCTGTGTGAAAAGTTTTCTACCCTGATGAAAGGAAAGTTTGAGATGTCAATGATGGGGGAGATGAATTTCTTTCTTGGACTTCAGGTGAAACAAACTAAGGAAGGAATTTTCATCAATCAAGCAAAATATACCAGAGATCTGATTGCAAAGTATGGTGTACAAAATTGCAATACAGTTAGAATTCCTATGAATACTAACTACAAGATGGATCCTGATCCTGAAGGCAAATCAGTAAATCACACTGATTATAGAGGGATCATTGGATCACTGATAAATCTCACAGCAAGTAGGCATGATATAACATTTGCTGTTGGGATATGTGCAAGATACCAAGCTAATCCTAAGGCTAGTCAAATGGAGGCTGCCAAAAAGATTCTGAAATATCTTAAAGGCACTGTGAATAGAGGATTATGGTATCCAGCTGATGATAACATTGAATTAACTGGTTATTCAGATGCTGATAATGGAGGATGTAGAATTGACAGGAAGTCTACCACATGAACTTGTCACTTTCTTGGAAGTAAACTGATATCATGGTTTTCAAAGAAACAAACCTCAGTAGCAACCAGTACTACTAATGCTGAATACATGGCTGCAGGAAGCTGTTGTGCACAGATTCTTTGGCTCAGACAACAATTGAGGGATTATAAGATTATAGCCAATGAAGTACCTATATTTTGTGATAATAATAGTGAAATTGCTATTACACAAAATCCTGTATCGCACACCAGATGTAAGCATGTTGATATCAGACATCACTTCATCAGAGATCATGTTGAGAAGAAAGACATCAGAATGGAGAAAATTCATACTGATAAACAGAGAGCTGATATCTTGACTAAACCTTTGGCTGAATCAAGATTTCAGGAACTATCAGTTGAATTAGGTATGTTGGATCCAGGTGAATAAAGCAAATCTGAAAAATTGAAGGTTTTCAGATGCATGAAGTTTTCTCAGGTTTTTACTGAAAAACTCAGGATAAAATTGAGAGTACTGAACACTGAGTCTTGGGAAACTCAGTTATCCTGAAGATCAGTACTCAGTATTATACTGACATTTTATCAAGGTCAAAACTCAGTAAGACTGATGGAGAAAATTAGTCTAAAGAAGTATTGACTCATGCAACACATTTATTGTCTAACTGAATCTCAGTAATCATTGGCAATAAATGACAAAACACCTGAAGAAATAATTGGGCGGGACGTTTAAAATCCACGAGGAAAGTCAATGGTCTGCAGGAACAGTAATTAAATGCACTGTTCATTAATCACCAATAGGGATAAATTAACGGCTTAGTATTTGCGAAATCGTCCTTTCATATACCCATTTTAGTCGATTTTTAATCTCAACCGTCGATTTCTTCATCTACGCGATTTTCCATAAATCAAATCCCATATCCATTGGAAAAATTTCTTTCAAAGCCCTATTCAAAAAAGCCTTCACCTTCACAAACACTCTACTTCGAAACCCTCGATTGCCCAGAAATTTTCATCTATCTCAAAACCCTTCACCAGAAATTCTCCAAAAATGACACTTTCTGTATACGACAAACTCGCCATTTCCAATAAACCTTGGTACGAATATGTCGTTTCTCTAGAAAGCTCGTCCAATGCAACTCACAAGGAGGAGGCGTTGCATATGATTCATTTGGCAAAGCTTACATGCCTGGTCGCGAATCAACCAGAGGCCGAATATGCGAGGTAATTGAGTTTATTTCTAAAATGCAGTTAGATGATGAGAATTGCATAGAATCTCAGATTACAGTCTCGCATTTGGAGCATGGTTCGAAATATGTGGATTTTGTTAGGGAATTATATATTATTCCTAAGAATCTAAATGCCATATATGAGTTAAGTGATAGAGGTGAAGACCTACAGTATACATGATGGGTAGGGAACATGAATATTTGGATAAAATTATCGAGCATCCAAGAAAGTTTGAAGTTACTCAATAAGAGGCATTTGAAGCCTAAATATCGAGTATTGTTGGATATTGTAAGCAAATGCATCATGAGTAGATCTGGTAGTTTCGAACAGATAAGCACGCCTAAGTTAAGGCTAATGGCGGCGATTGAAGATTCACCTTCCACAACATTTAATTGGTTGCACTATTTGATCAAGGTGGTGAGTGATCAAGCCAAACAAATTCAGAAGGTGAATGACTCTGTAGTTATCAAAGGAAAGATTCTACATGCAACCAAGATTGCATTTATCTTGGAAACGTCTTGAGAGAGAAGAGGAGGACATCTTTGCCGATTCCACTTCCTTTCCAAAGTCAAAAATCATGTTCAAACCAACAAAGAAGACTTTGAGAGGAAAGAAAAGAAAAAAAAAACTCGTGGAGGAGACGGGGCCAAGAAGAAAATCGATGAAGAAGCGTGACAAAGCTAGGGGAAAGCCCTGATGCAAATTAAAAGAGGGAAAGGGGAGAAACTGAGGAAGAAGCACTGCTCTTCTCAAAAGCGCAGAAGGCTTCAATCTATTGCTGAGAAGGAGGCCAGTGAAACTGAAGAAACTCAACCTGAAGGCCAGCAAGAGTTGAAATCTCCACTTCAGGTTCTTGCTCAGGTAGTGACAAATGTGCAGGAGCAAGAAACTGAGGAACAAGTTTTTTCTGAGGTACTCGAAACCTCTCTGAGCTCAGATAAAATCTCTCAGGAAATCTTCAAGGGACCTCAGATCCCTACTGAAGAAAGACCTGTTCAGACTCCAGATCAGTCTGAACCTCAGGAATTGCTGAACTTGGATGCGCTTCTGAATGAACCATTTCTAGATCCATCAGCTCTAGAACTCATACACTCTGAATCTACTGCTTCTGAAAGCCCAAGATTGAAGAAGGGAGAAGCCGAAGAGACTGAATGGCGAAGCAAGGGGGAACGGTTCATCTTAGACAGATACCGAAATAATGCCTAAACGACCTTCCGGATATGTTCTTGTGCTCGAGAACCACGGTGTATATTCTCGAATCAAACACACCGGAGATGCGAGAACATTGCTTCATCTGAGGAGGAGAAGAGTGGTGGAATCTTCGAGACAACTTCTCGATCAATTCTCAGGTTTCAGAAAAACCAAGCTGAGAATGAAAGCTGCTGATTTTGATGAATTAGTGAAAAAGAAGCTAGCTGAAAAGAAAGCTACCGAAGGAGTTGATGCTTCCAGCTCCCATGATCAAAATAAAGATAAGGATAAGGAAGATGATACAGAAAAGAAATCTGAGAAGGAGAAGGAACCTCAGATAGATACTGAGAAAGAGAAGGAAATTGAGAGTCAGATGGGGATAGATACTGATGCTGAACCAACTGATATCAAACAACCTCAGACTGAAGTTAGCATTCTTCAGGTACCTTTTGGCACTGTTATACATTATGCCGAAGTTTCTGAAGTACCTAACTGTTTGTCCCGGTGAAAAACCCATGAAATGCGGAAAAATCATGATATGAATATAAAAATAGGGGTGAAGGAATGGTGATTCCAGATTTTTGCGTTTTAAGTCCATGTGTTGTGTTTTGCTTATAAACGAATGCATATGACAAGATAAGAACGTAAAGCAATAAAGAACACAACAAAGTATAGTGGTTCGGAGACTCAAGCTCCTACATCCACTCTCCCTGTTCCTAGGGAAATTCCTTCAAACTGGACTTATCACCCTCTCGGGCTCGCCTCCAGATATTTAACGAGCTCTCACTCAAACGGGACTTATCACCCTTCACGGGATCGCCTACAAGCTTTCAGACTAACTCACTGTAGCTTACTCAGTTCTTCTACCTTGATTTTTATGGCTGACTCACTGCAGCTTACTAACTCTTTACAACTCCATAGAAACTACCTAACAATAGGGTTTGGGTTTGGGTGATGTCTCCAACTAGGGTGAGATTTTCCCGTACATTTGTTTAGCCTCAATGCTAAGGTTGGGAAAATCTCTCTAAGCTTAGGATATATCGTGGGTTGCTTAGATTGGGTTTTAGAACACTCTTGAATATATTTGTATATCTACAGACTTATGTTCTATGGTGGGAATGACTTGAGTATATGGCTCTTGGCTGTGTATCATTTTTCCACATTCTCCACACTTAATTTGATGGAAGATCTTGTATTTATAGTGTGGATTTGAATGTTACCGTTGGAGAGAATCATATTCAAATCCATACTATTTCGTAAGTTTCTGACTTTTTCAGTTTGGTTGTCTTCCTCTCATTGGTCCGTCAAATTTGAATTCTAACGGCTATATTCTTGATTTCTTTCGAGTCTTGATTCTCGAGTCTCGGTGTCTTGATGACATCTCGAGTCTTGATTTTATCTCGAGTCTTGAGTCTCTCGAGTCTCAAGTGTCTTGTGACATATGAGTCTTGAGTTTCTCACGAGTCTTGATTCTATCGAGTCTTGAAACTTCTTGAGTCTTGAGTTTCTTCGAAACTTCTTGAGTCTTGAGTTTCTTGAAACTTTCTTGAGTCTTGATTTCTTGAAACTATCTTGAGTCTCGGGTTTCTTGATTCGGTGACTTCTCTTGGTGACCTTGTCTGATCGGGCATCTTGACACTCGTGGTGGTGAGTTCGGCTCTTGGTCGGACATCCGACCCTCGGGTAACTTTTACTTCTTGACCCTCGGGTCCTTGACTTAGGCTATCGATTTCTTCTTGCGGATCGATCATTTCGGTGATCAGATCAACATATCTTCAGGTCAGCATATCAGGATAACATCAGGTTAGTACATATGGTTAGCATATCAGTTTATCATATCTGATCTCGATCACGTCTGATCTTGATCAGTCTCATCTTTGTTGGGAAATAATTTGCATAGATCTATTCGGGGTGAATATTTAAATACAAATTTAATTCTTATAATTATTACTAGCATGAATTAATCCTATATTAATTCAAATAATAATTCAACAACATATCATGCATATAATTAAATAACGTAAATCCTACGCATGCGAAATTCTACGAGTTTACGTGAACGTACCTCTTGGGATGACAGTGATCTGGCTGATTAGACTAACCAAAAGAACTTCCCAAGTATTCCCTTAGCCCTTGTTCGACTATCCGGTGGAAGGACACTTGTGAACAATTAACAAAAGGAAAATAAATTATGTTGCACCACCTTTGTGGATTTACTAATTTTTCCAGCACATGGAATTGTACACTACTCAATTGACGTTTTTAGAAAAAAAATACAATATGTCGACGTTACAAAATATTTGATATTTTATCGACGCTGATATTTTTCCGAAAAACCAATTTTCGTGTGTTGCTGGGAATGAAACATTCATCCCCTATTTATAGAGGGTGGTGGACGAAATTTTGGGTAAAAAATAATGTGGGAAAATCTTTTCTTGATCTCCAAGAAATCTTGAATATATCTCCTATATTTTTTTTCCCATAATTATAATATTCCAAAAAATCCCACCTACTCTTTGTTATGGGATATTTTCGAAATTATAGGCAAGAATCCAAGATTTGGATCTTCTTGAATTTATGAGATATTCTTGTATTTCAAGAAATACATATCTTCCATAATATATTTTCAAGAAAATCAAGAAAATCTTTCTTGCCCTTTATCTTTCAAAATTTTCAAAATTTTCTTTATAAATAACCAAGTGGGAGATTTCTTAAATTTAATGAGATAATCTTGTATTCCAAGAATACATATCTTCATTCCATAACAAAATTCAAAGAAAATCTTTCTCCCCTTTTATCTATAAATTTCGAAAATAATTAGGAAAAATAAGCAACAATATTTATTTTATTTTAAACACCTTTTTCAGTTATTGGACTATATGTTGGGCTACTCAGAGGGCCTTTAGGAGAATTGAGATTGGACATTCCAATGGATCTTGAATTATCAATATTGAGCCACAATACTATTCAAGCCCATAAATATTAATTAATCCCCTACATAATTAATATTGCACTATCCATCTTAACCCATATTACAGTCAATATGGCTCCCGGTTATTATTTCCCGTGTTTAAGATTATCTAGCCCATTAATTAATTCAAGCTACTGAAATAGCTTTCCGTTAATTAATATTTTTTGTCCTTGGTCAAGGAACGGTTCAACATTATTATCCATACCGAAAACTAATTCCACTTGCAAGATTTGGTATGATAAAGCTTATGAACCTCCCAAGGGGGCAAATCAAACAAGCGTACTTGCACACGATTTTTCGTATTAAATCTTAGCAATCACATGTGACCAATAATATTGCCCAAGATAAAAAGTATTGAATCTCGTTGATTCTCTACCCATGATAAGTCAAAGCAATAGTTACCAATCCCACGTGATCCTATTTAAGGAACGAAGATTAAGAAATAACGAACCACTGAGGTCTAATTCTTCCTTGTTCAGTTCTGAAGAATTTATCCTCCTGTAGGTCCTATTCAGTGCATCAGTCATGCACTAGTGTAATCTCTTGGTCAAGACAAGTCAATCTGAGCCTTACACTTCAACCTTTCACGATGGGTTGTTCATTTCTATCTAGGTCGTGAATGGCGTACTTTTAGTTACCAGGGACTGTTAATTTAATCTTTAGTGATCTGGTATCACTAAATTAACTACAATGTAACACGTACGAATTATTGAACAGTTATGCAGTAAATATATGTAACATTCGATAATATTTAAAGCATCAGTGATAAACAATTTATTTCAGTAAATATGTCCGAAATCCAGTTTTGATTATACAAAGTAAAAAGCTTACTTTCCAGTATAATCCCAACAATCTCCCACTTATACTCAAAGTCTACTTTTAAGTATACTACAACATGTCTCGTGTAGATCCGTGACATCTAATGTCACCTACACGAACCTAATAATTTCTCTCACTTATACTCAAAGCAGATTGGCAACGGTCTTGACACCCATTCCTTCCACATGTCTCTCGAATGTATTCAGAGGCAGACCCTTTGTGAATGTATCAGCTAGGTTGTCTTTCGACGCGATCTATGCCACCTCTATATCTCTTCTCTTAACGATTTCTCGTATAAGATGTCTTTCCTTCAGTGTGCTTGTTTGACTGGTGGACTCTTGGTTCCCTTGAATTTGCAACTGCCCCTAGCAAATATTGCTAGACAAATTCGGAACTCCATCCAAGTCCACTAAGAAGGTCTAGAGCCAAATCGGTTCTTTCACTGCTTCACAAGCAGCTACTTACCCGGCTTCTATGGTTGAGTCAGTGATGCATTTCTGCTTCACACTCGTCCATTTGATGGCTACACTTCCCAAATGGAAACACACTAACTGAGGCAGATAGTTTCTGGAATCTAAGTCTGATTGGAAATCCGAGTCCGTGTAGCCGATGGGGATTAGACTATCTGACTGATAAATTAACATTCTATCCCGAGTTCTTTTCAGATACTTCAGAATGTTATTAACTGCCGTCCAATGTTCTTTCCCCGGGTTACTTTGATATCTTGCCACCATGCCAATGGCAAAGCAGATATCAGGTCTCGTACACAGCATTGCATATATAAGGCTTCCGCCAGCCGAAGCATAAGGAATACTTCTCATGTCATTTATCTCATTTTGCGTCTTAGGGGACATTTTCTTGGATAGATGGATTCCATGTCTGAAAGGTACGAAACCTTTCTTGGAATCTTGCATCTTTGAATCATTTCAGGCGATGTGTGTCTATGTATGAAGCTTCATGACAAGCCTATCATCCTTTTCTTGCAATCTCGAAAGTGATCTTGATCCCAAGGATGTCCGCTTCCCTAAGTCTTTCATATCAAACTGTTTTTGAAAGCCATGCCCTTACGCCCCGATAACACCTTTACATCATTCCCGATGATCGTAATGTCATCTACGTATAGTACTAAGAATACCAATGCTCCGGTTAAAACCACGGTTTTTATACACACAACTTTCAAACTCATTTTGATCGAACCCATAAGACTTTATAACATGATCAAAACATTGGTTCCAAGCTCTGGATGCCTGTTTGAGTCCATAAATGGACTTCGTGAGCTTACAAACTAGGTGTTCTTGGCTTTTTTCAATGAAGCCTTGGGATTGTTGCATATAGATCTCTTCATCAAGACTTGATTAAGGAAAGCATCTTGACATCCATTTGCCGATTTCAAAAGTCGAGATGCACAAAGAATCGATAAGAGAATACGGATGGACTTGAGCATGGCTACGGGCGAAAAAAGTTTCCTCATAATCGATCCTTCTTTACGAGTATAACCTTTTCGCCACTAGTCTTGCTTTGAAGGTTTCCACCTCCCGTCAGGTCCTCTTTTTCTCTTATACACCCACTTGCAACCAATGGGTTTGACCCCATTAAGTGGTTCGACTAGCTCCCACACTCTGTTATGATTCATAGAACCCATTTTGGCTTTCATTGCTGTTTGCCAAGAATCTGCATCCTTATCTTGGATTGCCTCGTCATATGTCCATGGGTCTGATTCGTCTTGTCCTCGGGAATCAAGTCCGAGGACTTTCCTATTCCCATGAATCTCTAAATTTGTTTTACAACCCTCCCACTACGACGAGGTTCCGGTTGTGAAAGTGTGTCGTTTGGTATATCATCTTGTACAGTTGGCATTGAGGTTAGCCCCCTTAGCTCATTTAAGGTAATCTCACTTCTGGGTCTTCTTTTTTTCATATAGTCTTCTTCCAAAAATCTAAAGTGGGTGCTTATGACCACCTTTTTGATCTTCGGGACCATAGAACATACACCCTTTTGTTCCCTCGGGGTATCCTACAAACAACCTTAATTCTGATCGAGGGTCCAATTTTCCGGCTTCCTTGTCCAACACGTAGGCCGGACACCCCCAAATCCTCATGTGTCTCATACTGGGCTTGCGCCCGGTCCACAATTCTTTGGGAGTTTTGGGAACCGATTTGGATGGTACCACGTTCAGAATACAAGCTACTGTTTCCAAGGCATGACCCTAGAACGACTTGGGAAGATCCGCATAACTCATCATAGATCTAACCATTTCCAAAAGAGTTTTGTTTTTCGCTCTGCAACTTCGTTTTGTTGAGGGGTTCCGAGTGCAGTGAGCTGGGATGCAATCCCTTCATCAGATAAGTAGTTCAAAAACTCATCGCTGAGGTATTCGCCTCCACGATCAGATCGTAGAGACTTGATACGTTTTTCCCTTTGATTCTCTGCTTGAGCCTTAAATTCTTTGAATTTCTCAAAGGTCTCAGATTTATGCTTCATAAGGAAAATATAATCGTACCTTTGAGTAATCATCAATAAAAGTGACAAAATACTCATAACCTCCTCTTGCTTTGGTTGACATTGGACCACATACATCTGTGTGAACGATCTCTAACACTTCTTTGGCTCTATTCCCCTTGGCTCCAAATGCCCTCTTGGTCATTTTACCCTCCAAACATGATTCGCAGGTTGGAATTGGTTCAACTTGGAGAAACTCCAGTGAACCGTATTTCACCAACCTTTGGATCCTCTTTGAATTTATATGACCCAATCTTAGATGCCAAAGAAGTGTCTCGTTCACGTCTGATGAACGTTTTCTTTTCTCGGAAACAGTTGATATGTTATAGGATGTATTTCGTGAGTGGTGTGCACAGTTAATTGTATAAAGATTTTCCATCAATGTCCCATAACAGATACACTCATCATTTCAAGAAATGATGTCATTCTTATTAGAAGAAACTTAGTGTCCTTTAATCAAATTTTAGAAACTGAAAGTGAATTCTTTCCAAAACTGGGAACATAAAGATAATCTCAAAAAAAAACTTCATCTTTAAAAGACAGGTGCACTTCTCCCACTGCTTTAACCACTACTCATGTAGCATTGCAATATCTGCTACTTGCGTAGTATTGCAATAACTGTTACTATCGTAGCATTACAATATCTGCCACTTACGTAGCATTGCAATAATTGCTACTTTCGTAACATCGCCCAGTGTGATGAGGATCTCACTCCCACTAAGTTGCCGGATTAGTTTGAACCCGTGAAACAAACTTGATTAGTGGATCCCGTATCAACTACCCACGAATGAGAAGTATACGCCGCTAAACAAGTTTCAACAATTAGTGCGTGAGAATTACCTTTCTTTTTGGCCCTTTTGGGGTTGGAACAGGCAAACCTCCATTGTCCTCTCCCACCGCAGCTTAAGCACTTCCTCATTGGATTTTCCTTGACACCACCAGCATTCGTCAACTTAACATTGCCCTTGGCAACAGTTGAGTCTGATTGCTTATGGCCTTTGGTCACCTTCTTCTTCTTGCCATCCCTTGGCCTAGAAGATGAAGACGAACCACTTGCCGTCAAAGCTTGAGTTTAGTGCCCTATCAACATCTCTGCCGAGACCAAAGCTTGCAGCAAATCAGCTTGCGAGGCAAAATTGCTCAGAAACTTTTGGGCAGAGAATGAAGTACCAAATTCATCTGAGTCTCCAGATTATAATATGTACTCAGAACTTCAAGTTTGTTCAGATGGGCCATCAATTTTGAGGACGTAATCCCTCACGGGTTTGCCCTCCACCAATTATAGCGACGACATCTCTCACAAGGTGATCTGACGAGTCTCGCATTTTTGACTCGTCAGTTGGCTCATCTGATTTTGGTGTGTCAAGAATCCACTTGTGCTTTTGTGCAGTTAGGACAATTATAATTTTTCGTTTCCAATCAATATAGTTTCCATACTTATTCTATTGACTTTAAGTATAACATCAGTGGATTAAAAGGTTACGACATGCTGAACTGAAATAAATAATAATATGCATAAACATAAATATATCACAAGATTCTATCACATGCATCATATTAAAATCTCAAAAAAAATATGAACATGCATCAGCCAACATCTCAAAACAGTTTAAATAAGCCACGTGGGGTGGGTCATTATTTAAACACATTCAAGCAGGTTACAAACAAGAACAGTTACAAACCTTTAATATCCAGATTAATAGTTGGCTCCCACTTGACCAATATAAAATTGACAGGGACTTCGGGGAAGTATATGCATATCAATTTTATACCTAAGTAATAACCATGATTAAATACAGGATTATTATTTCGCTTTGAACGAGCCTCGTGGGAAGGGTCATCGTCGCCACTAGTAATAATTCACAATCATCCATTTGGAATTCATTCATGTGAAAGCTAAATTTTGACCGTCTCGTGGGGGGAATTTCTCCAAAAGAATTCACAAATAAATAAATCATGGAGGTCAAAATTAATTCAATTTTATTATCCGGGATAAAATTGTCAATTAATTATTCAAACATACTTAGTAATTTTTTACGGTGAGATTTTTCATTGGGCAACTCTCATGCAAACACATTTAAACAAATTAAATAAAACATGAGATAACACAATAATAAATCAAGCAAAGCAGAAAAATAAACATATTGGGCACAAATTATCCAATTGTCATGGTTTGATTTTTCTTGGCTTGATCTTGAAGAAACGCCGTCTTGAATTTCTCCCAGTCGATCGTCTTGAAAAGAACTCCATCTCGAAATGCCACTCCAAGTAACTCGCAGCAGGGATGCACGCCCGCATCGCCGCCCTTTGGCCCGAAAGCAACCGCACTGGCGTCCGTCTTTGGCAACATTACAGACGCATCGCCCCGAGCAACCGATGTCGCCGCCCGAAGCCCAGCGCCGCTGTCGCCAGTCCGCGTCACGCGCCCCATACGTGTGCCTAGGCGGATCGCCCCCACAAGACGCTGCTGCCGTCGCCGTCGTCGCCCACGCCGCTTAAAGCGGTTCCGCACGCCGCAACGCAGCGCCGGCTCACTTGGATCCGCGTGCGCTTCGGCCCCTCCGGCCCGCCGCCTTCGCGTGCGTGCGTGCAAAAGCGTTCTTGTGCGTGCCTCCTCCTTAAAGACGTTTCACGCGACGCGCCGATTTACGTCGATTCGGATCGTCTTTTAATTCTTCGTCTCCGCCTCCATTTCCGATCCGGTTACAATTTATTTACAAAATAAATAAACCTAGATCTAGACTAGTCTATTACATTGATCAAATCAAACAAATACTAATCTACTCGTGGATTTTCTCACGAGGCAAAACGAATCCGAACGAATCGAATTAAAAACCATAATTTATATGCATGCATAAATAAACACATTAAATTCCATGACAATTTGATACCTGCAAAACAGATCTAGCAATTCTACTATCCAATTTCAAATTTAATGCCAGCGAATTAAATTACAATTTAAAAAATTCAGAGCCCAAAACCGTGGCTCTGATACCAGTTGTTGGGGAATAATTTGCACAGATCTATTCGGGGTGAATATTTAAATACAAATTTAATTCTTATAATTATTACTAGCATGAATTAATCCTTTATTAATTCAAATAATAATTCAACAACATATCATGCATATAATTAAATCACGTAAATCCTACGCATGCGGAATTCTACGAGTTTACGTGAACGTACCTCTTGGGATGGCAGTGATCTGGCTGATTAGACTAACCAAAAGAACTTCCCAAGTATTCCCTTAGCCCTTGTTCGACTATCCGGTGGAATGACACTTGTGAACAATTAACAAAAGGAAAATAAATTATGTTGCACCACCTTTGTGGATTTACTAATTTTTCCAGCACATGGAATTGTACACTACTCAATTGTCATTTTTAGAAAAAAATAGCAAAGGGCTAAGGGAATACTTGGGAAGTTCTTTTGGTTAGTTTAATCAGCGATCATGTCAGCCGAGGTACAAGGAAAGGTGGAAAAAAGGCACCCACTGTTGGGGAATTAATTGTCCGAATCTATTCGAGGTGAATATTTAAATACAAATTTAATTCTAACAATTATTACTAGCATGAATTAATCCTATATTAATTCAAATAATAATTCAAAAAGCAAATCATGCATACAAATTCATCACATAAATCCTAAGCATGCAGAATAGCTAGGAGTTTACGTGAACTAACCTCTCGGAGTGACAACCGTTGAGAAGATGGATATCTCGTTCACACGAACAAACCCAAAGAGCCTTCTCAAGTATTCCCTCGTCCTTGTTCAACTATCCGGTGGAAGAATGCTCGCGAACAATTAACAAAAGGAAAAATAAAATTATGTTGCGCCACCTTTGTGGATTTCTAATTTTTCCAACACATGGAATTGCTTGGGGATGAAAAATTCATCCCCTATTTATAGAGAGGGGTGTTGGTCGAAATTTAGTATGTGAATAAGATGGGAAAATCTTTTTCTTGATCTCCAAGAAATCTTGAATATATCCAATATATTCTTTTCTCCATATTTAAAATATTCCACAAAAAAATCCCACCTCCTCTTGTTATGGAATTTTCGAAAAAATAAGGCCAAGATTTCCAAGAATGGGATCTTCTTGAAATTTATGAGATATTCTTGTACTCAAAGAATACATATCTTCCATAATATATTTCCAAGAAAATCAAGAAAATCTTTCCTTCCTTATTTTCTTCATTATTTTCGAAAAACATATAATAAATAGCCAAGTGGGAGATTTCTTGAATTTAATGAGATAAACTTGTATTCCAAGAATACTTATCCTCATTCCATAACAAAATTTAAAGAAAATCTTTCTCCCTCTTTATTTATTTATTTTCGAAAATTTAGGAAAAATAGACAACAATATTTTATTTAATTTTAAACACATTTTTCAGTTATTGGACATTATATTTGGGCTACTTGAGGGGCCTTTAGGAGAATTAAGATTGGACCTTCTAATGGACCTTGAATTTCCAATATTGAGCCACAATATTATTCAAGCCCATAAATATTAATTAATCCCACTACATAATTAATATTGCACTATCCATGTTAACCCATCTTATTGTTAATATGGCTCCCAGTTATTATTTCCCGCGTTTAAGATTATCCAGTCCATTAATTAATTTCAGCCACTGAAATAACGTCACTTTAATTAGTATCTTTTTCCTTGGTTCAGGAACGGCTCAACATTATTATCCATACCGGAAAACTAATTACACTTGCAAGATTTGGTATGATAAAACTTCTGAGCCTCCCAAGGAGATTAATCAAACAAGACGCACTTGCACACCGATTCTCCGTATTAAATCTTAGCAATCGTCATGTAACTAATAATATTGCCCAAGATACATGGTATTGAATCACATTGATTCTCTACCCATCGTAAGTCAAAGCAATAGTTATTAATTCCACACGATCCTATTTAAAGGACAGAGATTAAGAAATAACTAACCACTGAGGTCTAATTCTTCTATATATTCAGTACTAAATAATTTATCCTCCTGTAGGTCCTCTTCAGTGCATCATAATGCACTATTGCAATCCCTTTGTCAAGACAAGCCAATCTGAGCCTTGCACTTCAACCTTTCACGATGGATTGTTCATTTCCATCTAGGTTGTGAATTTCGTACTTTTAGTTACAAAGGACTGTTAATTTAATCTTCTGTGATCTGGTATCACTAAATTAACTACAATATAACACGTACTAATTATTGAACAGTTATGCAGTAAATATATGTAACATTCGATGATATTTAAAGCAACAGTGATAAATAATTTATTTCAGCAAATAAGTCCAAAATTTTGTCTGGTTATACAAAGTAAAAGCATACTTTCCAGTATAACCCCAACAATCTCCCACTTATACTCAAAATCTGCTTTTCAGTATACTACAGCATGTCTCGTGTAGAATCTACATGACATATAATGTCACCTACACGAACCTAGTAATATCTCTCCCACTTATACTCAAAGCAGATTGGCAATAGTCTTGACACCCATTCCTTCCACATGTCTCTCAAATGTATTCTGAGGCAGACCCTTTGTGAATGGATCTGCTAGGATCGCCACCTCTATATCTCCTCTCTTAACGATTTCTCGTATAAGATGGTATTTCCTTTCAATGTGTTTGCTGGCCTTGTGGGCACTTGGTTCCCTTGAATTTGCAACTGCTCCGACATTATCACAATATACCGTGATCGTGCTGGGCAAATTCAGAACTACGTCCAAGTCCGCTAGGATGTTCTTGAGCCAAACCGCTTCCTTCGCTGCCTCACAAGCAGCTACATACTCGGCTTCCATGGTAGAATCTGTGATGCATTTCTGCTTAACACTTCTCCATGTCATGGCTCCTCCCCCCATGCAGAACACACTACCCGAGGTAGATTTTCTGGAATCTAAGTCTAATTGGAAATCTGAGTCCGTGTAACCGATGGGAATCAGACTGTCTGACTGATAAACCAATATTCTATCGCGAGTTCTCTTCAGATACTTCAGAATGTTTTTAACTGCAGTCCAATGTTCCTTCCCCGGATTACTCTGATATCTTGCCACCATGCTAACGGCGAAGCAGATACCTGGTCTCATGCACAGCATTGCATACATGAGGCTTCCGATAGCCGAAGCATAAGGAACGCCCTTCATGTCATCTATCTTCTTTTGCGTCTTCGGGCACATTTCTTTAGATAGATGTACCATGTCTGAAAGGTACAAAACCTTTCTTGGAATCTTGCATGCTGAATCGCTTCAAGACAGTATCTATGTATGAAGCTTGCGATAAGCCTATCATCATTTTCTTACGATCTCGAGTGATTTTGATCCCAAGGATGAGACCGGCTTCCCCTAAGTCCTTCATATCAAACTGTTTTGACAGCCATGCCCTTACGTCCGACAATACCTTTACATCATCTCCGATGAGCAGAATATCGTCTACATATAGTACTAAGAATACCAATGCAGTTCCGACACGATTCTTATACACACAACTTTCGAACTCATTTTGATCAAATCCGTAAGACTTTATAACCTGATCAAAACATTGGTTCCAAGCACGCGACGCTTGCTTTAGTCCATAAATGGACTTCTTGAGCTTGCAAACTAGATTTTCTTGGCCTTTTTCAATGAAGTCTTCGGGTTGTTGCATATAGATTTCTTTTTCAAGACTTCCGTTGAGGAAAGCTGTCTTGACATCCATTTGCCAGATCTCAAAATCGAGATGCGCAGCTATCGACAAGAGAATACAGATGGACTTGAGCATAGCTCCAGGTGAAAAGGTCTCCTCATAGTCGATCCCTTCTTTCTGAGTGTATCCTTTTGCCACAAGTCTAGCCTTGAAGGTTTCTACCTTCCCGTCCGGCCCTCTTTTTCTCTTGTATACCCACTTGCATCCAATGGGCTTGACCCCATTTTGTGGTTCGACTAGCTCCCACACCTTATTATAGTCCATAGAACCCATCTCGGCTTCCATTTCCATTTGCCAAGAACTCGCATCCTTTTCTTGGATTGCCTCATTATAAGTCCATGGGTCCGATTCATTTTCACCGGGGACCAAGTCCGACAACTCTTCTATCCCCATGAATCTCTCGGGTTGTCTAACGACCCTCCCACTACGACGAGGTTCCGGTTGTGTAAGTGTGTCATTTAGTATGTCAACTTGTACTGTTGGCATTGAGGTAAGCCCCCTTAGCTCATCTAAGGTAATCTCACTTTTGAGTTTTTTATCATTCATATATTCTTCATCCAAGAATCTAAAGTGCGTACTGATTACCACCTTTTGATCTTCGGGACCATAGAACATGCACCCTTTCGTTCCCTCGGAGTACTCTATAAATAACCTAAATTCCGATCTTGGATCCAACTTGTTGGCTTCCTTGTCCAACACGTATGCCGAACACCCCCAAATTTTCATGTGTCTTAAACTGGGCTTGCGCCCAGTCCACAATTCTTTAGGGGTTTTGGGAACCGATTTGGATGGCACCCAATTTAGAATGTAAGCCGATGTTTCCAAGGCGTGACCCCAAAACGATTTGGGTAGATCCGTATAACTCATCGTCGATCTGACCATTTCTAAACGAGTTCTGTTTCTTCATTCTATAACCCCGTTTTGTTGAGGGGTTCAGGGTGCAGTCAACTGGGATACAATCCCTTCATCAGACAAGTAGTTCAAAAATTCATCGCTGAGGTATTCACCTCCACGATCAAATCGTAGACACTTGATACGTTTCTCCCTATGATTCTCTAATTGAGCCTTAAATTCCTTGAATTTATCAAAAGTCTCAGATTTATGCTTCATAAGGTAAACGTATCCATATCTTGAGTAATCATCGATAAAAGTAACGAAATACTCATCACCTCCTCTTGCTTTGACTGACATTGGACCCATACATCGGTGTAAACGATTTCCAACACTTCTTTGGCTCTATTCCCCTTGGCTCCAAATGCCCTCTTGGTCATCTTACCCTCCAAACATGATTTGCAAGTTGGAAATGGTTCAATCCGGAGAGATTCCAATGAACCATCTTGCACCAACATTTGGATCCTTTTTGGATTAATATGACCTAGTCTCAGATGCCACATAAGTGTTTCGTTCACATCTGACGAATGTTTTCTTTTATAACTCGAAACTGTCGATGTGTTATAGGATGCATTTCGTGAGTGATGTGCACAGTTAATCGTGTAGAGATTATTCGACAACGTTCCATGACAGATAAACTCATTATTAAGAGTAATGGTAACAACTTTATTAAAAGTAACAGAATATCCATCAAGAAAAAGTTTAGAAACTGAAATTAAATTCTATCTAAAACTAGGATTGTAAAGAACATCTCTCAAAATTAAAACTTTGTCTTCAAAAGACAACCGCACTTCTCCCACTGCTTCAGTTGCCACTCTAGTAGCATCGCCCAGTGTGATGAGGATCTCACTCCCACTAAGTTGTCGGGTCCGCTTGAACCTCTGTAAAGTGAAGCAAACATGATCAGTGGATCCCGTATCCACTACCCATAAATGGGTAGCATACGCCGCTAAACAAGTTTCAACAACTAATGCATGAGAATTACCTTTCTTTCCAATCCGCTTGGGTTTGGAACAGGCTGACCTCCAATGTCCTTGATGGTCCCGGTGGGAAAACCCATTTTGCGTGTGCGGAAGCAAAACATTTTGTTCGATGCATATAAAACAGGGGTGAAGGAATGGTGATTACAGATTTTTGCGTTTTAAGCTCATGTGTTGTGTTTTGCTTATAATCGAATGCATAGGACAATATAAGAACATAAAGCAATAAAGAACACAACAAAGTATAGTGGTTCGGAGGCTCAAGCTCCTACATCCACTCTCCCTATTCCTAGGGAAATTCCTTCAAACTGGACTTATCACCCTCTCGGGTTTGCCTCGGGACTTATCACCCTCCACGGGATTGCCTACAGATGTTTACCGAGTTCACACTCCAACGGGACTTATCACCCTCATTCGGGATTGCCTACCCTCCCTTTCAGGATTGCTAGATGTTTACCGAGTTCACACTCACCTACAAACTTAACCGACTGATTTGGGTAAGGTTTTTTTGGTTTCCAACTAGGTTGAGATTTTCCCTTACATTTGTTTAGCCTCAATGATAAGGTTGGGAAAATCTCTCTAAGCTTAGGATACATCGTGGGTTGCTTAGATTGGGTTCTAGAACACTCTTGAACATATTTGTATATCTACAGACTAGTGTTCTATGGTGGGAATGCTTGACTATAAGGCTCTTGGCTCTGTAGCATCTTTTGCATATTCTCCACGCATCCACCCTCTTTAATTTGATGAAAGACCTTGTATTTATAGTGTGGATTTGAATGTTACCATTGGAGAGAATCATATTCAAATCCATACTATTCTTGTAAAGAACTTTTCATTTGGTTGTCTTCCCTCTCATTAGTTCGGTGATTCTAAATTTTATATTCCTCAGATTCCTCGCCTTGGAATCATTCAGGATTCTCTGAGTCTCAGTGTCTTCAGAGACATACTAAGTCTTCAGTTCTATCTGAGTCTTCAGGTTTATCTGAGTCTCAGATTTCTCATCCGAGCCTCAGGTTTATCTGAGCCTCAGGATACTTGATTCAGCAGACTTCTCTTCAGCGGACCTTGTCTGATCAGGCATATCGACACTTTCAGGTTGGAGAAGTTCGATTCTCTGAATCGAGACATCGACCTTCAGTCACTTTGACTCGAGCTATCGATTTCTTCTTTTGCCCTAATCGATCAAATTTCGACCGATCAGATCAACATATCTTCAAATCAACATCTCAGGATAACATCAGGTCAGTACATTAGGTTTAGCATATCAGTTTAGCACATCATCGATCTCAATCACGTCTGATCTTGATCATCCGCTCATCTTCATATTTGATCTTGATCACGCCCGATCTCGTCGGTCTCATATCCTCCTCTTCCGATCTGCAACCTTCTCTTCCGATCTTCGGGTCGGTTTCTTTTCGATCATTTTGTCTACTCTTTCCGATCACCATATCGGTTCGATTTGTTCTTCTAATCATCGATCAGTTCATTTCGGTCATCGATCTTCTCGATCACCGCTTAGCTTTTCTTCTCTTCCGATTTTGCATGACTCATGAGTTAACTCGAACTCATCTAACTCATCGATCTTGATCGGTCTAAATCGCAACCTTATCCGATCTCGATCATCAACGCCCCGATTTCGTGAGTTCCCCCTCAACTTGTTCTTTCGTTCCCCCTCAACTTGCTATCTGTAAATTAGCTTCAATAACACAAGTTGATAATGTTTTGGCATAATTCATCAAAACTAAAATATCCCAACAGTCCTTTCTCACCACAGTTAAAACATCTCCCTTTAGCTGGCTTCTTTACTCCTCCATATCCCTTCAACACTCCTTTTGCCCTTGGCAACGCTTGAGTTCACTTGCTTTTGGCCTTTTGCCTTCTTCTTGTTCTACCACCTTTTGGCCTAGAAGAAGAAGAAGGACCTTTTGCCACCAAGGCTTGGCTCTGTTGCCCCAATATCCCCTCTGCCAAGACCAAAGCTTGCAACAGATCAGGCAACTTGAACTTTTTATTGTTCATTTGGTAGTTCAGCTTGAATTGTTCAAAACTTTTCGGCAGAGAGTGGAGTATGAAATCGATCTGGGTCTCGATGTCATATTCAGCGCCAAGTACCTCAAGCTTATTGAGGTGAGCCATCATCTGGAGAACATGCTCCCTTGCGGGCGTTCCCTCCACCATTTTCATAGAGAGCATATCCCTCATGATGATCTGATGAGCCACACGGTTCTGATGTTGGAACATCGCTTTAAGACTTGTCATGATTTCTATAGCAGTTTCAAAGTTTTGATGCTGATGTTGCAACACATCTGACATAGAAGCCAGCATGGTGCACTTAGCCATCTCATTTGAACGCTCCCAGTTAGCATAATCTTTCTTATTCGTTTTGCTGGACTCATCAGTTAGCATAATCTTTCTTATTCGTTTCGGGACAGTAAGAACCCAATTATGATGTTGTGCAATGAGGACAATAGTAAGTTTTCGATTCCAATCAACGAAGTTTTCACCATTAAGTAAATTGTCTTTAAGTATAATGAACAGTGGATTAAAAGGTTGCGACATGCTGAACTGAAATAAATAACGACTGTATAAGCACAAAATCATCACATAATTCGATCACATGAATCATATTAAAATCTCAAAAAAGATATGAACATGCATCAGCCAACATCTCAAAACAATTTAAATAAGCCACGTGGGGTGGGTCATTATTTAAACACATTCAAGCAGGTTACAAACAAGAACAGTTACAAACAAGAACAGTTACAAACCTTTAATGTCCAGATTAATAGTTGGCTCTCACTTGACCAATATAAAATTGAAAGGGACTTCGGGGAAGTATATGCATATCAATTTTATACCTAAGTAATAACCGTGATTAAATACAGAATTATTATTTCGCTTTGAAAGAGCCTCGTGGGGAGGGTCATCGTCGCCACTAATAATAATTCACAATCATCCCTTCGGAATTTATTCATGTGAAAACCATCTTTTGGCCGTCCTTTGGGGGGAATTTCTCCAAAAGAATTCACAAATAAATAAATCATGGAGGTCAAAATTAATTCAATTTTATTATCTGGAATAAAATCGTCAATTAATTATTTTCAAAACATACTTAGTAATTTTCGAAAGTGAGAAATCGTCTTCGTAGCATTCATCATTCGTCTCGAAAAGCTCCCACTCGACCGCAACTTGTTCTTTAAAACGTCCTTCGTCTAGATCTGAAACGACGTCTGGTATTGGGTAGCTCACGGTCCAGAACACGTATTCGTGTGCGCCCATACGCACGCTCGTGTCCAGGCCGACCATCCCCGCCCGTCGCTCGGCAGCTCTCAGTGGTGTGCACGGATCCGCGCGCCCACCCAACTCCGCCCGCAAGCCTCGGCAGCCCGGCCCCGCATTGCTCGGCCATGCTTGGGCTTGCCTGCGTGCGCCGAGTGTCTTAGGCCAGCCCCGTACGCGACCACCTAGCACCTCGTGCTTTGGCTCGTGTACGTCCAGGCACTTGGTCGCCCCGTCTTTAATTCTTCGTCTTCATTCCCGATCTGGTTACAATTTATTTACAAAATAAATAAACCTAGATCTAGACTAGTCTATTACATTAATCAAATCAAACAAATCATAATCTACTCGTGGATTTTCTCACGAGGCAAAACGAATTCGAACTAATCGAATTAAAAACCACAATTTATATGCATGCATAAATAAACATTCATCAAATACCATGACAATTGGATACCTGCAAAAAATATCAAGCAATTCTACTATCCAATTTCCCGAATCTAATACCAGTTGTTGGGGAATTAATTGCCCGAATCTATTTGGGGTGAATATTTAAATACAAATTTAATTCTAATAATTATTACTAGCATGAATTAATCCTATATTAATTCAAATAATAATTCAACAACAAATCATGCATACAAATTCATCACATAAATCCTACGCATGTGGAATAGCTAGGAGTTTACGTGAACTAACCTCTCGGAGTGACAACCGTTGAGAAGATGAATATCATGTTCACACGAACAAACCCAAAGAGTCTTCTCAAGTATTCCCTCATCCTTGTTCAACTATCCGGTCGAAGGATGCTCTCGAAAAATTAACAAAAGGAAAAATAAAATTATGTTGCACCACCTTTGTGAATTTCTAATTTTTTCAACACATGGAATTGCTTGGGGATGAAAAATTCATCCCCTATTTATAGAGAGGGGTGTTGGGTCGAAATTTAGTGTGTGAATAAGATGAGAAAATCTTTTTCTTGATCTCCAAGAAATCTTGAATATATCAAATATATTCTTTTTCCATATTTAAAATATTCCACAAAAAAATCCCACCTCCTCTTGTTATGGAATTTTCGAAAAAATAAGGCCAAGATTTCCAAGATTGGGATCTTCTTGAATTTATGAGATATTCTTATACTCCATGAATACATATCTTCCATAATATCTTTCCAAGAAAATCAAGAAATTTTTTCCTTCCTTATTTTCTTCATTATTTTCGAAAAACATACAATAAATAGCCAAGTGGGAGATTTGTTGAATTTAAATGAGATAAACATGTATTCCAAGAATGCTTATCCTCATTCCATAATAAAATTCAAAGAAAATCTTTCTCCCTCTTTATTTATTTATTTATTTATTTTCGAAAATTTAGGAAAAATAGGCAACAATATTTTATTTAATTTTAAACACCTTTTTCAGTTATTGAACTTTATATTTCGGTTACTTGAGGGGTCTTTAGGAGAATTAAGATTGGACCTTCTAATGGACCTTGAATTTCCAATATTGAGCCACAATATTATTCAAGCCCATAAATATTAATTAATCTCACTACATAATTAATATTGCACTATCCATCTTAACCCATATTACTGTTAATATGGCTCCCGGTTATTATTTCCCGCATTTAAGATTATCCAGTCCATTAATTAATTTCAGCCACTGAAATATCTTCACTTTAATTAATATATTTTTCCTTGGTTCAGGAACAGCTCAACATTATTATCTATATCGGAAAACTAATTCCACTTGCAAGATTTGGTATGATAAAACTTCTGAGCCTCCCAAGGGGACTAATCAAACAAGACACACTTGCACACCGATTCTTTGTATTAAATCTTAGCAATCGTCATGTAAGTAATAATAATACCCAATATACAAGGTATTGAATCACATTGATTTTCTACCCATCGTAAGTCAAAGCAATAGTTATTAATTTCACATGATCCTAATTAAGGGACGGAGATTAAGAAATAACTAACCACTGAGGTCTAATTCTTCTATATTCAGTACTGAAGAATTTATCCTCCTGTAGGTCATCTTCAGTGCATCATAATGCACTAGTGCAATCCCTTGGTCAAGACAAGTCAATCTGAGCCTTGCACTTCAACCTTTCACGATGGATTGTTCATTTCCATCTAGGTTGTGAATTCCGTACTTTTAGTTACAAGGGACTGTTAATTTAATCTTCTGTGATCTGGTATCACTAAATTAACTACAATGTAACACGTACTAATTATTGAACAGTTATGCAGTAAATATACGTAACATTCGATGATATTTAAAGCAACAGTGATAAATAATTTATTTCAGCAAATAAGTTCAAAATTCAGTCTGGTTATACAAAGTAATGCATACTTTCCAGTATAACCCCAACACCCACCTGTACCTATGTTCGACGCGGAGTCCGACACGCATATCCATCTGAGCAAATACTTGGACTACATGACCGCCATGGGCGCCACCGACGCAACACAGTGCCGATCTTTCCCCATGACTTTGGGCGATAGGGCGCACAGGTGGTTCTCCAAGTTGCCCGTCGCTTCCATCACATCCTTCACGCAGTTGGGGCAGAGTTTCCTGTCCCACTTTTCTTTAATATGTGCTCGCCAAGCCCCTAAGCAGAGGTTAACACATTTCTCTCAGATGAAGGGTGAATCGGACTCGACATACGTGGAAAGGTTTGATAGGTGTCTGTATGACGGGGCTCCCGTGGAGGAAGATGTCATCATCCTCGCGGTGGTTGGGGGCCTCACCCTCAATACAGACATGTGGAAGGCCATGCACCGAGATTGACCGAACACGTATCCTGAGTTTCGCTAGCGGGCGGCAAAAATAATCATTATGCAATAATTGCTTGCCTGATCTCAGGACGAGTAGGAAGGGGCGACTAGAGAGGCGGTCGCCAAAAAAAACCGGCAAAACGAACAACTTCAGACGACAAGGAGGGCGATCAGAAAATGATCCGCATATGATGGAGGGACCAGTCATCTCCACCTTAGGGGATTGAGTGCGAATACATGCTATTAAGAGGTGAGCACACCCATGCATATTGACTAGGTCATTCTTTGCTCGCCGTAGCTGTGTAAACCAGGTTCAACCTTGGGGGGTTGGGTGTTCGCCATCCTTCAGTTTTCCCCTTGTAAAAGTTAAAACTTGTAATAGCTAGGTTTTTTATTGTTTTCCAGTTGTAAACAAATGTAATAGATTAGAACATCCTGCGTGATGTCTTTTTATTTATTCAGTTTTTCTAGTCGTTCCCAGTTTGGTCGCACCAAAATAAGACGACCAAAATGAAAAATGAGCAAGTCGAGCATTGTGTTCACCTGGTGAAAGAATATGTGCTTACAATGCCGCAACAAAGAGAGCATCGGGTACATGGTCGTACCTAAATAAGACGACCAGAGCAAACGTGATCGCAACAAAATAAGACGATCACAAACGAATAAAGGTTGTAACAAAATAAGATAACCACTCTGATTGCAACTAAATAAGGCAATAAAAAACTAAGTCAGGTTGAACATAAGCACATACGAAGCTCGATTCATTCCAAAAAGAGGGGGCACTAACGGCCAGAGGTACAAAAGAGGCCATCCAGGCCAAGCACAAAGGTCAAGTATTTAGCATTAACAAGGCTCGCCAAGCCAAACACGAAAGGCCACTATGGGCAAACAAAAGGTTCAATCACCAGTCAAAAGCAAGACTAAAAATCTAGTTATCAAGGGTTGGGGGTAATAGTCTACCGAGCACACGAGCGCCACCGTGCTCGCCTCCAACTACCGTATCACCCTCGTGCTCGCCCATGGCCGCACTCTCATCATCAGATGGGGGGTTAACCACCTTAACTCCCTCTGGCAAGAACAAGGAATCAAGGTGAATTTCCTAGAGATCGACAAACGAGAGATGGTGACCAGGGGCCGCGCCGGTTCGGACGAAAGCGGACCTTCCCAGTTAAGATGAGCATGGACCTTACAAGTTCGGACGAGCACGGACCTCCCCAGTTTGGACAAGCATAGACCTTACAAGTTTGGACGAGCACAAACCTCCCCACTACTTACTTTATAATCACTTTTCCAGCCGACACAAGGGGGTTGTTCCTCTGAGACCGGCCAAATGGGGGGTTGCTAGCATGCTTGCCCCCATTGTCCGCCTTTATTGGCGTCGACCAGCCCGCCTTCTCGGCATTGGCTCCCCGCTACCTCGGCGATGTCCATTCCGCCGATTTAGCGGAGTATTTTCCTCCTTTTCGGCGAGGACTTTGTCTGCCTTCATTGTCATCAACCAGCCCCCCTCTTCGGTGTTAGGTTTCCACCTTTTCGGCGATGACTTTGTCCGCCTTCATTGGCGTCGACCAGCCCGCCCCTTCGGTGTCAGTTTTCCGCCTTCTCGGCAATGACTTTGTCCGCCTTCTTTGGCGTTGACCAGCCCACCTTCTCGGCGTTGGCTCCCCGCTGCCTCGGCAATGTTCATTCCACCAATTTAGCGAAGTATTCTCTACCTTCTCGGCGATGATATTGCTCGCCTTCATTGGCGTTGCCACGTGCTCGCCAAAAGTGGTCGTCGAAGAGCACAGAAAAAACTCGTACAAGGGGCTCGCAACCTCGGAGTACGAGCATAAAAAAAATTAACTATAATAACATAAGTTTATGGGATAATGTCAATATCTGATTCTATATAATAAATTTGATATGTGTTTTTTTTAAGTACAAGTTTGAGATGTTTAAACTATACATATTTTGAGAATTAATATCATGATAAAATAAGTATATTTTTGATGGGGGCTAAAATATCTTCAAACGTTACAGTATATCATGAGAGAATTCAAGAGAAACACAATATATGAAGAACAAGAATATTAAACTTGATAAGAGGTTCGACGTACAAATTTAAATTCTATTTTCACTATCAACTTATGTATAACGTGCAAAGCACGTGTGAAAAACTAGTTATGGATAAAATATCTTCTAATAACCTAATTTTAGTATCCTAATTTTTTAAAAACTGTTGTAACTGATCAGCTACCGGTCAAAGACCACCTGCCACATGTCCACCAAATGAACAGGTGGATGAACACGGGCCACACCAGTCCGGACGAGCACTGGTGGATGAACACGGGCCACACCAGTCCGGACGAGCACAAGTGGATAAACACGGGCCACACTAGTCCAGACGAGCAGATGTGGACAAACACGGGCCATACCAATCCGGACGAGCATGACCACACCGACGTCAGTAAAGGTTTGGCCGGGATAGAATTCACACTCGCCTCGATTGGACGATCACAAGGACAGTACCACAACAGGGCCTCGGAGCCTAACACATGGCCACCGAGCATGGGGTGAACACGAAACTATCGGAGCTCACCACATCCTAGCCAGCTAGGGCGACCACAACATATCAAAGGTAACCTCACCCATCTAAACTGTATGCTCGCCCAGGGACCACTCACATGCTCTCTGTGGTAGGCGAGCACAAACACGGGCCGAGCAGAAAAACCGGCGAATAGGGGGTGAAAACAGTAACAATCAGGAGTTGTCCGAACTGAACTTGCTCCAGTCATTCGAAGAGCGCCAGAAGGCCCATCGTTTATCCACCTTGTTAGATGGTTCATCCAAGCAACCACAAAGTCAACCATAACAACAGCGCATGCTCACTCACATGGCAAGCACGAGGAGAGAAGCAAGGAGACCCAGCAAAGGCAAGGTCTGTGTTCGCCAAACCACATTGGCGAACACGGGGCAGATACCATGAAACCAGTCAGAAGGTATGGGTGCTCACCTCACTAGGCGAACACAGGACCAAGCCACCTACTAATCAACACCACCTGGGAGACAAGTCAAAGCCTTCAGAAGCAGGCAAAGGCAGATGTCAACCAGGGAAGCATGGTAGGAAGCATGGAAACACTACGTGTACTCTTGCATGATGAGAAACCGCTAGCTCGTGCTTGCCAAGGAAACACATGCTTGTCAAACTTCTATAAATAGGCCCCCAGATGGCCAAATTAGGAGAGGATTTTTTCCAGCTAGTTACTTACCAGATGCCTTTGTAACAGACATATACCATCGTGCTCGTCACATTGTACTTGTGCTCACCAAATCCCCAAATCACTAATAAAACAACCCTGGCTTGGTACGCCCCCAGACGTAGCCAGTCCTGACGAACTGGGTCACTAATTCCTTGTTGTCATTTTATATTCGATCATGCTCGCCAGATACATTGTGTTCGCCACTTACATTAGGTGAACGACACACATTGCACTTGTGCTCGCCACATTGCACTTGTGCTAGTCACATTGCACTTGTTCTAGTCGCATTGCACTTGTGCTTGCCACATTGCACTTGTGCTCGCCTACATTGCACTGGTGCTCGCTATATTGTACTTGTGCTCACTATATTGTACTTGTGCTCGCCACATTATACTTATACTCGCCAAATTACTCTGTGTTCGACACGTTGGATTTAATCTTGTTTAGTTGTCAGTCGACACAGCCACGTCATATTTTCCACATAAGACGACTATCAACAAAAACTAATTTTAAATCGCCCACATAATTGAATCTTTAATACCGCCCACAGAGTTGAGCGGAAAGTAACGCACACATAGTTGCATCATCTATACTACCACCCACATAATTGAGTGGAAAGTAGAGCACACGGAATTGGATCATCAATACTGCCCACAGTATTGAATCGAAAAAATTTACTGCCCACAAATTTGAGTTGATTAATTTATCGACCACGGAGTTGAGTCAACAATCCACACAGTGCACAAGCAAATGGTAAAAAACTAGCATTGTGCAATTGTTATAAATATTAACTATAATAACATAAGTTTATGGGATAATGTTAATATCTGATTCTATATACTAAATTTGATATTAGTTTTTTTTTTAAGTATAAGTTTGAGATGTTTAAATTATACATATTTTGAGAATTAAATCATGATAAAATAAGTTTGTTTTCGGTGGGGGCTAAAATATTTTCAAACGCTACAGTATATCATGAGAGAATTCAAGAGAAACACAATATATGAAGAACAAGAATATTAAACTTTATAAGAGGTTCGACGTACAAATTTAACTTCTATTTTTACTAACAACTTATGTATAACGTGCAAAGCACGTGTTAAAAACTAGTTATAGATAAAATATCTTCTAATAAGCTAATTTTGGTATCCTAATTTTTTTAAAACTAATTTTAAATCGTCCACAGTATTGAATCTTTAATACCGCCCAAAGAGTTGAGTGGAAATTAACGCACACAGAGTTGCATCATCTATACTACCGCCCACATAATTGAGTGAAAAGTAGAGCACACGGAATTGGATCATCAATACTGCCCACAGAGTTGAGTGGAAAGTAGAGCACACAGAATTGGATCATCAATACTGCCCACAGTATTGAATAGAAAAAAATTTACTGCCTATAGATTTGAGTCGATTAATTTATCGTCCACGGAATTGAATCATCAATCACTCTATGAATAAGCTAAATCCATTCTCTCTCTCTCTCTCTCCTCTCTCCCTCCCTCCCTCCCTCCCTCCCTCTGCCTCTCCCGTCCTGAGAGTTGATCTCTATAAGTGCTTCCAATACTTTTGAATCAACGTACACGTTTAAATTCCACCCCACAATATTCTCGTTATACAATGCTACCTTCGATTCAGTCGAGTTTGTTGGAGTTTCGATTGTTTCAGTAGGCAAGTATACTAGATCTTGTTGGAGTGATGAAGCAAAGCTCGCTAATTTGAAGGTAGATCTGCTTTTCTTTTCTCTTTAAGTTGTTTTAGTCTGTTTTTTGAATGATTGTATATGGATCTCATCTATGAATTACAGTTTCTCCACTGAACTTACATATACAATGGGGCGATAGATTTATCATTACATTGTTGTCCTACATTCATTATTATTTTGGATGAACGATAATTGTTCATGGTTATCATTATTTTCCTATGTTGAATTTGATATTTTGAACCAACACGATAGTTTAGATAACTTCATATCGCTCTATTAATTATGAAATTGTCATTACATATCGTTTCAAATAATTATACGAATTTATTTGTGGAGAATGATGAATTGATCTTACATTTTCTTTATTATTGTGCATATATGCTAATAACATTTTTTAGGTATCCAAATATGGAGCACACTCAGGTGAGAACAGTGTTCTTTTCTGTGAATTAACAATTTGGCAATAAAATCATCTTTACCATAATTCTTCTTCTAAAACTCAAAGTTATGCACCAATTGCACGATGGATGACTTAGACGACTTTGCCCCCTGACCAGAGGTCAGCCTGGCCCAAGTCAAACCAAAAGAAACCTGAAACATTCGATTCTAAAGCATGAATCGGGGACTTCCAAGGAAAAGAATCCTGCACGAAAAAAGCTCAGTTATACAGAAAGTGAATTGGAGGAGGACATAGAAAGAGCAATCTTAAACTACACGTTCTTTCATGGTCCACTAGATGAACTAATGAACAATATTTTGAAAAATTCAGTTTATAAAACCACGCTACAAACTTTTGTTGATTTGGTCTTGAATGCTGAACAGATGCAATTTCAAAGAATTGATCGTGTTCCTTTAGTAGGGATATTCAAGATACTCTAGAATCATTTGAAGACATTCAAGATACGACCATATCATAGATTTGATTTGATTAGGTGTTTCATATTAGATGATTTATTTCAATATTGTACATCTTGTAAGAATCGAGTTGCACCTATTTATACCCTTGAATAGGAGTGGGTCTTATGTACACCCACAGGGACGAACCCAGAAATTTCACCGAGGGGGACCCAATTTATAATATAATGTAGTTACACTTTCGAATTTTTTATATATTTTTTAAAATTGTTTGAACTAAATATTTTTATACTCCCTCCATCCCGAAACACTTTGCACCAACTTTTGGGCACAAAGATTAAGAAAAATTGTTTTATGGGGTGTAGTAAGTGTGTATGGGGGTAATAAATGTGTGTTGTAAGATTATAAGTGGAGAAGAGTATGTCCAAAAATGGGTGTGCAAAGTCTTATAAGACAGACCAAAAAGGAAAGTGTGCTAAGTCTTTTGGGACGGAGGGAGTATTAACAAAAATAAATACATTTATATATATTTTTAAAATATGAATTACACATATTTCTTTCTCTATTTCGATACCCCTTTCTCATCTAAATGATAATAATAAAATTTATATGGGAAAAAAAGACATACTTTGAAATTAATCAAAAACTCTAACCTCATCAAGTTAACAATAAATAACAAATAAAGGCAAAAATTAGTATGAGATGATTTCATACATGAGATATGGTATAACCTCACACAAATAGTACCTATCCTTTCAAATTATATTAAAGCGTTAATACACAATTTATGTTCCGTCACACTGTAAAACCGTCTCACGTAAGTGTGTCTCAATTATATATATATATATATATATATATATATATATATATATATATAAGTTCAAGTGGGGCCAAGGGGGTCCAGTTACACCCAAATGCACCATTCACTCATAGTGCATTTTAGAAACGTGCGACTTGTTATACTGAAAAGTGCAACTTATTTACAATGAAGCGTGCAACTATTAATATGAAAAATATTTGTACGATTCAGTATAAATAAGTTGCACTTTTTAGTATAACAAATCACATGTTTTTATTGCACTATGAGTGCAGGTGCACCTGGGTGCATATAAGAACTAGCCCTTGAATAATATAGAAAAGGCAATGCCAATATTCTCAGTTTCATTCCATGCCATTTTTCATGTTCCAAGATGTATTCCATTTCCTAGATCTTTAACACATGGACACACGATTATGGTGGTTCGTTGGATATTTTTGCCCAATACGTGTAATTAATCTAAACTATATAATACATAATCGAACACCATTTTTAGCACATATGATATTATTAGCAATATTCTAACCAGAGTCGGTCCTATAATTTTTCGGGCCCGATGCAAAAAAATTATTGGACCCTTCATTTTCTATGATAAAAAAATAATATAATCATTAAGTGTGTAAGCGTATGGCATCAACAATTGTATGTAATTCATCACCATCATGTTGTTCTACTTTTTCTGAGGAATTTTTTTTTTTTCAGGACTGTAACTTTGGGGGTGGCAAAAGTAGGAGTGTAACTTTTTGGGCTGGCAAAAGTAGGACCATAACTTTTAAAAATAGCAAAACTAGGCCCGTAACTTTTTAAAATAGCAAAACTAGGCATGTAACTTCTTAAAATAGCAAAACTAGGGCTGTATTTTTTTATGAAGATAGAGGAAAAAGGACAACGTGGTTTATGAAGATTGTTTATAGATTTGATTTGAAAAATTTAAGAAAAAAATATTAGGTGTAGATTTAATTTTAAAAACAAATAAGAAAGAATAATATTAAAAAAAGAAAAGGATTGAAGAAAATCTGACCGTGTATGGAAAAAATATATGAGGGAAAAAATGTATTTGAAAAATAGTAAAAAAGGGAATATAAGGAAAATAGAGGATTGAATAAAATATAAAGATTATGTAAAAAATTGGAATAAAAATATAAGGGGGAAAAATAATTGAAAATATAAAAAAATAATATGCAGAGATCAGGGGCCAATCCCGAGATCCTCAGGCACAAGTGGTCCTCAAAGTGCGCATGCTACCAACTAAGTTGGCTACCATACGTGAGATATTTGTTGACTTTTTAAATTATAATACACACACACACATATATAACAGTGATTAAGGTTGTGATCAATTTGATGCAAGTTCAGTGGATTGGTTCCAACTGGATATCAGTAAAATCAGCTTTCAAGGAAAAACATGCAACAGATATAATGCAGTACAGAAAGCAAACAACACAACAATTATAGTGGTTCAGAGACTCAAGCTCCTACGTCCACTCTCTCTGATCTTCAGAGAAATTCCTTAACCACTTCCTAAAGCTTTCAGCTAACTCACTGTAGCTTACTCACTTTTCTACCTTGAGTTTTCTGGCTGACTCACTGCAGCTTACTAACTCAAACACACACAAGTGTTCAGACTACCACAAGTAGCTTACTAACTTCTTCTCTAGAGTTTTCTGGCTGACTCACTGCAGCTTACTCACTCTTTACAACTCTAACTCACCAACAAATCACACACACTCAAACTACCTTATCAAAGAGTTTGGGTTTGGGTTGGTTTCCAACTAGGGTGAGATATCCTTTACAATAAGAACAAATTCAAAGTCTAGGATATCTCTACTAAGCTTTGGATATTTCTATCAATCTAGGCTTAGTGAATGAGCTCTCTCCAATGTGAAACACTTGGGAAGAGTGCTTCAATTTGCAAGAATATGAATGTGTTGGGAAATAAATTTAATAAAAAGGATTTTGATTAGATCCCAAAACCCCTGAGTATGACATGTTCAGGATAATCTTGATAGATGAGTCAGGATTCAGTTTTAGAGTGTTCAGGATATTATCTGCACCATGTATAGTCGGCAGATATAGAACAGGTTAGTTTCTGAAGACTCAGTAAGAAACTGAGATACTGAAGACTCAGTAGGATACTGAGAACTGAAAGCCTCAGAGAACCTGAAGACTCAGAGAACCTGAAGACTCAGAGAACCTGAAGACTCAGAGAAATACTGAAGGCACAGTAATTACTGAAGAACTCAGTAATGTACTGAATGCTCAGTATATCCTGAATGTTCCGAGGCACTGAAGCTGAGGAATATAGCCGTTGGAATCCAGCTGACGTGGACCAACGAGAGGAAGACAACCAGCCTGAAAAAGCTGCAGAACTTACGAAGAATAAGTATGGATTTGAATGTGATTCTCTCCAACGGTAACATTCAAATCCACACTATAAATACAAGTTCTTCCTTCATTATCAAGTGTGGAGGAGTGTGGAAGTGCGAAGAAGATAGCAACGATGCTACAGAGCCAAAGAGAGTTAAGCATTCCCACCCTAGAACACAAGTCTGTAGATATACAAATATATTCAAAGAGTGTTCTAGAACCCAACCTAAGCAACCCACGATGTATCATAAGCTTAGAGAGATTTTCCCAACCTTAGCATTGAGGCTAAACCATTGTAAGGGAAAATCTCACCATAGTTGGAGACAACACCAAACCCAAACCCAGTGGTGAAGTGAGGTAGTTGTTAGGCAAACCCGAGTGAGGGTGATAAGTCCTGTTGGAGTGTGAACTCGTTAAACATCTAAGAGTTTGAGTTAGTAAACTACGGAGGTAGTCAGAAAGCTCAGGGTCGGGTTGAGTTAGTAAACTACGTGGAGTAGTCAGAAAACTCAGGGCCGAGTTGAGTAAGTAAACTACGAGGTAGTCAGAAAGCTCAGAAGTTGATAAGGAATTTCCCTAGAGAGGGAGAGTGGATGTAGGACTGATTGTCCGAACCACTATATATTGCTGTGTTGTTTACTGCTTTCCTTATCTGTGCTTAACTGTTGCATTAACTTGATTTCTGAAAGCATACTTTTCACTGATATTCAGTTGGAATCAATCCACTGAAGTTGCATAAGTGAATCACAGCCTAATCACTATTTCATAAGAGAAGGTTTTCAAAGAAAGCTTAAAAAGCAGTATAAACTAAGGGCCAACCATTCCAAGACGATCGAAAGTAGCTAGAACAGATAGTTACCAAACCGAACTCTCTTCCGAGGATTCAAGAAGTTAGTTATCGATCCAAGCAACTCGGGATCTCTGACACTCGGGGACTCGGTTGGGATTATCGAGGTATCCGAAAGCGGCTTCGGGATCATTGTCTCGAAGAGACTTTGACTCAAAAGTGATCTGTGCTTCTCAGAACCTAACCTTCAGGATTATCTGACCCAAACTGACCTCAGTAAGAAAAAGTTTTAAAATACTGAACACGTGTATTCCCCCCTCCATACACGTGTAAGACTCGTTTTCACCGGGACCAACAGAATGAGCTCTTGAGTTGCTTGAAATTTCCCGTAACCTTTCAATGTAGAAGGTCACTGGTATTTATAGGCAACTTCTCCAAAGGTTACTCTTGAAAAACTATCCGTTGGAAGAGATAGCATCAAGGGTTTCCTCTTCTGGTTATTGATGAATGACTATTTTTAGGGTTTGAACACTCCCTTACATGTTGTAGGAAATATGCAGCCATGTAGCCAATCACCAATTTTTTGCGATGCGGAACATAGTACTACCGACAAAATTCGTGGTCCAATCGCTTTAAATTGTCGTTGAAAATGCGATGTTGTCTTCCTCTGATTGGTTCTTATCTTCAGTGAATGTAGACAAATAAAATGGCTCTTTTAAGTCAATTTCTCTGAATGAGACAACCTTAAACAACACTTAGACTTAGTTCCTTTTGTCTGCACTTGAATGTTTTGGGCAATATCTACTTTACTGAACATGTGCGTTTTTCTCAATTTTGTAGTATTCAGATAGATATTTTTCAGTGCCTCTGATCATTCAGGTTACCCTGAGTATTGAAGAACTTATCGAGTCTTCATAGAACTCATCGAGTCTTCAAGAATCTCTTGAGTCTTCAGTTCTTCAGTATCTTCTGAGTCTTCAATAATATCTGAGTCTTCATTCCTTAAGTATCTTCAGTAACTTCTGAACATTCAGGTCTACCTGTGTTCTTTAGTAACTTCAGGGTCTTTAGGGTTTTCAATATCTAACCTGATCTATATCTGCTGACTATACATGGTGCAGATATCTCTCTATACTGAAACCTGACTCAGACTATCAAGATTATCCTGAACATGTCATACTCAGGGGTTTTGGGATCTAATCAAAACTTCTTTATTAAATTCATCTCCCAACAAATGGGATTGGAATCGACAGGAAACGTTTGTCAAATAATATGTATTGGGTACATATCCTTTGAACAACAATAATTTGCCCTGGAGAGAAGCAAAGAAGGTTTCGGTGTGGCGCATGTCAACAAAAACCATTGGGTGTAGTACGAGTTGTGCCTTGAAGAGCAGGTCATTACAGTATACGATTCTCTATCTGGAGGTGGTCGAAGGCCTAATCCAAAGAACATGTTGGAATTTCGGAAGCTAGCGATGATGATGCCAAGCATTTACAAAGGATTTATCAAGAATGAAGTATGTACCGGCGATGAAAATGGTTGGGAGGTGAGGAGGTGAAGTTGTACCCGGATACGCCTCAACAAAAAGACATGGACTCATGTGGTGTGTTCTGTATCAAAATTCTCGAGTGTCTTGCATGCGGACGTTCCTTTTTAGACATTGATCCCAACATGATTGCCAAATATAGAAAAAAGTATTGTTACGAATTATTTGGAGAGGATTACATCCAGTTTCCTGTTTAATATGAATATTCATGTGATGTGAACAACTATGATATTTGATATTTAATTTTGGGAAATGAATTATGTAATATGGTATTGTATTTTAATTTTCTGCCCTAGAAATATTATAATTTTGGGAAATGCAATATTAAAATAGAAGAATATATTATAACACATATATATTAAAATAGAAGCACAATGTTACATAGAAACCCTTGCATAGAAATATAAATAGACAACACACCTAAACCATTAAGATTCCCTAAACAATGACACTAACATGCATAGATAAAAGTCACGTTATGCAAACAAACATTAAAAACCGACAAACGCCTCAACATCTCGAGGCCACTTCACTTCTTCTGCCTATCATTAAAATAAAACGAATAAACGGGACTGCAAGATGCTTCATATGAGCGTTTTGAAGTTGGGATGGAGACCTTCTCAGCGGCGATTCAATCTCCTGACTTCCTTCCGATACAACCGCCTTACCACGACTAACGGAATAGTCATTAATGTTATCGACATCTTTTGGAGGTGGAATGTAATCTTCGAATGTGCGTGGCTTGCCAAACAACATCATCATTCATTCGTAAAATGGCTCGGTCTTATGGAAATATGCCCGAGTAATAGGGTTCCTCTGTGAAAAAAAAAACAACTCATTTAGGGTATAAACAATTTATACACAAACGACCCAAAATATATGTAAGTAAAGTTCTGTAATGATTTGCATTCATACAACAATTTAGGGTATCAAACCTTCATAACGTAACGCCAAGTCTCATCGTCCGTTGAGATCGTGTTCTTCAAGATATCAAAGTGAATATTGGGAGTATTCACCAATTCGGTGAATGCATCAAAACGAACTTGAAGAAAGTTCCTACGAGCAGTCGCGTCTTCCCATGACATTGTTGTCCCAAATGTCTCGTTGATGACACCAATGGTCGTGGCAACAGAATGGTAGTTTTGTGCATCACGTCCCACCCAATTGCCCACTTTGAATTCATTGAACAAGGTGTTAACAAATACGTACTCCATGTCCTCGTTCCATTTGTAGTTGTAGAGAATCGATTCTTGATTGGGAACTTTTTGTAGCATTTTGTTTTGGGAGATTGGAAATTGGATATGATTTATGTATGCGTGTTATGATGTTGGTGTGTATAACATATATATAAAGATAATGAAGGTAGTTACCCTAATTTTGAAACTTTGAAATCCCAACCGCTTTATTTGGGGGTCCAATGAGATTCAACATATAAACACTCATGAAATGAACAATCAAATAAACAATCGTATTGTTTCACTTACCAAAAAAATGAATTGTTTCACATGTAACCGTTTAACAATCAAATAAATACACCTCATGTAACCGTTTCACATTAGACTAATGTAAAAACCCATTGGGTTCACTTGTGCATCACACACACATAACATGCAATGTGAATTTCCTACCAAAATCATCAAATCGTCTGATGAATCAACAATGTACTACAATAATCTTTCAAAACAAATCATCTATATACTGTTTTTTGATACAAATATGCAATCCAACAAATATTTTGATAAATGCCTTTGAGTACTCACCGAAAATCAAACATAGAACCGGAAGAGTCTTTCGTTCGACGAGCTCGCAACCCTAACAATATAAACACAAATTTCATTTAGTAACAGATGGTAAAGTGATGGTCCCGATTAGAAAACCCATTTTGGGCGTGCGGAAGCAAAACGTTTCTGTTCGGTGCATATAAAACAGGGGTGAGGGCAGAGTGTTTCCAATTTTTCACTTTTTGAGCTCATGTGTTGTGTTTTGCTTATAACCAGATGCATATGACAAGTATAAACATAAAGCAGTAAACAACACAACAATATATAGTGGTTCGGACAACCAGTCCTACATCCACTCTCCCTCTCTAGGGAAATTCCTTCAACGGGACTTATCACCCTCCACGGGATTGCCTATAGATATTTATCGAGCTCACACTCGAACTGGACTTATAACCCTCTCTTGGGTTCGCCTCGGGACTTATCACCCTCCACGGGATCGCCTACAGATGTTTAACGAGTTCACATTCCAACGGGACTTATCACCCTCTACGGGATTACCTAACAACTACCTCACTTCACCATAGGGTTTGGATTTGGTGTTGTCTCCAACTATGGTGAGATTTTCCCTTACAATGATTTAGCCTCAATGCTAAGGTTGGGAAAATCTCTCTAAGCTTAAGATACATCGTGGGTTGCTTAGGTTGGGTTCTAGAACACTCTTTGAATATATTTGTATATCTATAGACTTGTGTTCTAGGGTGGGAAAGCTTAACTCTCTTTGGCTCTGTAGCATCGTTGCTATCTTCTCATTTCCGCTTTTCACTTCCACACCTGATAATGAAGGAAGAACTTGTATTTATAGTGTGGATTTGAATGTTACCGTTGGAGAGAATCACATTCAAATCCATACTATTCTCTATAGTTTCCGCAACTTTTCCATTTGGTTGTCTTCCTCTCATTGGTCCACGTCAGCTGATTCAACGGCTATATTCCTCAGATTCCTCGCCTTGGAACCATTCAGGATCTCTGAGCCTCAGTGTCTTCAGAGACATACTGAGTCTTCAGTTCTTCATCTGAACCTTCAGATCTATCTGAGCCTTCAGGTCTATCTGAGCCTTCAGGTCTATCTGAGCCTTCAGGTCTGTCTGAGCCTTCAGCTGACTTCTCTTCAGCAGACCTTATGCGATCGGGGCATCTTGACACTCAGCCGACCGAGTTGATTCTCTGGTCGACACATCGACCTTGAGTTACTTTAACTCAATTATATCGATTTCTTCTTTTTCGATCGATCGGCTCGGACCGATCGAGATCAACATATCTTCAGGTCAACAACTCAGGGGATAGCATCAGTCATGTTCATTAGGTTTAGCATATCTGTTTAGCACATCTGATCTCAATCACGTCGATCTTGATCATCGCTCATCTTTATATCTGATCTTGATCACGCGTCGATCTCGTCGGCCTCATCCGCCTCCTTTTTCTCGATCCGCAACCTTCTCTTCGATCTTACGTTAGTTTCTTTACGATCACTTTGACCGATCTTCCGATCATCGATCTTCCGATCGGCCGGGCTTAGCTTTTTTCTTCTCTTCCGATTTTGCCACGGCTCATCGATTAACTCGAACTCATCTTTACTCATCTGATCTCGATCAGTCTCGTCTGCAGCCTCGTCTGATCTCGATCATCTTTGACTGATTTCGTGAGTTCCCCCTCAATTTGTTCTCTCGTTCCCCCTCAACCTGTTATCTGTAAATCAACTTCAATAATACAGGTTGATAATGTTTTGGCATAATTCATCAAAACTAAAATATCCCAACATAAAGATTATGTCTTGGCAACGAAATGTGACAGACAAACCGAACCTAAGGAAAAATTGATCTTATTGGGAACCCTAAAAAATACAAGAAAAATAATCGAATTATGTCGAACTCAATCGATTCAAAATACATAAAAATAAGGACGAATAAAACCATTACTTGGAAGACGCACAACCTGGGAGATCAATCGATCAATCGGAAGAAGGCCTGAATCGCGACCTCTTCGTATTCAAAGAAACCTCCTCACATATACTAGAAGAGGGGAAAAGTTGAATCGAAAATTTGAGCTTGGACTCATATTAAAATGGCATGTCTTCTTGTTAATTTGGGCGTCAATTTTGGGATGTGAAAATGGACCCTTTTTTTTTTTAATAGATGGGCTCATATTAATTTTCCCAATATTTGTAATAGATGAGCCTTTTTTTTAGAAACAAAGATGGGCCTTTTCAAAATTCCACTAAATGGGCCTTTTCAAAATTTCCCCAATATTTTTAAATTGCAATTAATTTATTAAAAAATTTAAGCTAGATCTCATTTAACAATTTTACACAAGATGTCACTAGTATAAATAGAAGAGCAATGTAGCATTAATGAATACACTTCATCTTTCATCTTTTATCTTTCATTATTCATTTTCATTTTTGTTCTTTTATCTTTCATCAAACATTACATAAATATGTCAAAGAAAGATTACTTTTATCAAGATTTTGTATTTTACAAACATGAGCATAATAAAATTATTTGGAGCAAAGAAGAAACAATTGCACTTGTCTCGTCACTTGTTAGCCAAAAAAAGAGTGGAATGTGGCATTACAATGCCCTAAACCATTTAGAAGGTGTTAAACTAGCCGGTGAATTCATAAACGATGTTTTCAGGAAAAACTATGATGTCGATGAAGTACTTGTTCGTGTCCGACAACTTCGTTATCGATTCAAATTGTTTGAGCGGATGATAAATTATTGTGGCGTAGAATGGGATAAAGAATAGGATATGATTGATATATCACATGATCGATGGAAAAAGTGGAAGGAGGTATATTATACTTAATTAATACTAATAGTATAGTAGCTTACATATCAATTACTTTATACCCGGAATTAATTATGTTGTTAAATATATAGGATGTACCCATGATGAGGGCCTATTCTGTATGTGGTGAGCCTTTGTACGATGAATTGAAGATGTTATTTGAAGGGACGAGGCCTGAGGGCGTCCACGATGACTTTGATCTTGATCTTATAAAATGATGTATTGTGTATCACTCTATTTACATATTGTAATATCTTTATTTATTATGAATTTAAATTATTTTGTTATATTTTATTTATTTTATGTAATCTAATTTTAGAATTTGCAAAATAGAAATTCAAATTTGGTATATATAACTATACATTAATAAAAAAAACGAAGACTAGATAATGGCATAAAAAGACGAAAAAGGAAACCTAATTTTTTGAAAAACACCAGTCATGTATTTTTTAGTTCGACTCGTGTAACTTTTACACACGATTTTGGCCCAATAATGTAGGTCTCGTACAAATGTTGGTCAAATGATAATCAATTTGTCTGCACAATGCAGTTGGATAATAAAAGTAAGGAGTGAAGCAATTCAATAGGTGATGTGACAATACAATACAGTCTATAACTTGATCATTTGATTTACACCGAAATTTGATATTTGAATATAATTTGTATAAAAAAAAAATTCCTGTTTATATTTGTGTTTATTACTTTATTTATAAGTGATAAACTGATAATAAATATGAACAATATAAAACTTGTTGTAAATATTTTTGAAAGCTGTGGAACATTGATATTTTAACATTTTAATTGGTGTAGATGATTGTAGACCGTGTTATTATACAAAGACAAAAACTCGCATGAGACGATCTCATGTATTAGAGCGATTACAACTTAGTACAATGAACACCCACTCCTCCCAAAATGTTAAAGGTCCAATGCACAAATTACACTCCATGTTAAAGGTCCAAATGTTTATAGGATGGTCACGTATGTCTCTTATACAAAATATTGGTCAAGTAATAAAGAAAATAAAGTGTCCATCTTTCAGCCCTATTGATGGGACAACACACTTTGAGTAGAAGACAAAAATTGAAAGAAAATCTGAATTTGAAAATTCAATGTGTTTGTTTGCAGGCTTTTTTATAATTATTTCAATTTTTACGATGTAGTAGTATTATTTTCGTGGAAATTATGTGCTTGTTTTCAGGCTTTTATATAATTAAATACTTTCCAACATTAATTATTCCTTAATTATTTAAAAAATAAAAAATTAAATAAATTGATATTGATGGGGTGATGAGGTAGGGTCAACTGGTCAAGGGTGATCTGAATTTCTATATAATGTGAGTAGATGAACTGTATTTTTTACAAACACAACAACATTCACAATATTGACTTCCTATTTTTACTCCTCGATAAAAAGTCATAAACATGTTTATCTTTGTATTTTATTGGAATAAGTTTGCTCGTGTTCGTCAAAAAAATATAATCGAAGGTAGTGCATGGAGAAATATTTTTGGATATAGAAGTTTTGCACATGGATAATAGTAAGCTTACAACTCTCATCCTCCAGCATCCATTCTATTTAGTCCTTTACATCTCAAGCATGCTTGGATATAGAGGTTTGCACACAAATTTTTGGAGGTGAAGAAAAAGTATTTAGTGTGTATGTCTTTGTATATGCCGATGAAAAGACATATATTACATGTAATTTAGTGCCACCTGAATCCAGTTTCAACTATCATCCCAAATTAAATATTTTGTTACCTGTAGTTGTATTTGTGGTTCTACAATTATGATTAATTAATGTAGATATCATATAATATTTATATAAACTCTTAAGATAACTGTATAAATTTGTCATTTCCGAGGATAGTATTTTTTAATTTTAATTAGTAAATGAGTTATATTATACAATATACATTCATTAATTATTTATTTTAATGACATTTTGTTTATTATTTAGCTCGTTGGAAAACAGTAGATCTGAATTATTAATGTTGGGGTTGTGTACATATATTTCGGGTCGTCTGTAAAAACACGAGAATTGTGTCCATGCATGAGCTGTTGGAACTTGGACAGAGTAATTTATGAGAAAGTGTGTTTTCACTATTGATCAGACAATACATTGTAATAAAGAAACAAAATGCTGAAACAATTCGTTTTTTATTGGTGTCGTGTACTTATACAAGAATAGTGCAGTTTGCTTTAGCATGTTGTTTTAGAAATAAACCCGACAATTTGTGCAGGAGTTGGGTAGAGTGCCTTAATACAGTGATATAGTGCATCATATGGGGAAGAGTTGTTGGTGTTTTGTGTTGATTGGACAATACAAGTTTTATTGTTCATTTATATATTGCTAATGTGTGTGTATATATAGGGTACTATATAATGAGTGGTATGAAATATTATTCTCACAAGTTTCTATTATCATACAACATCATAATGGTATTGTATTAGAATTATTTTGCTCGTCCTCGTAAAAGAAAAAAAAGATTATTGGAATTGAATCCATAAATAATTTTGGATACAGAAGTTTTGCACAAGAGTGATATTCATATCTTCATATGAATTTGCCAATGTTCAACAATCTCGCGGACAAAAATCTTGTGCAAAATTGGATACAGAGGTTTTCCACACAAATGTTTGAATGTGAATACAAGGGGTGCATAAAATAACGCATATGATTATTTTATCTTAGTTTTCCCTGCATCCAGTCCATTGGTATAATTCATATATCATTAATTATGATTTATTTGATATATTTATTATTTTAATATAGTAGTTGTTCACAAGTTTTTAAGTAGTTTGATATAGATTGATTGTATTTGTTATGAATAATACTATTAGTAAAATCTCCTGGCTTGGTATGGCCCCCAGACGTAGTCATTAAAGACGAACTGGGAGATCAAACTTTTTTTTATTTCTATATTTATCGTTGGTGCGTTTATTGTTTGATAGAAAAAAGTACTTATAATATAAATAAATTTATGTACAAATTATATAAGGTCATAATATATCAATATCAATATTATTGGTCTATATATATGTACAGAAAAAATATATAAGTAACACTTTGAATTAACATTTTAACTCATTTTTTTAAAATCATATATTAAAATTTTAATATACGAACCAATTAAAAAAGGCCCTGATGCGTTCCCATGCAATGCAATTCAATAAATGTTTGAATATCAAACTAATAAAGATGATAATGCACGAGTAAAGATGACAATGCACGACCCGTGTAAATGTATACAGAATATTGTCTCATTCGATTTATTCAAGATTCGCACGCGTCTTCTGAAAATTTGGTGATGTGACAATACACTGCAATAAAAATCCAAAAAAGCCAGCTTTTTAAAGATATATTAGGTATTGACTATTTGAAGGTAGTGTGTTCATGTATATATAGAGCATGTTACAATGAAACTTTGTACAAGAACATTAGTTCTATAAATTTTTTTCTATTTTCATACAACTCGTATAAGGTCAAAATCATGATGGTTTTGATTTTATTGTGGAATCAGTTTCCACGTCGTAGGAAAAAAAGTGCAAATGATAGATGATATATCTATTATTTTTGGATAAAGAAGTTTTGCACATTAAAAAAATTAATTTCTCCGTATTTATTAGTTTGTGTCGAACACTCAAAGCTCTAAACAGAAAGCTTGCGCACAAACTTTTGGAGATGAATACAAAGAGTTATATGCATGTATAGATATATGCCGAAGATAACATATATGTTTGCTGAATTATAATGCCCTCAAATTTAGTTTTGGGGTTAACTACAACGTTGTATTTATTCATTTAAACCGTATAGATGTTTTTTTTTGTATATTTAATTTGTGATACAGATGTTTTGCACACAGCTTGTAATAAAGTTTCATGTACGAGTAGTGTATGTTTACACCAGTCGTGTATTATATATTAAAGAATATTTCTAAATGAACGATTACTGTAAACCAGGTGGCTTAGCCTACCTGGCCACTGGACTCCTCAATTGAGTGGGAGATCCAGGTTCGATTCTCTTTGTGAAAGAATTGGAGTTATGGGAGTTATAAGGTGACTTGGTGAATTTGTGGAGTGTTTGGAGTGCTTGGTGTACTAACTACTAACAATTAACTTTGTCCGGAAAAAAAAAAGAACGTTTATTGTAACTTGATTGTATAGGGTTCAGATGATGTTACCCTAATATGACATATTGTGATGGAAATTATTACAATTAAAAAAAAAATTATACTTACATCATCCATCATCCATGTATAAATATGTGCACATAGATTAGTATATACAAATTCAATTTTTCTATAGCATATTTCCACAAAATCATGTCACAGCCTTATAAACTTCCAGAACAAGATAGTTTTTTCTATAATGATGTTTGGTCAAAGGAGGTTACGATTGCTCTTGTTGCTACTCTTGTAAGCCTAAAGAAAAATAGAAAGTGGGAATGGAGTAAAGTCACTCACATTGAAGGTGTTATGGTAGTTAGAGATTACACTAAAAGTATTTTTAACAAAAACTACAAGATCCATGAAGTTCTTTCACGGATTAGATGTCTTCGCAATCGGTTCCACGTTTTCGAAATAGTTATACATTATCCAAATGTTTATTGGGATAGAAAATTTAACTATGTTGAAGCTTATGTGCATCAATGGTTTAAATGGAGGGAGGTAATTTATTTATATATAGTATCGCAATAAATATTGTACAGTGTTTCAATCATCTAACCTTGTGACCTACTATGCATCGATCTAATTTATTTATAATGTTTTAGGAACTTCAGTTGTCAATGGCATACATCAAATACGGAGAACCATTGTACGATGATCTAAAGACGTTATTTGAGGGCACTGAGTAGGAGGAAGAGTATGGAAAAAACCATCCTTATATTTTGACGGATTTTTAATGGCTTGTAGTACTATTATTTGATTGTTATGTAAGACGTGTTGTAAGCAAGTAATACCTTTCATTGAAGCAAGTAATATATTTTAATGTAGTCGTATTTTATTGACTTGGTATGTATGATTATTTTATAAGAAAATTATGTCTTTCATTCAAACTATTAATATCTTTCGTTTTAAACTTTAAACAATTAATACATTTGAAACTATTAGATTGCACGCCTAATATTACAAATTTCGTGTTAATATAAACGAGTCGTGCAGATGAACGTATAGGGCAAATAAAACAAACAATAACAACTTTTTCTGAAGGCTTGGGGAAAAGTAGTGTTTGATGATGGGTAACAATATTAAAATATTAAAAATAATATGTGTGAGTGTGACTCTATATATAGAGTCCATATTTTCTATCAACCGTGCAGTGTATAGATTTTCTTCCAATTTTGTTATTTTTTGGTTTTAGAAAAAAATTTAATGTTGGTAATTTTCAAATTACTATTTATGTTTAAAAAAATGGCTAGTGAAAGTGATTTGCTAAATATTTTTGGATATAGAAATCTTGCACAATTACATTTATAAGTTCGTTAACTTTCATTCAATTGAGTGCAACGATGAAAATCGTAAACATCTGGATGAGCGTTGGTTCCAAATGTTTTGCACACAACTGTTTGAAGTTTGGTCATTATATAATTATTATATAAATGTCATTGGTCACAATATAATTGTATGTTCAGGAAGATGACGGAGTACAAAGGTTTTGCACACAATCATTTGAGAAGATGATGACAATTACTGTATGTTTTATGTTATACAATTACTGTATGTTTCTATTTATTTATTTGTATTGTACCACCTTTATATATCTAGTTTCGGACACACGAGACTCGTTAGGTAAAGAGTCCATATATCGAGTCCTCCTAATTTTTTGTACATAAAGTCTCCTGAATTGTCACTTTAAAGTTAAAACTTGACAATTTTTTACATGGCACATGCCGAATGGAAACCGAAAAACAATTTTGAAAGATTAGAGAACAATAGCTTATGGAGACCTGAAGTCGACTGTGCACTCGCTAGCAACCTTGTTTACGAGCATTCAGTTGGAAGGTAGAAAGTTAGGTGTCCCGACCAAACGAAGAGCATTATTAAAGCCACGTCCAATTTGAATCGATGGTCTAAAACAACGGATTACACTTTCGATATTGTCTCCGATACGATTGTTGGTTAATGATGATAAACACCAAGGGTGAATGTTCATGGGATAGGGACTTCACTACTATTTCTGCATCACCTGATATTTGGGAATTTTGGTTTGATGTAATAATATATACATCTTATTTATTACTATTCATACACATAATTTCAATTTATATTACCAATATCATAAGATTTTGCCAATAGATAATATTTAACTGATTTAATTTTTTTTTGTTTTTGGTATAGGTTGATGAGAAGTCAAATTCTTATAAGGACTCAGATGAACCCATATGGGATATGTTGAAAGTTTTATTTCCAACACCATCATTACAACCAACTTTGGCCGACTAGCTTCGACGTCGTGCAATGGATCTTCGTTAATTGTATTTTTTTTATATTATCATGAAACAATTAATCAATTCCCATTAAATTATATAAAAATTTCGTGTTATGGTTATTTTCGATGATAACAAGTAATACATTTCGATGACAACAAGTAATACATTTGACTAAAACAAGTGATAGAAACCATTTAAACAAGCTACACATTTAAATGAAACAAGTTACACATTTACTTGTAGTACAAGCATTACGTTTCACTAAAACAAGTATTACATTTAGATTGGAGATTATATGATAAAATGGAGAAATAGAGGTTGGTCGAGTAGAGCAGGCTCACTCGAGTCGTATAGGGCATTAAGTCGGGGTGCTGGAAAAGTTCTAACCTTGAAACCCGATTTTTTTCCATAATCAAAACCTAATTTCGACCACGTCAAATTTTTTCCCTAATTTCAAAACCTAAAAACTCCCCCTCCAAAATTCAATCCCAGTATTCCCAATTAACTCGAATCCACCGTCTAAAATTCTAAGAATTCAAACCTAGTAATACATTTTGAGAGATTGATCTGTCTTGTTGATGCCCACACACGTCGCGCAATACCGTCGGTTTTCGTGCAGTTTTCCCTTTATCGTGCGCGGAGAAGTTGGACGGAGAATCCACCACATTGTTTTTTAAAAAAGGTACATAGAAAGTTCAATAGCTCTCTCTTGTTTGATAGTTAGTAATTGATACATTTACAAATTACATGTATGAGTCATTTTGTGGTTAAGCGGATTGCTGAAAAATGGAAGGGATGTATTGTTTTGCAACTAGTACTTGGGAATAGTACAACTATTACGTTTGCATTATTCATGGTTTCATTTAAACAAGAGAGAGCTTTTTGAGTATAAATTTTGGTTGGGTTTCTGATTAATGGAATTGGGTTTATGAGTATTGTATTGATATCATTATGTTGTTTTGTGAAACAATTTATAGTTTAGTATTGTTATTTTTCAGGATACAGGAAATGTACACGTATAGGGCAAAGATAGGTAATCGGGTTAACTGGGATGTGTTAACCTCGATAAAGTCAAAATTGAGAGGCCCTGCAGTGACATTATTTAAGAAATCATGTTTTGGTCATTTACTTGATGCCGAAAAGATGCAATTTCAACCACAACTTTATCTTAATTTGTGCTTCTGTCAAGATGGATTCAATGATACTGATAAAGTTATGTTCGATATAAATGATAAATATGCAATTTTTGGAGCAACAGAGATGTGCATTTTTACTGGATTGAGATATGGGTCATTGCCTCCATATCCTGAATCATCTACATTCTACGATATATACTTCAACGAAAAGAAGAAGTTATATATCAATGACATTGAAAAATAGTTTCTCAAGGCATGTGAACAAGATAGTGGGTCATCGGAGAGGTGTGTGAAACTAGCATTGCTTTGGTTGCTTGAAGGAATTCTTTTGGCAAAGGATAAGACTAAAACAAAACTTGACCTGGGGCATGCGAACTTGTTAGATGACCTAGATGAATTTAACAATTATCCTTGGGGAAAAGTAGTGTTTGATGAGGTGGTGAGTGAGCTAAGAAAGTTTCGTGAGCGCGGTTTTGAGTTGTATGAAAATCAGTGTATTGAAGGGAATGATGCAAATGGTGAAAAAGAGACGGTCATGATGCATGACTCATTCAGTGTAAGAGGATTTCCATTTGCACTTCAAGTGTGGGCATACAAGGCTATACCCAGCTTTGGCGATAAATATTGGGATCCAGTGCAAAATAAAGATGATATCATCCCACGATTATTGCGTTACAAACCACACAAGACACCTTCATTTGAAGATGTAAAGGCTGTTATTTTTCAACTAGATCCTCAAGTAAGATAATACATTACAAACTTAATTTATATGTTTCTTAATTTGTTATATCTTTCATCATTTGTATAATATATTGTATAGTTGAATGTGAATTACAGGTTGAACCCTACACCTTTGGAGAAGGACACAACTTGGCATAAAAGTTCAGAAAGCTTTCTTAAACAATTCTGATACACAACTATCGAAGAAAGAGATAAACTAATGGAGTTCATAAAGCGGCTACGTAATGAACACGGTTGCAGCAGTGGAAACAAACAAAAAGAGGTATATTTTAAATACAATTGATGTATAGTACGTTAGTATTAATTTAGTTTCATATATTGTGATTATTTTTTAGACTCTCGTGCAGGTCGACCATTTGAAAACCACAAATGAAAGATTATACAGAATGCAAGAAGGATTTGATAAGCAGTTTCGATTAGTGTTAACGGTGTTAGATGATTTGAAGAAGAGCATAGACACAATTTATACATGCGACAATGGTCCAAGCAATTATGGAACTTCAAATGCGCCTGATAAAACATTGAACAATGGAACGCAATTTCAGCGTGATAATACCTTCAAATATGGAAGTGGAGTTCAGTGTAATGTTTCCGAACGCGAGGATGACCATGAGAACTATGATGGATACGGGTTTGAAGAAATGGATCAGAGAAGGATGAAGATAAGGATGAAGTGAACAATGAAGATAAGGATGATGAAGTGAACCATGAAGATAATGATGAAGTGAACAATGAAGATAAGGATGATGAAGTGAACAATGAAGATAAGGATGAAGTGAACAATGTAGTGAACGATGATGCGAAGGAGCAAGAAATGGATGGATTGATTGATGATGAGAAGGAGCAAGAAAATGATGAAGTGAATGATGATGCGAATGAGCAAGAGAATCATGAAGATAATGTTGTTGAAAAAAATGATGATGAGACAGTCGGTGATGGTGAACACCTATATAAACCCCTAGTGAATGAAGAGAAGGATGAAGAAGGAGAAGAAGGATAAAAAGAGTTGGTGGACGAACTGAAACCCAAAAAAGCCAAAAGGGGAAGAAAACAAAAGACCAGTCAGTATAAGTAAACACCGTATACAACATTCACAGCGGAAAAGCGAAAAAAACTAGAATTGGAATATGATTCAAAGAACATTGAATCATTTGAAACATGACGTTATTGTTCGTTGGATGATGACAGGAAAAAAATTATAATACAATGTTTTTTTTATTTATAATTTATATATAATTCAATTGATAACATATATATATCACTGATTTTTATGATTCAACGTAGTATTACAATCAACACCTCAGTGAAATCAGTAGAAGTTGTTAATGCCAGATGGTTCGACAACATGTACCTTGTACCCACAAACACCGTAAATTGGTTAAACTGGCACGTAAGAAATTACATATTTTGGTTTATAAATATTTGTGCACGCTAATGATGATAAAGCATTAATGAATTGCATATTTGATGTAGCATGTTGATGGTCTTCTGAGTTTGGTAATTCTGAAGTCTAAGTTGTGGCCAACATATTTCTTGCAAGACTGGAGCATAGTTTAACAAAATTTTGAGGTTAGTATAATAAATTACCATTTACTTTGTATGAATTGATTCGTTTTTAATGCAAATATATAATTATAATTATGTTTATTGTAATAGGGTACATTAAAAAAAGTGTGGAAAAAATGGGATGAAACTGTTGGTGTATCCAATAGTAAAACAAAAACCAACTTAGAAGAGTGGATATGGGGTAGCAGGAGCAAGGCTGTTATGAAGTATGTTACTGGCGTTTATTCTATTGAAGGAGGCCGACATTGGTCCGATGTGTCTAGAGTCTTAGGTGTTAAAAATATAACTTCTATGCATTGGGTCACGTATGAACTACGTATTGCCAATCAAGAAATTGTTGTTTATGACTCAATGTCGAGGAGGACAAGTTCAGAGGATATTGAAAAAGAATTTAAGGAAATGTCCCAAATGCTATCATCTATTTGCATGGAGGCAGGAGTATGGAAAAAAAAAGAATACGCGCACCAAAGAAGGAGTGGACTGTTTCAGTTTATGAACATCCACCTAATCAACGTGGTGGAGATGACTGTGGAATCTTGGCAATCAAATTTATTGAATGTTTAGCGATGGGAACCAGTTTGGACAGTGTTGATGTGAAGAGTTGCAAGTACTGGTGGAAGAGATATTGTGCAGAGTTATTTTCGTCTTCATTCGTATGTTTGTAGTGTTTTGTTGATGAATTGTTGTGTGGCAAACACTTTCATTTGGCGTACTATAGAATAAGTTTATTGACAGTTTGGGATAAACACTGAGTTGATTTTATGTTAAAACTACGTAATATTTATTTTGAATGAGTCATGATGTTATTAATAATAAGAGGTGTTTGCAAAAGCTTATGGTTTTAAAGAATTTATTAAAATTAGTGTTTGTAAGAAAATTCAAAACGAGTTATCATTATTTGGTATTTGGGAAATCTGATTTGTGTGTCACGTGTGAAATGGTATTCAAGATGAAATGGTATTCAAGTTACTTTTGTAAATTTTAAATAATTAAGTGATTTTTTTGCAAACACATTTTTTTTTATCACTTCTCAAAATCACTTTATTTTAAAACACTCTTCACTTTTCATTTTGCTTCAAAAATCACTTAACAATGCTTTTTTAGAGACATTAGTGCTTGCAAACATGCCCTAAAATACTACAAAGTATAAATTATAATCAGTTATAAGTTTGTTTAAAACACCCTGTAATAAAAGAAAAGGAAAAGTAGTGACGCACAAAGCTTTTTTACAATTTGAACTAGTTTTTTTCCATTTTGCATCATTCGAAACCGACCTTCTCTCTACACCATTGAATCTGACGAACACCCATTCATCGAGACACTTCCTTGCGCATACGAGCGGTAATGTCTTCGACTGGATCGACCATGGACTCGAGCGATGAAGAATTGCAAGAAGTAACTACACCTGGTATGTTTTATTTGTTTATCCCTATTTTGTTTCGAACTGCTATGACTATCATATATTGAGTATTTAGTAGTTGAAAAATAGGGTTTTACTAATCAGTGATTCGTTGCACTTTGCATGTTACTTTTTAATTTGTATTTTTGTTTAGGGTTTGTCTGTAACTTTTCCAATTTAACATTTTACAAATGTTTTTTGTTGCTATTGAGCTTTTTATGAAATGAGCAATTTCATTCTCTATGGGATAATGTTTTGAGATTTGTTGGAGTTTTCTGATGTTGTAATGTCTCTGTAAATTGTTTGTATGTTTATGCTGAACTGAAATGAGCAAACTACTCCCTCCGTCCCATTCTTTAAGAGAAACTTTTTAAAATACTAATAAACAACTCATTCCACTCCCAACTACTCATTACTTTATCATTTTATCACATAAAATACTAATAAAAACTCTTTCTACTTTATCACTTTATTATTTTATTACTATTCCAATAAATCATTATGAACAGTCAGAAACTGTTTAAAGAATGGGACGGAGGTAGTAGATCGATATATGTGACTTACTGTTTCATTTTTTATTGTCCAGTGCATCCCAAGGCATATCCATTACAAAATGATATATTTGCGAGTATTAGGATGCATTGGACACAAAAGGAGGAAGATGAGCTACTAAATGGCATGTTGTTCATATTGAAAAAAGTACGTGTGAACAATGTAAAGACCTATTAGATGATGATTAAGGACGTAGCCTTGTATTTGACGTGTACACTACGTGATAAAGCTAATGTTGAATGTATCCAAAGGAAATTGCGACATATGACAGATTTATATCGACACTACAAAAAGTTTTTCTTTCTTAGTCTAGGGTTGTCATACAACCCATCCACAGGTACAACTAAATTTGGCCATAAATATTGGAAAACCATAGAACAGGTATGTGCTTATAATTAATTTATGCGTATAATAAAACCTCCTTAGTATAATGAGTAATAATGAAATCTTACTTTCAATTATTCGATTGTTGCAGGAGTTCGAGCTGGATGCATATTTTAGGATTTATGGCTTCCAGCACTATGAAAGGTGTTGTCTGATCCTCGATTTCTACAAGCTTGATCAGTATGCATCTTACATTGATGAGGCAATACATTGTAAAATACCTATCGGGTTGTGTTTAACGGGTTCAGACCATTCATATTACCCCATAGTGAGTATTAATATGTATGTATGTATATAATATATATTCCCTGCATCTGAAACTAATATGTTTATATATTTGTGTGAAGCATCGGGTTCGATACCCTCAACCAACAAAAAATGAGATTGAGATGTTCTACAAAAATACTGGATGGAATATTGATGATTGGGATGATTACTTTTATAATGGTGGTTGGGATCCTTTTAAGGATGGGGATTTCTTCGACAGGTTGAAGCTCACTGTCAACGAATGGGTTTTTTTTAAAACCAAACTTAATTACATGCTCATGGTTTCTGAAATATCACGACGATAAAATGATACATATGATGACACTCTTACGTATAAGGGAATCTTTGATAAGATTCGATCCATAGCATATGTTTATGAACTCTTCAAGCGCTTTGTATTTAAGACTCCTGGTGTTGAATACAATTTCTTTCGACATGAATCGAGGGTGAACGACGTGTACTGGAGTAGGCAGGGAAAGGTTAATTCACTGCATTACTTTTTAAATCCATTCACTATCGTATGTATGTTCTTATAATAATGTTAATTTGTATGGAGCAGGAGCCACTGTACATGTGGATGTTCAGGAATGAAGGATTTCCTCCTTATCAATATTGCTACCATGTGTTTGAAGAGAAAGGAGTCGAAAGATTTTCGTATGGACATTTCCCACCCGTTGATTCCGTGATGACAAAGGGTTATAACATAACGGATCAAGAGGATGTCTTCAAGTGTTAATCTCAAGCAGATTTGGTGGATGTGCATGTGGCAACATTTTGATATTTTCGAAGTCGAATTACAACTTTTGCCTATAAATATAACTAACTGTCTGTTTGAACATGGGGATACTTATTTTGGTATTTTGGGATGTTTGCACTGTGTTATTGCAGTATTTTATGACTTATGGATTTCGTTTTGTGCATTGAGACCATCTCCAGCAGTTGGCTCTACTCTGGAGCCAATTCAGCCCTACTCTATTCTAGAGCACCATATGCTAGCATTTGAAATGCAGCTGTTACTTTTTGGAGTGTAGACAAACCAAGTTGTCCAGCTGCGTTCTTTCGCTGCATAAAATAATTATCATGCTCTTTTACGACTTTGACAATATGGAGGAATAAAGTACGAGACATTCGAAACCGACGACAAAAATGCTCGTCATTAAACGTTGGATTTTCAGAAAAATAATCGTTGAAGGGTCTAGCAGCTGCACCTTCTCGATCATGATAAATTGTTCTCCGACTAGCAACTGAGCCTCCATGAGTGGGATTGACATTTTCATAAAATGGGATATCTCATTGTTTTTTAATATTTGTTGTGCAATCACTCGTTGTTCTAAATCTAAACTCACGAAAAATTGTTGAAACTCATCGTCGGATGAGCTTGAGATTGAGCTTGAAGAAACAAAATGATTGAAATTCATTTATTTTTTTTGAAGAAAAATGATGAAGCTTATAATAAAATTGCTAATTGAAAGTGGTGATAGTGGAGTAAATCACAAAGTGGTGATATTGGAGTAAAGCACAAAGTGGTTATAGTGGGGTAAAACGAATTGTAATGTATGATCATTATATAATAGTCCAAAGTGGTAATAGTGGAGCAAAGCACAATCCGTGTGCATTCAATGATAGACACCGATAACAATTCAATCTTTTAATCTCAGCCGTAGATTTAATTCTGAAAAACTTTGCTTATATCTTATGAAGTACCAACTTGCACATGAGATGTTCATATCAATAAAATGATGTGAAGAAGGTTTCAAGTACGACTATGTTTGGCCTACTATTAAAGAGCTTGTGCAGTCCCAGGTTTAAACAAATGGTGGAGTCTCTTCAGATCTCGACGAACATATGATGGAGTCTCCTACTTCACCCCCTCCATTCACTATTAATTTAAGTGAAGATAACTATTTCAGCGATGGTTCTCCATCACAGCGCCCAGAGGGGGTCAAAAAGTCTAAACTAAAGAGGAAACAAGGCGAATAAATATCTAGTTTCTTACAAACGATCAAAGAGGAGAATGAGAAATTTTGGGGATTACTTGAAAGTTCAGTTGAAAAATCTGACCGTGGTATGGATATGCTACAGAAAAAACTTGAAGCAGACCAAGAAAAAAATAGAATTGATCAACAGGTGAGAGATGACAAAATTATGAATACCAATCCAAACTCCATTGAGGATCCTGAACGTCGTACGTCATTGATGTATGAGCAACAAGTAATAATGCAGAAAAGGAGGCAAGCACACATAGCAAACACTAGTAGTAGCGTGTATCATATGTTTGGACAATTTCCAGATCTTGGAGGATCTGGAAGTGGTCTTTCTGACTATTAGAATATATATTAGTTGTATGTTATTTTTTTAATGATTGTATGCTTTTATCTAATAGTTATTAGGTTATGATGTTTTTTTTTAATTTTATCTATTTGTAGTAATTTCATGTAATCGTTCTCAAATGAGTCAAATGACCTAGACAACTAATAAAATTAGTTTTCCTTCAACAAATTGGTATCAAAACAGAATAATATATAAAATTTTATGTGACAAATAATAAGTATAATTCATATGGGTAATAATAAAAACAATTACCATTGAAAAATTCCACCACCAAGAGAACAATTAAAAGTTTTAAATTTTATATGAACAAGCACCATATAAATTACAAAAATGATCAAGACAAAAACTTGCAAACGCAGTACCTTGTAACACAATTAGTCAATTACACGACACACATCACGACTATTGTTGTTAGTTGTTACAGGAAAACTTACACGACCCGTGCGTAACTAAGCTGCAGTACACGTAGTAAATGCCTAGCCCGTGTACTAATTTTTCAAAATTTCACAATTTTTAAACTCAGAAGTTGTGCCTTCCGGTTTATTTCATTCTCGCTCCCACTAAATCTCCTTCCACAAACCCTAAAATCAACCGCGTGGAACATTTTCAATTTCTTATGCCGAAAAAATCGAAGCATTGATTCATGTATGTACTTCAATGGCGCCTATTTAAGTATTACATGTATTTATTATATTTGAGTTTTGGTAATTCATTGGTTTGTATTTTATGAAAATTTATAAACTCGCAATTTTTTTTAATTTTTATTTTTATCGGGGTTGTATTTTATTTTCATGATACCAGGCCTTCTATCGCGAAATCAAAGCAATGTGTTGTGATATTTGTGTAATGGGTAAATCATATATTTGGTCAATTTTGGGAATTATCAAAACCTTCAAAATTAATTTTAGTAAGACAATCGATTTACTTTTTTTTTTCCAATTGGTAAAACTATTAGATAATACATGACGGGGTTTATTGGTTTATGGATCATACAAAATGTCGAATTTGTTTATGTATATGTGATTCATTTGTAGTTAAATGTATTGTTTGGTTCAAATTTGTGCACTGTTCTATTATAATGATTATTATTTTGGATGATTACAGAATTAGAGTATTACAATGAATACATTTAAACTGATTGATTGATTTTTTGTGAAACACTTAACACTACATTGTTGCCGTGGTTTAGGAAAATATGGCTGACAGACAACGACAACCTCTATCCGACAAAGCATTAAGAAATCTTGAGATGACACTTGAAGATGGAGAATATCCTGAAGATTTTGGTGTACATTTTGGTTCGATGTGGTCAAGTGTGGCAAAAGACTGGACCAAATATATTGAAAAAGTGGAGAGAACTAGGGTTCCCGATGTACAATTAGTGACAAGAATGGGCATCTTGGATGACATAACAACCTTATTCCGAAGAATAGACATGGGTGATTTTTTTGATCGACTTGTGGTTGATCCATCTCTAATGACATATGAAGGACTCACCATGGAATTTTTGTGCACCATGGACATAGAGAAAGTTGCGGGTGGTCGGCCAATATGCATTTTATTTAATATTCGAGGCACGAGATATGAGCGAACCACTTCACAAATAAATCAAATACTTGGATGCCCATTAGACGAGCAAGGGGAATTGTTTGAGAAGGCTGATGATTACAACCAGATAGATTTTTGGGGGGACATAACAAGAGGGCCATTGGGGTATCCTCGTCCATACGAACCAAGAACAGCTAAGGTGTCATTAATCAGGAATCCGACTATTCGTTACCTCGAGAAGATCTTATCCTGGACTCTCTTTGCAAGGAGCGAAAGTGGGTCAGTTCCCATAGATGAGCTATATTGTCTGTGGTGCTTCTACAATCAGAGGCGTTTCAATGCTGGGGCTTACTTGCTTCTTCACTTTGATAGACTGAGAGGTCGGAAGTCGCCCAAACAGCAATGTTAAAAGTGGTGGATTGATTACTTTAATCGCTAGTGCGTTGGGGGAAGAATATGAAAGAAAATAGGGAATGATGGATTCCGGTGGAAAGTTAGACTTCAGCCACATGGTGAACAATAATGTATTGAAATCATTCGGTGACAGTTTGTGTTTTCAGCAAAATGATAAAAGCTACTTCCCATTGCCAAATATACATCTAACTACAATTGCAAGTTGAAAAAGCTCTAACCTTGACTTGATGGGTAGGCGACATCGAACTGTAGCGATTAAACTTTTTAATGACCTAAGGGTACATGGTGGTTTTGATATAGTTGACCCTTCACTCGCTCAGCCTAATGAAAATGAAGGAGGACAACGGGATGTTCAAATGGAAGGACAAGGAGAAGATGATGATCAACAACCACAACCTCCGTTCCACCCTGGCCTTGCACCTGAGTTTGCACCAGCAGATGAGATGCCAGAACCCATAGGGGGATTCCAACTGAGAAGAGCAGACAGGGAAGCACTGACAAATGATGTGGCTAATATTCGGGCCGACATACACTTCATAAGGGGGGAATCAGAAGGGATACGACAAGAAATTCATAAAATGGCAAACTGGATTAGAGAGCTATATGTCGATCGATTCCCGAGTCAAAACCCCAAAGATCGCCAGCCGTAATAAAAGTCAATGATAGAAGAATTGTTGTATTTATGTGGTGATAATATAAATATATATATATATATATATATATTGATATTTTTGAATACGTGTAAATTTCATGTTAGACTACTATATGGTTTATGTATTTGGATGAATGCTTTTGTAAATATTGATTATGTGTGTATATATATATATATATATATATATATTTATTAATATTTTTTATTGACAAACTTAGGGCACGGTAAACGGCATTGTCTAGGATGGTAGTGGGGTCACGCATGCTTCATTTCAAATAAAATAACAACATTGACCATAATTGCTCCTTTTTGGAAGCTTTTGATAATTAAACAAAAATGACAAACATTTGCAAAAGGATAGGATGGTCGCGCGGGGTCGCTCCAAGTTCCAACGGGGTCGCACATGCTTCATTTTAAATAAAATAACAACATTGACCTTAATGGAGACCTTTTTGGAAGCTTTGGATAATTGAACAAAAATGACAAACTTTTGCAAAAGGGAAACGACATTGGTATAGGATGGTCGCGCGGGGTCGCTCCCAGTTCCAACGGGGTCGCACATGCTTCATTTCAAATCAAATAACAACATTGACCTTAATGGCTCCCTTTTTGGAAGCTTTGGATAATTGAACAAAAATGACAAACTTTTGCAAAATGATAGGATGGTCGGGCGGGGTCGCTCCAAGTTCCAACAGGGTCGCGCATGCTTCATTTCAAATAAAATAACAACATTGATCTTAATGGCGACCTTTTTGGAAGCTTTGGATAATTGAACAAAAATGACAAACTTTTGCAAAAGGGAAACGGCAATGGTATAAGATGGTCGCGCGGGGTCGCTCCCAGTTCCAGCGGGGTCGCGCATGCTTCATTTCAAATAAAATAACAACATTGACCTTAATGGCTCCCTTTTTGGAAGCTTTGGATAATTGAACAAAAATGACAAACTTTTGCAAAAGGGAAACGACAATGGTATAGGATGGTGGCGCGGGGTCGCTCCTAGTTCCAGCGGGGTCGCGCATGCTTCATTTCAAATAAAATAACAACATTGACCTTAATGACTCTCCTTTTTGGAAGCTTTGGATAATTGAACAAAAATAACAAACTTTTGCAAAAGGATAGACTGGTCGCGCGGGGTCGCTCCAAGTTCCAACGGGGTCGCGCATGCTTCATTTCAAATAAAATAACAACATTGACCTTAATGGCGACCTTTTTGGAAGCTTTGGATAATTGAACAAAAATGACAAACTTTTGCAAAAGGGAAACGACAATGGTATAGGATGGTCGCGCGGGGTCGCTCCTAGTTCCAACGGGGTCGCGCGTGCTTCATTTCAAATAAAATAACAACATTGACCTTAATGGCTCCCTTTTTGGAAGCTTTGGATAATTGAACAAAAATGACAAACTTTTGCAAAAGGATAGGATGGTCGCGCGGGGTCGCTCCAAGTTCCAACGGGGTCGCGCATGCTTCATTTCAAATAAAATAACAACATTGACCTTAATGGCGACCTTTTTGGAAGCTTTGGATAATTGAACAAAAATGACAAACTTTTGCAAAAGGGAAACGTCATTGGTATAGGATGGATTCTTGGCTGGGTCGCTCTCGGTTCAATGGGGTCGGGCGCGATGCTTCATTTCAAATAAAATAACAACATTGACCTTAATGGCTCCCTTTTTGGAAGCTTTGGATAATTGAACAAAAATGACAAACTTTTGCAAAAGGGAAATGGCATTGGTATAGGATGGTCGCGCGGGGTCGCTCCCAGTTCCAACTGGGTCGCGCATGCTTCATTTCAAATAAAATAACAACATTGACCTTAATGGAGACCTTTTTGGAAGCTTTGGATAATTGAACAAAAATGACAAACATTTGCAAAAGGGAAACGACATTGGTATAGGTTGGTCGCGCGGGGTAGCTCCCATTTCCAACGGGGTCGCGCATGCTTCATTTCCAAGTAAATAACAACATTGAACTTTATGGCAACCTGTTTGGAATCTTTGGATAATTGGTAAAACAATTAAAGTCTGAGTACCTAAAAACCACGTAAATATAGTAAGATAACCTATCAATTCTTCAAACAATACAAAATATTCAAACAAATTCAACAAGTTCAGTTTACAACACAACAAATAATAACAATAACAAGTATGACAAACAATAGTTGGTACCGGGACATTTTCTCTCTGTATGGCCAGTACCATGACAAATCGAACACCTACGTGGTCGACGGAGATGAGGATTAACCCCGGAATGTAGAATACCAACTGATTCTTCTTCTCCAGCCATTGCCACACTTTCTAGTGGAATTTGGATTGTACAATTAACACGGTTGTGGTCCCAACTCTTGCACCTTGAACATCGTTGTGCTTTGCGGTTTGAGGATGTAGACTCCACACCTGAACGCTTTCGGCCTTTTCTGGGTCGTCCAGCTTGATGGGGAGAAAGTGTAGGCAAGCATATAAATGGTCTTAAATTATCAGGCAACAACCACATTTGTTTTTTTGGAACTGGCATGACTGAACCGCTCCACATCCCGATTAGATTAACAGTTGAATAACAATCATCAACAAATTTGCTGACATCAAATTTGTTAAACCTAAAAATATGATAAACCAATAAATAGTTGGATGCACACAGTTTATGTCAAATTTAAATTTTTGGATACAATACAATATGAAACAAGTAATACCTTATTGCTGCAACGGCATGAGTGCAAGGCACACCTTCATTCTGAAACAAACAACATTCACATGTACGTTTCACCAAGTCGACCACATAACTGCTAGTATCATGATAAACCTTATACAAATGCTTGCATTTCAATTGATTCACATTTAACTTATCAGCTCAATTAATTCGGATTAACAATTCAGATGACACCCTACTGCATAGCTTCCCCGGGTTTGACTTCGCACGAGCTAATCCAAAATGTAACCATTTTGCAATGGTTAATCTCACATATTCCAGCAAGTACAGAATAGGCTTGTCACGGGCCCACAAAAGTCATCGATTCCAACTTTCTGCTGCATTAGAAGTCATGAACTCATATCTTCTAAGACGACAATGTACACGGGACCACCGCTCGCATTTTGCATCGTTCAAAATCTTCATAAGTTTGGCTGAGCCCTCACTTGCAATGGATTGCATAACACTGTCATGAATAACATACATTGTTAGTATTTTGGTAACGTGACGTTACCACAAAATATTTAACCTTATGTAGGCACCTAAACATTTTATAAAAGAATAGTTCCCAAAAATGATATATTGTTTACTTCACATAAAAGATTTATGCGACCCAAAGATGAGTAAATACAGTTAAACTAAACTAACCTAGATGAAGGTTACGGTATTGTACACTATCCTCTTGCACTAAAAATGATATTCACGACATATTAACATTTAAATATCAAGGAGAACATCCCAAAAATAGATCTGATTTATGTTGTAAAAAATCCTAAAATTCAGCCTTTTATCACATCAAATTCACCCTCATTAGTCTAGCTTCAAATCCATAATATATGCATAACTGATTCTACATTAAGTTCGACAACTGAGCTTAAAAAAACTCTGCACAAAATCTATAAAATAACAGTTTATAAAGGATAAATACAATCATACCTGTCAGATTAAGTCTCACGGTATGTATATGCAGCTTTCTTGAAAAAATATGTAATCGTCTTACCATAACGGACTATTTTCTTCTGAATGTGGACATAACAAAGACCATGGGTTGCATTAGGGAAAACCTTCTTCATTCCGTGAATTATACTTTTGCGTTGGTCGGACACAATCAACAGGTCGTCCTCAAGGAAATTGAAAGCTTTTTTTAAACATGTTAAAAACCATACCCAAGATTCATTATCCTCTTTATGACTGACTCCCGTTGCAAGTGGAAAAATTTTGTGATTGCAGTCTTGTGTCACAGCAACAAAAACTACACCCTTGTACTTTCCCTTTAAATGAGTTCCATCCACGACGACAACAGGCCTCCCGTGTTTTTTAAACCCATTAATCGAAGCACCAAGGGCATAGAACACGTTCTTGAATCTCCTATCATCATCCACCTCCAAATGTGCAAAAGTACCTGGATTCGCTAAATTAAGCTGATGCAAATAGGATTGAAGATCAGAAAACGAATCATCAAATTTGCAGTAAATGATATCGTGGGCACGTTTTTTGGACCTAACTGCGTGACTGTACAATAAATCCAACCCATGATTCTGTTTCAAATCACTTAACAAAGTCGAAGGCGTAAACAACTTTGACTTATTACTTTCTTGTTTTGCGTAAAATGATCCAATAGTCTTAGAAGAAATAGATAACGGTGAACTACAATCTGGATCTCCTGCACAAGTGTGAGCTGTAAAATTAATTGTCCTCCACATACTATTCTTCCCAACTGCATGAAACACGAAATCACATTCTTTATACTTGCACTTCAAATGCAATCTGAAAAGATCTGATTTTTTCACTCGGTACATAACCTTATTTCGGATATGGTATTCACCAACACAATCATACACAGCCTCTTTGCTTAGAAATGTACTGTTTCTGGTCAGAACACCATGAGGGGAATCAAGAAGTGGAGCTTCATCAATACACTCAGGGGAAGAAGGAGGAACACCTGGGATGGTAAAATTCATTGTACACACATTGTCTCCAGTTGGTGCCTGATCATCCAAACCAATGTCACGATCATCTTCAAATGTTGAATCATCGGAACAATATGATTCAGAAATATCTTCAGAAGAGTACTCTGTAGAAGACTTGTAAGAAGAATCACTAGTATCTACCGTATGACCATCGATCCCCAAATCAAAATTTTGGTCGGGACCACAAGCATTTCGATTGTTCTTTGAAGTGTTACCACAAAAAATTTCCAACAAATTAACAAAGCCCATCGATTGTACATTACCACCAAAACATGTACGATTATTTCTCGGAACCATACTTTCGGAACACACGTAAATATCAGGTGAGTGTTTCCTTTTCAACAATGCTTCAACAGCCAAGTCATTCTGTATAGTCAATATCACCGATTTACCGTTGACGTTAACTATTTCACAAATGTTCCAATCAACTGCACCAATGTTACCTCCCAAAATTCCATGAACGTATCATCTAAGAGTGGATAGATTAAAAGGTTCACCAAGTAACTCGAATGCCCAGGTATCACCATCCAAATAATGATTCCCATCCCAATTTCCGTTGTAATGTACAACAACAAATTGTCCTTCAATCATCTATAAAGAACAAAAACTATAACATAATAAAACATTATAGTTCAAGTATTTAACTATAAACCATAAAATTTGAACATAAATACTTATACCCAATCATCAACACACTATATAATTAAAAAATAATGCTCATCATGTTTGTATTCTTGTATAAAAATAAAGCACTCAAACTGTTCGATAAAACACCACAGAGACATGAATTATGTAGGTCCCGAACGGGTTTTGTGAGGGCAGAAGTCTAGAGGGGAGGGGTGAATAGACTTCTGAAAACTTTTTGTGCAGATCAGGTGTGATGGCAGTTAGCCTGATCAGAGTGCGAGTGAATCAGTTTGGGCTGATAACCAACTTACTAATCGCTGAAGGCAGGTCGATTCGAGAACTATCGGTTTAAGCGATGTGTGTGCGGAAGCTTAAGTTTTACCCGTGAAAAACCGGTTTTTTTAAATCGATTCCAAAGTTAGTGTTTTAACCGGTTGATGAAGTGTCAAGCTTGATCGGATCGAAGCTTGGTGCTAGCCGATCTCAACTTAGAATATGTATCTTGCTTTTAAAGGTTGTGTGCAATTGTGTAGGCAGTTAATCAAAGCGGTAAAGGCACACAAGATTTATAGTGGTTCGGACAAACCCGGTCCCTACGCCCACTCTTCCCTATCACAAGGGGCACCAACTTAACCAATCTGGACTTAGTTTTATGTGTTAGTCCAACACAAGATAATCGACAGATATTTAAGGAGTTCTCACTCAACCGATCCCGAAAAAACATAACTAGAAACCCTAGTGCGAAATCTTGCTAAACAACTTAACCTAACTTGGGTTTGGATAAGATTGTTTTGGTTCCAACTATGAAATCTTTTCTAGTGTTTAAGGTAGCCTATCGCCTAGATGAAAAGATTTCTATGCTAAGAACTTATGGGATGAACACTTAATATAATAATCTTCTTGATCGTGTTCTTCGTGCGGAAATCGATAATTGCTTGAGCTTCTTGATTGTTCGGTGTTTCCGTGTTTTCACTCGAAGTGTGATCCCATATTTATAGACCTTGAAATCAAAAGAGCCGTTGGAGAGCAATTTGAATTTCGTGCTATATTAGGTAGGTTTCTTGAGGATTGATGTGGCGTCTTGAGAAGCGGCATGGCCGAAAAGCGTGAACTTGTATTTTATAGCCGTTAGAGAAGCAAAGATCAAATCCCTTAATTGTCGGCTCGATCATACGTGTCTTGTTCTTATTGGTTATGAGACGACTTTTCGGTGTTGTTCTTCCAACTAAGGTTGACATTCTTCTTGTTCGAGGATCATAGGCGTGCGACTTAGGTGAAACATCGGTTTTCTGGTGAAGTATCCGATCGGTCGAACCCGATCGATCTACGATGGAGTCTTCATTTGCCGGTTGACTTAGCTTCAACTAGCGGACTCGGTGATGTAGGTCTTCCGGTCCGATCTTCGGAAGTCATCGATCTTCAAGTATTCTCGAGTTTGAGCTTTATGACTTGGTGAGATATCGACTAGATCGGATCGATCGATCGATCTTTGTTCTTCTCAAAGATTTCGCATGGGATATCACCAATTTCTTTGGATCTTCAGATCGACTTATACATATTGAGGTCCCCCTCAATATGTGACCTATCTATTACATCATTTGTTCTCTATACAAAGAATTATCAACCGGTATTCTATAAGCGGTAATATAAACATCGATTCACCTAACAGTCCGATTGGTCCTATTACATGTGTTTCTGGAACTTTTATCAAAACTATAAATTTCCCAACAATTTCCCCCTTTTTTGATAAAACCAAAACACAGGAAACCAAACACAGTTGATAAATATAGAACAAATAAAGAGCACATAATCGTAAGACAATGAGATTTTGTCTTAGGATCGGAAAATAAACTTTTCTCATTAGATATGTCGATTACATGTTACATCAGAAAAGTTTGAATTTAGAAACAGCTGATCCTGAGAAGTCTTCTGATTCTTCACTCTTTAGGCTTGTATCCTTCTGGCATCTCTCTTTTATCTTGAGGTATGCGTTGAAAAATCGATATAGTTTCCATTTGACATCATTGGTCTGGCCGAGGATCGATTATGTGCGTTTTGCTCAGGATGTCAAAGTAGAATCTCGAAATGCAATCTGTCAAATGAGCCATCTGCCTTCTTCGAGTAATCCAACAGATCATACTCTTGGCGAGATATTTTTACATTGATAAGTTTGGCCTCATTTTCCGGATAATTGTAAAATCTGGATATTTATTTTCTAACCAGTTGAGGAATTCATCATCTGGAGATTCTTCTCGTGGAACAAGATTAAGGACAAAAGCATCCAGAAGCCATTCACTTCTGATCTTGTTCCATTCCTCAAACCTCTTAGCATGTGCAGCAGTTTTTGGAATGATCTCATCAACTCTTCTTTGGCGGTGAGGTTCCGCATGATTTTCCGGCCTTTCCTTTCTTCGCTCTCGATCCGAATTTTTTCTTGATTTTTACGCCTCTGTCAATTTTTACGCCTTCTTTCTTCTTTTTTTTCGGGTCTCTTCAAAGAATCTGCTCTTTGGGATGATTTCTCGGCCCGATTCCTTATCGGCTCAGATTCGGCTAAGTTGTGTCTTCTTGTGACTATTTTAGTCCGAGTGGTTGGTACAGTTGTGATGTCCCAAAGACATGAACAGACTACCTTTTGTGATGTCCCAGCACCCGCAGCAGCTACCTTTTGTGATGTCCCAGCACCCGCAGTAGCTACCTTTCTTGCCTTTGACTTTTCCATCTTTTCAGAGACTTCGTTAGCAAAGAGATCCGGATGGTCTAGTCTTTGTCCCAAAGCTTCAACCTATGCGAATTAGGTCTTCTTTGTTGTTACGATCATGTCGGTTGGTTTCTCACTCCGTCCTTCCCCTTTTTGGTTTGATCAAAAAGAGCTGTGAGGTGGGAAGTTAGGGATCCAAAATCGATCGATATTTGCCTGTTGAGATCTGCAATGATAAACACAGAACTTGAGCGGTTAGATGTTCAACCTTCGAGATCATTTCGGTCTTGACAGATTCCATGGCGAGAGAGAGTGTAAAAATTAGTTTGTCAAGTTTCTCTTCATCAATTCGAGCTTTTCGATTGAGCATCGAAAAGAAACTTGTTGTTGATCCACCGAATCAACTTGTCATCAACGGATTTTATAAGTTGGCGGAACACGGTGGTCACAGTTTGGGAGAACCGATCTTTGATTCTTTGCAATAATCTGGGAAATAGCCAATTCCCTTTGATCTCATTTATTTCTTTGAGGCCAATCGCCTCGATCACTATCACTCCCTCAACTTCTTCTTTTGGGAGATCTTTGAGACAAGATCGATCTCACGAAGTTGATCGGTGGTGATGTGAGATGTTGGAATGTTTTTTGCGTCACTTGATCGATTTTCGATTGTTTGTGCCTCCGGTGGTTGGTCATGAACCGCGACACCAGTTCCACTATCATCGGCGGCTCACTGTATCCTTCATTGTAGCATCTGCTTGAGAGCTTCTTGGCGATCTCCGGTTCGCCTTGTTCAGTCAACCCCAGCTTCATGTGGATCAGAGCTTTGATAGATTCAGTAGTTATCAGCCCAGCTGGTGATCCTACTTTAGCAGATTTCCTCATATCAAAATCAAAATCGGCAAACTCATCAGCACCGCCCATTTGTTCAATAATCATTATAAAATCGAGAAGCTTTTTTAATCGAGATCTCTTCATGTGAGGATCTCCATAACTTCTTCTCTAATAGCAGGATGGGCGACCAGTTTTGGATACATCTCATCAATTTCTCGTTCAATTTGCATTCTGACCATTTTCCCTGTGATGGTCTTTGATGATCTAGACTCAGGAATTGTCTGTCCAGATTCCGGTTGATGAGATGTGGAGGGTTCTGGTGGTGCTTGTGTAGGCGGAAGTTTATCGATTGGCTCGACTGCAGAGGTTTCTTTGTGGAGGCAAAAGTCTACCTGGTTCCACAAGTAAGGATTTTGGTTCGCGAACCTGTTGTAGTTTTTGTGTTGGGCAGGTGGAAGAGTAGGAGATACATGCTCAGCAGCCCATTAGTCCGAGTGGTGAATCACCGTTTGGAGGAGAAGGAGATCGTTGGTCTCGGCTTCTTCCTCGAATGAATGGGCGAGCTCTCGGCTTTGAGAAGCTCGCATGTCGATTTTTTCACATGATTTTTTGTGGTGCTGTGATCGATCCGAGCTCTTTTTCTTCATCGACTCATCTTCTAGCATCGAGTCATGGAGGCTTGCTTCGCCTTCTTCGGCCTCTTCTCCTGGACCTTCACCAGTTTTCTTTTCTTCTTATGTAAGAATATAACCCAGGTAAAGTTGGAATAGTCATCCACGATTACCAGAGTATATTTGCGTCCGTTGAGACCGGTGGTGTAATCGGTCCAAATAGATCCATATGAAGCGGTATTGCAGATACTCTCTTTGGATGCCGCCCGAATTCCCTTGAATGAAGCTTTTGCTTTTTCTTTCCGACATGCGAGACATATCCGATCCTTTGAAAATACTTCATTGAAGTCCTTCCACTAGAGACATCCTTCTTTATCTTATTAAGAGTTTTAAAGTTCGGATGGCTCATTCTTTTTTTGTGCGAGCCAATCGCTACTTTTGGAACTCTTGACAATCAGGCATGCATTTCTTGGGCAACTGTTCCAATCAGCTGTGTAGATCTTCCCTTTCCTTGAACCAGTTAGCAAAATCTGTTGAGTGGCTCGATTCTTGATAGTGCATTGGTCAGTCGAGAACTCAACACTGAATCTATTGTCGCAGAATTGTGAAACCGATAATAGGTTGTGCTTCAGACCTTCGACATACGAGACTCCAGTTACTTGTACATCATCATTCTCTAAGGTTCCGAATCCTTTGGTATAACCAAAGTTATCATCACCGAAGAGTACACGCGGGCCTTTTTGTTCTATGTAAGAGCTGAGGAGATGTTTGCTTCAAATATGTGCCTTGAGCATCCACTATCGATGTACCCGGATAGTTGCTTGCACACCTCCTTTGTTGGCGGACCCACGAGATCCTGCGCAGCCAAATCGGGCTTTAGGTACCCCCCTTTTGGATTGGGTCCTGAGGGGTTAGGATTAGTTTTGGGGATCCATACAAACAGAGCACTTCTATTGTGATCAGTTAGATCAGAAGGCCTGATTTGTCTCCCATACCTATCAACATAATCATACGTCTCTTTATATGCTTTCTGATTAGTATGATTATTAGTGTGAACCTTGGATAACTTAGAAGACTTGGGATTTATCTTTTTACGTTTGTCTTTTTTTCATCCGGTGTTGGTTCAAAAAGTGACCCTAGATTTCGATTATAGGGGTAGGTACGATCGCTACCATCAAAAGATTCATATCTTTTACCGGCATAGGTGGTTTTTTGCGGTTTTTTACGAAGCATGCTTATTAGGCGGTGACCTTGATTGGGTCTCGATTGGACTTCCCTTTTTACGGGTTGTTTTTTTTCGATTCTCGATCTGTTGATCGAGTTGAGGTCTCTTCGGAAGAACCGGGTTCTTGTTGATTCCTCGGTGATGCTTTACCGGTTGGGGTCCATTTACATTCCCCATACGGTTAGGCACATGCCTTACACCGCTCAATCGGTCTTTTTCCTTATTAGATACATGTTTGGCTTTTGGTGTATCTTTTGTTTAAACTTCGTCGATTACACCTTTTTTAGATGAATCGGTAGGGGCTTTTGAGGATGTGGAAGGGTTCTCATACCCAAGTCCCTTCTTGTTGATCGTTGTTAAAAATAGGTGTTCTTGTCTTGAGCGGTTTTAGATGATTTTGTAAAAACCTCTATTTTCTTCATGCAGATTATCCTCGATGATTTTAGACTTTTCTTGCTTCGGAATAGCTCATCGAATTTTGCTTGCAGGATTTTGAAGTCATCGACTTCTTTGTTTGTTAATTGCCGGTGATCTTTGATCCGCTTCTCCCGATTAGAAGCTTTAACTTCGAATTTTAAATTCCTCGGTTGCCTTCGAGGCGGTTTCACCGATTTAAGTTCGGAGGCTTTCTTCGAGATCATTCTCTTTAGCAAGTGATTATTTTCGGTCCTCGGCTTGTCATTTTCAACTTCCACTATAGCATAAGTGTTCTCTTGCATTGGAGAGATCCTCAAGCAATTGCCTTTCGAGTAGAGCTGCAGGTCAATCCCCAAAAGGTGTGCTAATGATAGCGGTGTAGAAGCGAACAAAGCGAGTTTGGAGGTTACCTCAGATTGGTCCTCCTTGGCCATCAGCGAGATCTCATCATCATCCAAGAGAATATCGATCTTCATTTCCATAGAAGTCAACAGCACTGCTGATCAAACAGAAATCTTCTACAGAGGAGTATCCAGAATCCTCAGAGGGCAGATACGACACGTCAATTCCTGACGTGTCAGCAACCATGGCTTTACTATATAGAACAACTGGTATTCTATAAACGGTAATATAAACATCAGTCAGCTAACAGGTCTGACTGGTCCTATTACATGTGTTTCTGGAACTTTTTTCAAAACTATAAATTTCCCAACAAATTATATAAACACAAAATTGAAAAGGAAATCATGCTACCCACATACAATTGAATCAATAGCATGACATACAAACCTCGATTATGATGGCAGACAAAGATTACAAAGAAATCCAGACCACACGACCTGAGCAGATACACACGACGTGTGCTTCAGCATACACCAACGACCCAAACAAAATTCACAGCCTTTAACCACTACCCACAATCCCGCTGACACGACGGAGAATTAATCACAACTGTAGAGAATCTTAGAGGAATCTTAAAGAGGAGATATAGTGAAGATGAAATTGGCGAAAAAAACGCCTGAGAGTTACCTGGCGGCAGACCACGAACTGAACAACCGGCGGCGGAGCACGGCCTCAACTAGCAGCGGTCGACGGCCTGAACGACGGCTTGAACGACGGGCACGAAATTGATGAATTGGAAGATAACGGCAGAAGCTTAAAGTTTTCAATTTCACAATTTGATTTTATTTGTTAATTGTATTTTTTATTGAATGTAATTTTGGTAGGTGAAAACAAATTAATGTTAAAGTCATGTTTGGGATGTGAGTTTGTGGTTGGAATGGGATAAGATAATCATGCTTGGATGGGAGTTAGTGGTTGGAATGGGATAAAAGAGTCAAAGGGTAGAAATGTAAAAATAGGGCACAAAGGTAAGTTGATTTAGTCATAGGGCAAAAAACATTTGTTCAAGTTGAAAATGGGCAAAATAGAGTTTGCCCCCAATTTTTTTATGAAAACATGCATGATATTTTTTTGCACGGGCAGATGATTTGTTGTGCAAATTTTTTTTAGAACAAGTCTCGTGTATAAATGTTACAAAAGAACAACAACTGGATTAATTTGATGAACCACTTCACTATAGATGGATACTTAGTCGCACTCAACCCCCACAACTATACTACTGCTTTTTCCTCTTATCCATTCTATAATTGTTAAATTTGTTTACGGAATTGTGCAAATATTTTTTGCGCTCGTACTGAATTATTTTTGCAGTTAGTGCAAAATATTTTGCACTTCATAGGGAGACTAATTTAAATTCAAATTCATAAAGCATGTTTTTATTAAAAATTTGAATTTAAAATGAGTTTGGAAAAGATCAGTGACCTTTTTTTGAAATTATGCTAGTCAATTTCTAGAGGATGAACTAAATCCTTGGTTATATTCTTACTAGCATTATATTAGACATAACTAGGGATTTCTACTAGATATAATGCTTTCACTTTTACCAGGAGGGTTATGATTATGATGATGAGTTTTTTTCCATTTCATCTTGTAGCCATGGCATATCCAGAAGAATTTTAACTATATATGTTCAGTCAGAGACGAAGATGCCTTCTTTCTGGGTACGCGCATCTAAAATTTATAATGTTGCAAAACCAGCAAGCTTATCCAGAAGAACTTCGGATATGATGCAATCAAATTGGCACAACATCAAGAAGAAGATCTATTTCTTCAATGTGATCTACGCCATGGCTGGTTCGAAAGGGAAAAGGAAAACCTAAGTCAAAGACAAACCAAAAGAAGCCACAAACATTTGATTCGAAAGCATGAAACGGGGACTTCCAAGGAAAAGAATCCTGCACGAAAAAAGCTCAAAAATACAGAAAGTGAATTGGAGGACATAGAAAGAGTGATCTTAAACTACATGTTCTTTCATGGTTCGCTAGATGAACTAATGAACAATATTTTGACAAATTCAATTGCTTTTATTGAACAAAAAGTGGAGGCAAAAGGAGAAGCTTTAAGGACACAAACAAGTTATATAAAAGCATGCTAGAAACTTTGGTTGATTTGGTCTTGAATGCTGGGATCGTGTTCCTTTATTAGAGATATTCAAGATACTCAAGAATCATTTGAAGATATTCAAGATACGACCATACCATAGATTTGATTTGGTCAGGTGTATTCATATTAGATTATTTATTTCAATATTGTACATCTTGTAAGAATCTTGTTTCACCTATTTATACTCTTGAATAATATAGAAAAGGCAATGGTAATATTCTCAGTTTCATTCCTTTATGTCATTTTTCATGTTTCAAGATGTTTTCCATTTCCTAGATCTTTAACACATGGACACACGTTTATGGTGGTTCGTTGGATATTTTTGCCCAATCCACGTGTAATTAACCCAAACTATAGAATACATAATGAACACTATTTTTAGCACAGATGAAATCATTCGCAATATTCTAACCATCTTATATCCTTCAACTACCCCTACTCATCCGCATAGTGGATATCTAAATACCAATAGTGCCCCTCATTAATCTTCTGCTAGTCAATTTTGTGAATGATTTGTGATATATACAACTTTTCACAAGAAACCTACTCTAAAATTTAAGCTTGTTGTATAGAATAGAAGATATGTATCTTGTAAGAACTTATTTTTCTTAGAAGCTTTATCTTGCATCTGAGATTTTATTAATTCCGGGATTAAATCCAAAATGATCTCATAACTTATCACATTTTTTGAAATGGACCTAAGAAAGTTTGATAACAAAATTAGACCCAATTTTTTTCGAATTGTACAATTTTAGCCCCAAAATTCGCCGGCGGCTCAGAACGAGACGAAACATGTTTATTATCGACTTTTTTTCTTCCAATTATGGTTTAAGAGAACTCCTGCATACCAACCATGAATTTTTAAGAATAACACGTGTGAAAATAGCAGCTAATGTCCATGATAACATTTTGTTGATGAGCATAGAAGATATAATCTTGAAATTAAGATCTTATTTTCATGTTCTGTCTTAGTGTGAATTTATTGGAAGAACATGTTTAACACAGTCGACCCGCAAAGTAGTCGTGAATTTTCAGTCAAACAGGTAAAATGTGACGGGTATGGGCATATTATATGAATCTAAGATCCGTATAATATTTTATATAAAAGTTTTTCCTCCACAATAGATGTATCACTCTTTTTCTCTCTCCAATTTAGTTATGGTTACGGACTATTAACACATGAACAATTGCTTTAATTACATTTAATCATTAATTATGGATATAATATCATCTAATAAACTAATTTAGTACCCTAATTAATTTAAGAACTAATTTTAAATCGCCCACAAAATTGAATCTTTAATACCGCCCACGGAGTTGAGCGAAAAGTAGGGCACATAGAGTTGCATCATCAATACCGCCACCCATAGAATTAAGTGGAAAGTAGCGCAAAAGTTGCATCATCAATACTACCCGACCACAGAATTGAGTGGAAAGTGGCGCACACAAAATAGAATCATCAATACCACCCACAGAATTGAGGGAAAAGTACAACACACATAATAGGATCATCAATACCACTTACTGCCCACATAATTGAGTCGACTGGTTTGTTGCCCACATAATTGAGTCGACTGGTTTGTCGCCCACATAATTGAGTCGACTGGTTAGTCGCCCACAGAGTTGAATAATTAATCACTCTATAAATACTCTTGAAATAATTTCTTTCACAGTTGTATACTCTTTCCACCTATAGAATTAAGTGGAAAGTAGCGCAAAAGTTGCATCATCAATACTACCCGACCACATAATTGAGTGGAAAGTAGCGCACACAAAATTGAATCATCAATACCACCCACAGAATTGAGGGGAAAGTACAACACACATAATAGGGTCATCAATACCACTTACTGCCCACATAATTGAGTCGACTAGTTTGTTGCCCACAGAATTGAGTCGACTGGTTTGTCGCCCACAGAATTGAGTTGACTGGTTTGTCGCCCACAGAGTTGAATAATCAACCACTCTATAAATACTCTTGAAATAATTTCTTTCACAGTTGTATCCTCTTCCCCCTTCCCCCTCCCTCCATCCCTCTATTTGCTTCCAACACTTTTGAATCAACACTTTCAAATACCACCCATAGAGTTGAGACTTGAGAGGAAAGTAGAGCACACAGAATAGGATCATCAATACCACCCATAGAGTTGTATCGAAAAATTTACTGTCCAAAGAATTGAGTCGACTAGTTTGTCACCCATAGAGTTGAATCAGCAATCATTAGATAAATACTCTGAAATCATTTCTTTTACAATTGCATCCTCTCCCCCCTCCCCGGCCCCCATCCAGAGGTTCAACTCCTAAGTGTTTTCAACACTCGTTATACAAATGCTATGTTCGATTCAGTCGAGTTTGTTGGAATTTCTATTGTTTCAGTAAACAAGTAAACTCTATCTTGTTGGAGTGATGAAGCAAATTAAGTTCGCTTATTTGAAGGTAGATCTGCTTTTCTTTTCTCTTTAAGTTGTTTCAATATATTTTTTGAAGGATTGTATATACAGTTTCTCCACTGCACTTACATGTATAATGGGGCGATAGATTTATCATTACATCTTTGTCCTACATTCATTATTATTGTGGATGAACGATATTGTTCATGGTTATCGTTATTTTCCTATGTTGAATATGATATTTTGAACCAACACAATAATTTACGATAATTTCATATCGCTCGATTAATTATGAAATTGTCGTTACATATATTTTTTGGATAATTACACGAATTTATTTGTGGAGAATGCTGAATTGATCTCACATTTTTCATTATTGTGCACATATGCTAGTAAAATTTAGTTTTTGTAGTCATTAAAACATATAACATTTTTTTAGGTATGCTTGGCTTGGACGGTATCGGTAATGAGAAGGATAAAAAAGTTGAAGAAGGAAGCTTGTTTGGGAAGTGTTACAAATATGGAGCACACTCAGGTGAGAATAGTGTTCTTTTCTGTGAATTTGCCCTTTGACCAGAGCTCAGCCGGACCCATCTCATCTATTATTCTAGCTCGGGGGATTTCCACAGATCTGATTCGTTCTTCATATGATTTTTTTTGCAGAAAATGATATTCTTTCTTCGATTTCTATTTGGGTGTAGAGTACATATGGAAGAATGTTTTTTTGCAGCTTGTGCAATGTTTTTATACAAATGTGCAAGTCTTGTGTATAAATGTTGCAGAAGAACAACATCTGGATTAATTTGATACGAATCCAAAAGAAGGCGATGCTCAGATTATCAGACTGGCGGGCAACGAGACTGGTGCGACGGCCAACATAGGATTGAAAACTACACAAATTTTGAAAAAGCCAAACTTGAATTAAAAAAGGCAAAATTTGAAGCTATGAAAGCAATAGCAGAAGCTAAGAACCGTGAGCTTTGGTTGAAGGAATATGAAATTGTATGGAAGGATACTTCACAAATGACTGAGCAACAACGTGTGTTACATGACAAGGCATGTGAGGTGATTAATCGACGCTGGAATTCAGAAAATATATAATCAATGTTCCAGTTTTTGTATCATGCAATTTTTAATTAATGTGGTCAAACTTTCAGTTAATGTACTCAAGACATTTTTTTTTTGGGAAAAAAATCATTTTTGTCACTCAAGTTTACCTTTTTTCAGATTTGATCACCCACCTTTACTCACTTTGAAAATTGGTAGCCCGAGTTCATTTTTCCTCTAAAAATTGGTCCTGTCGTCAGTTGACCCATCTTTGACTGACGGAACCAACATGAAAAAGCGCGAATTCATTTTTCCTCTCTAAATCCTTAGTTATGTTCTTACTAGCATTATATTATATTAGACATAACTAAGGATTTCTACTAGATATAATGCTTCAGGAGGGTTATGATTCTGATGATGAGTTTTTTTCCATTTCATCTTGTAGCCATGGTTGGTTCGAAAGGAGGTAAACACTCCAAGGGAAAAGGACCAAATGACTGAAACATTCGATTCTAAAGCATGAATCGGGGACTTCCAAGGGAAAGAATCCTGCACGAAAAAAAAAGCTCAGATATACAGAAAGTGAATTGGAGGACATGGAAAGGGCAATATTAAATGACATGTATTTTCATGGTCCGCTAGATGAACTAATGAACAATATTTTAACAAATTCAGTTGCTTTTATTGAATAAAAAGTGGAGGCAAAAGGAGAAGCTTTAAGGACACAAACGAGTTATATAAAACCATGCTACAAACTTTTGTTGATTTGGTCTTGAATGCTGAACAGATGCAATTTCAAAGAATTGATCGTGTTCCTTTATTAGAGATATTCAAGATACTCAAGAATCATTTGAAGACATTCAAGATACGACCATACCATAGATTTGATTTGATCAGGTGTATTCATATTAGATGATTTATTTCAATATTGTACATCTTATAAGAATCTTGTTTCACCTATTTATACTCTTGAATAATATATATAGAAAAGGCAATGCCAATATTCTCAGTTTCATTCCTCTATGTCATTTTCCATGTTCCAAGATGTATTCCATTTCCTAGATCTTTAACACATCAACACACGATTATAGTGGTTCGTTGAATACGTTTGCCCAATCCACGTGTAATTAATCTAAACTATGGAATACATAATGGAACACCATTTTTTAGCACAAATGATATTATTCGCAATATTCTAACCATCTTATAATCCTTCAACCACCCCAACTCATCTGCATAGTGGGTATCAGAATACCAATAGTGCCCCTCATTAATCTTCTGCTAGTCAATTTTGTGAATGATTTGCATGATATATACAAATTTTCACAAGAAACCTACTCTAAAATTTAAGATCTTATTATTCTTAGAAGCTTTATCTTGCATATGAGATTTTATTAATTTTTAATTAATCATCCCATGAATTTAAGAATTCATACTAATAAATTCGTCATTGTTTTTATCGACTTTTTATCCAATTACGATTTAAGAGAACTCTTGCATACCAACCATGAATCTTTAAGAATAAAACGAGTGAAAATAGTAGCTACTGACCATGATAGCATTTTGTTGATAAGCATAGAAGATATAATCTTGAAATTAAGATCTTATTTTTCTTACTAGCTCGCATCCCTTCAGTGTTGCATTTCTTTCAACAAAAGATGTCAATTTCTTCCTGCACTTTGAGTCGGTCGACAATAAGGTAAATCTATGTCAAGGAACTCCCAGTTATCATCATCACTATCTTCTTGTTTCTTCTTCTTTGAAGTGTCTGCCGCTTTGACCTGTTTCGTCGCTTTAGGTGGTGGGCGCCTGATGACATAGACAACGAACCACACACTAATTAAAGAGATCAAATAGGAGGAGTTATAAATAATCCAAGGAAGCGTACAAGCACTCCATAATATCATATTTCGACAGCAAAGTAGAAAAAGAGTCTTATTAGATATTCAACTTACTCTCTGTATACCACTTGCCCTTAACCAATCAAAAAAGAATTATATATATAAAAACCAAAAAGGGGTGGGGAAAAAAGAAAAGAAAAGTCCCCTGGGAAGTGAAACAGAGATAGAACATTAAAACAATGAAGGAGAAATATCATAAGATATTCTTGAAGCTAGTTTCTAAATAAACATAAAATAATCTTACAAACTGAAACGTCTATTTGCACATTATGATTACCATTTTACATAGGCATAGGCGTCCTTCTTTCAAATGATATATGCAGCAACACTATAGTAAGGAGTTGGGACTATCCTCTTACAATTTGAAAGAACAGATCTAATTTCATATGATGTATGCACTTCAAATTTCAAATTTCACACCTGATGATGAAGCAATCAAGCAGATTCAGGGGATATATGCACTCCAATCCATGAAAACACAAAAAACTCGACTTCTTTTGACTACTTATAAGTATATAAACAACAACTACCATATGGCTACAAGGTACAATGAATTTTGAGGGTGAAATTCCATGTGAAAAGTAAAGTAAATAAAACCAAATATATGATCTCTCTGCACATTAAATACTAACAAAGAAGGAAAATCATTATAAACAAGTTAGCACATAATCTTACATTACATTATTCCCGTTTGCTCATTGTCTATATATTACAATTAGTTCCCCCTTTCTCATTAACACCTGGATTTCAAGCTACTTATCCAGGCACTCCTCCAAACATCCCGTCAGATTGAACAAAACTACGTTTCCCATAAAAAGGAGAGTAGGTCTCCGGTGAAACTTGTTCATAATATGAAATTTACACCACTACACTTATACACTAATACCATAACACTTATCAACTGATACCACTACACTTGTAAATTGAGATCATAACATTAAATGTTATACGTATCAGTTTATAAGTGTAATGATATCAATTCTATAGTATTAACAAGTTTCATAGGAGAGTTTGTGTAAAAAGGATACATGTGAAGAAATACTTTTTCACAGAGGAAAAATAACAATAAACACACAGAAGGAAACTACAAACTGTACTACACTAAAAATCAGCAAACAAATTAAACTAAGAAACCCATCACTTCAATCAATTAAAAATAGGCCAAATAGAAACATTCGATCACATTGTCAATAAATTAAAATTATCCAATTATTATAAGTTAGAAACCTACTTTTTTCGGTAGCGCCTTGCAGCATCTCGTGTTTTCCTCTTCCTTTTCTCACGAGAGTCCTCGAAAAACTTCCGGCGCTTAGACTCTTGAATCACGCGGGCCCTCAACACCTGGCGACGGAACCTGTCAATTAGGGCATCTTCGGGCTCGTTTTCACCCACGAAAACCTGAACATTGTAGGGGGAATTGAAGAAAAGGGCGTTTGAAAATGCGAGAGAAGGGAAAATCACAGATAAAAAGAGGGGTTTTATTCTTCTTTAATGGTTGTTTTGGGTTGGATTTTGAGAGAGGGGTTTTTGAATGAGAGCAAAGGGCAATTGACTTTGGTGGGGAGATGATGATGTGGGGGTTGGAGATGGCAGGAGAAGAAGGAGAGGTGATTTAGCTTCGAAACCGCCATTAATTTTGATTTATCAACCTCTTTCAAGCCCTTCTTGAGAGAATATAGTAGAGGTCTGTTTCATAGTTATATTTAAACCGGAAATTTGTTTTGTTTTTTTAAAATTAAGTTGTATGACAATGAGAAATTGTAAAAACAAGACTTATATTTGCTTTTTATTACATTTTAAGGATCTAATTTTAAATTTTTATGGGGTAGGTACTCAATTATTAATTTGTTGAAAAAAATAGACTCATGTAATATTAAAGATAAAAAAAAGAGTATTTCTAATTTTTTTTTATTTACCATTTTATAAAAAATAATAATCATTTTCCAAAAATAAAAATTGTAACACTTTATGATGAGCCTCCTGATTGTCAAATTAATGTTTAAGATGAAAATATTAGATATCTTTTATATATATATATATATATTTGTGAATTTTTATATTATAGTAAAATATTGATATAAGTTATTTGTTATAAATTTCAAAATTTTAATTTAGTAAAATATATTTCAAAACTATATGTTTTAAAAATTAATTGATATTTTAATCATGAATATAAATATTATATTAAAAATTGAACTTTGTAGTAAATACATTATAACACTAATACAACATGGGTTATTCCGCGATCAAGAAGGGTGTTCGCTCTTTCTGATGTTAGGTATCCAATTAAAATGTGACACATCATTTAATTTTGCTACGAGTGATGTAGTTTCGCCCTAAGATGAAATAATTAATTTTCTGAAAAAATGATATAAAATTACTGAAATATCTTTATATTTTTTTATTAAAAAATACAAATTTTATAGATTTACAAACTTAAACCTTCTTTCATTTTTTTTAATTTTTATTAGTAAAAATAATTGTATTAATATGCTCCAAAGCAGGACTGGAATACAAGATATACTCCAGCCCTACAACACTTCTCAAGTTATACTCCCTATCCTATGCACACATTAAACACAGGTTCTAGGGCTTTCAAGCCACATTCGGAAAGAAATAACCAAATCGTAGCTCTTATTTCCTCCCAGATTTTACCTGAATCAGTAATCGAATCTATTGGTCCCGGTGCTAACGAGTCTCACACGTGTATGGGGGGGAAATACACGTGTTTAGTGATTTTTAAAAACTTTTCTTTTCGAGGTCGGATGGGTCGGGTTTATATCGATAATTTACATACGAGAAGCACGGAATGCCCTGAGTCAAAGTCTACTGCGACAATGATCCTGAGCTGCTTTCAGAAGCTTCAGATTAGCCCAACTGAACTTGAGTTTATCAGAGATCCTGAGGAGCTTGGATCAGATAATTATCTTACTGAACCCTCAGTAGAGTTAGTTCAGTTTGGTAACTATCACGTTTCTAAAGCTACTCAAGTGTCTTGGAATGGTTGGCCCTAAGTTTATACTCGTTTTAGCTTTGCTGAAAATTTTTCCATCGATAAAACAGTGATTAAGGCTGTGATCAATTTGATGCAAGTTCAATGGATTGGTTCCAACTGAATATCAGTGAAATATGCTTTCAGTGAAAAACATGCAACAGATAAGAATGCAGTACAGAAAGCAAACAACACAACAATTATAGTGGTTCAGAGACTCAAGCTCCTACGTCCACTCTCTCTGATCTTCAGAGAAATTCCTTAACCACTTCCTAAAGCTTTTCGGGCTAACTCGGCATGTAGCTTACTCACTTTTCTACCTTGAGTTTTACAGGGCCGACTCACTGCTGCTTACTAACTCAAACACACACAAGTGTTCAGACTACCACAAGTAGCTTACTAACTTCTTCTCTAGAGTTTTCTGGCTAACTCACTGTAGCTTACTAACTCTTCACAACTCTAACTCACCAACAAATCACACACAAACTACCTTAACAAAGGGTTTGGGTTTTGGGTTGGTTTCCAACTAGGGTGAGATATTCTTTACAATAAGAACAGATGTAAAGGCTAGGATATCTCTTCTAAGCTTTGGATATTTCTATCAATCCAGGCTTAGAATAGTGAGTTCTCTCCAATGTGAAACACTTGGAAAATTCTAGGGTTTTCGGGTGCTTCAATTTGCAATAATACGAATGAGCTCTTGAGTTGCTTGAAATTTCCTGTAACCTCTCAATGTAGAAGGTCACTGGTATTTATAGGCAACCTTCACCAAGGTCACTCTTGAAAAACTATCCGTTGGAGGAGATAGTATCAAGGGTTTCCTCTTCGGATGTTTGATGAACGACTATATTTAGGGTTTGAACACTCCCTTGCATGTTTTAGAAAATATACAGTCACGTAGCCAATCACCAATTTTTGTTGTTTGGAACTTAGTACTACTGCCATGATTGAGGGGTCTGTCGACTTTTCGGTGTCGATGAAATCTGATGTTGTCTTCCTACGATTGGTTCTTGTCTTGATGAATGTAGACAAACAAAACGGCTCTTTTTGGTCAATCTCTCTTAATGAGACAACCTTAAACAACACTTAGACGTAGTTCCTTTTGTCTGCATATGAATGTTTTGGGCAATATCTACTTTTCTGAACATTTGAGTTTTTCTCAGTTTTTGTAGTCTTCAGATAGATTATATTCAGTGCCTCTGAACATTCAGGTTATACTGAGTATTCGATATCTCCTTCGAGTCTTGATAACTCTTTGGGTCTTGATGTCTTACGAGTCTTGATGTCTTGATGACATCTTGAGTCTTGATGTTTTGATGACATCTTGAGTCTTACGTGTCTTTGATGACATCTTGAGTCTTCAATGTCTTGATGACATCTTGAGTCTTGATGTCTTGATGACATCTTGAGTCTTCAATGTCTTCAGTGTCTTCTAAGTCTTCAGTGTCTTCAGTGACATACTGAGTCTTCAGTGTCTTTAAGATCTAACCCGATCTATATCTGCTGACTATACATGGTGCAGATAACTTCCTGAACAATCTATACTGAAACCCAGTCTATCAAGATTATCCTGAACATGTCATACTCAGGGGTTTTGGGATCTAATCAAAACTTCTTTATTAAATTCATCTCCCAACAATTTCCCCCTTTTTGATGATGCCAAAACCATCTTGTTACATTTAAGAAAACCTAACCTATCCTCAGGTTTCAGTTTATCTATTACAAACCAAAATGGCAATTTTTCCCAACAATTTCTTTAACAATCTGGCATATCAAGACATGTAAAAAGATAATGAGATATTATCTTATGAGCATAAAGATAAAATTTTCATTGATGTAGGATAAGAGTTACAGATTACAATGAAAATCAAAAATAAATCAGAAGTACAAAGTCTTCAGTCTTTTTCCACTTCATCCTCTGGCACTTCCAGGTTGAACATCCCGTAGTATCTCTTCTTCAGTTCATCCCTTGCCTTGATGATATCAGGGTTGTTTCCTGTTAGGCCTAGCTGGATGGCATACTGGGCTATTTCCTGAGAAATGGCTGCTTCATTCACATAGCCATTCTCAAACCTAGGAGTTGGGTACATGTATGGACCAGGGGCTACTATCTGCGTGTTTCCTTCATCTGCCATGTTGATCCAACTTTGCAGGTATTTAGAATAGAATGTCAGTAAGTACTCAATGAAAACTTCATTCTTATCCGAGCTACTCCCCCTCCATTCTCTCAGAATCTCATAATAGAACCAGAAGGTTCTCTTGATCTCTTCCCATGCATCATTGAACTGTATAGGCATCCACTTGTCAATGTGCGGCCACTTCTGAGTCTTTTCTGTACCTCTCCTTTTGCTTAGAAACTTTTTGAATCCACCTCTTCTCTTATGTTCTTCTTCTTTCTTCTTTCTGATCAGAGGAGCACCAGATACTGAAGAAACAGTTCTTTTCTCCTTTTCAATTTGCAGGGCCTTCAGAGTCTTCTTGGTATCAAAAGTCTCTGATTGAGTTTCAGTTTCCTTTTCTGGTTCTCTATCTGATTCTTCAAAATCCATAATCAGCTTCCTCTGAGTAGGTTTAGCTACCTTTGCTCTTTTCTTCTTTTCAGTTTCAACAAAGGCAACTGTTTTTCTCTTTTCAGGTCTGGCTTTTTCTTCTTCTGCCTTGCTTGTTTCAACCATCCTTTTGTCACTCAATTTATCAGTAATTACTTCCTGAATGGTTTGCTCAGATGTTTGAGTGAAGATAGGTTTCTCAGCTTCTTTGAACTTCAGTTTCTCAGTGGCTTCAATCTCTCTTAAGGCATCAACAATTTTCTTTCCTCCAGCTTCTTTTTTAGCCTTTCTCTCCAAGGTTTGTGCCAACAACTCACTTAATTTGCCACCAGGCATTTCCCTCTTTTTGGCAATATACCTTGGGAGTAGTTGAGTCAGTGCAGTATCCATATAGTATTGCTCCTTGCCCATACTACGCACTTCCCCTGCCAACTGATCATGCTCATCTTCTAGCCTCATCATGTAGTTCTTGGCCATTGAGAATTCATCTGAAAGAGGAGAAAACTGCTTTGAGAAGACATCATGCATCATCTCTGTCATCTTGGTCATGAGCAGAGAGCCCATTTCCTCAATAGCTGTTTTGATCATCAGATCATTCTTCTCAATCAGCTTGGCTTCAAGATAGGCAGTTCTTTCTTGATACATCTGCTTCATGTTGGCATTAAGCTCTGTATGTACTCCAACAATCTTTCCATCTAATGTAGCTAATTTACCTGATAGAGTTGTTTGAAGCGTATCAGATGATGAACTCAAGTTCTCCATTTTTTTATTTTGAGCAGCCAGGATTAACTCCATCTGAGTCATCTTGTATGTGAGAATTGTTTGCAGCATGCTTGATGAAGAGCTTAGATTCTCAATCTTTTGAGATTGACTTGCCAGTATCTCTTCCATCCTTGGCTCTATCTTTTTTAACTCATCCAGGATTGGTGTGAAATCAACCACTGGAGTTTGTATAACATTTTCCAACTGAACTGGGTGCTCCAACTGAGCCTCAGTCTGCATATCATAAACATCAGATTTAAAGCTAGGTACTTCAGTAACTTCGGCATAATGTATAACAGTGCCAAAAGGTACCTGAAGAGTGCTAACTTCAGTCTGAGGTTGTCTGATATCAGTTGGTTCAACATCAGTATATGTCACTATCTGACTCTCAGTTTTCTTCTCTTTCTCAGTATCTGTCTGAGGTTCCTTCTCCTTCTCAGATTTCTTTCTGCGTCATCTCCCTTATCCTTATCTTTGTTTTGATCATGAAAGCTGGAAGCATCTTCTCCTTCAGTAGCTTTCTTTTCGGCTAGCTTCTTTTTCACCAGATCATCGAAATCAGCAGCTTTCATTCTCAGCTTGGTTTTCCTGAAACCTGAGAATTCAGTTAAAGCAGCTGTCTCAGCATTCCACCACTCTTCTCCTCTGTATGAAGAAATGTTCAACATCTCCGGGAGTGTTTGATTCAGAATATACACTGTCGTTCTGAGCCTGAAGAACATATCCTGAAGGTCAGGATAGGCATTCAGCTCAGGGTATCTGTCCAAGATGAACCGTTCCCCCTTGCTTCGCCATTCAGTCTCTTCGGCTTCTCCCTTCTTCAATCTTGGGCTTTCAGGAGCAGTAGGTTCAGAGTGTATGAGTTCCAGAGCTGATGGATCAAGAAATGGTTCATTCAGAAGCAAATCCAAGTTCAGAAATTCCTGAGGTTCAGACTGATCTAACGTCTGAACAGGTCTTTCTTCAGTGGGGATCTGAGGTCCCTTGAAGATTTCTTGAGAGATTTTATCTGAGCTCAGAGAGGTTTCGAGTACCTCAGAAAAAACCTGCTCCTCAGTTTCTTGCTCCTGCACATTTGTCACTACCTGAGCAAGAACCTGAAGTGGAGATTTCAACCCTTGCTGGCCTTTAGGTTGAAATTCTTTAGTTTCACGGGCCTCCTTCTCAGCAATAGTTTGAAGCCTTCTTCGCTTCTGAGGAGCCAGTGCTTTCTTCTTCAGTTTCTCACCTTTTTCTCTTTTAATTTGCATCAGGGCTTTCCCCCTAGCTTGTTTGGCTTCTTCATCAGTTTCCTCTTCAGCAGTCTCCTCCTGAGACTCAGAGTTTTTCTCTTTCTTTCCTCTCAAAGTCTTCTTTGTTGGATTGAACATGATATTTGACTTTGGAAAGGAAGTGGAATCAGCAAAAATGTCCTCCTCTTCCCTGCACGTTTCCAAGATAAATGCAATCTTGGTTGCATGTTGAATCTTTCCTTTGATAACTACAGAGCCATTCACCTTCTGAATTTGTTTGGCTTGATCACTCACCACCTTGATCAAATAGTGCAACCAATTGAATGTCGTAGTAGGTGAATCTTCAATCGCAGCCATTAGCCTTAACTTAGGCGTGCTTATCTATTCGAAACTACCAGATCTACTCATGATGCATTTGCTTACAATATCCAACAGTACACGATATTTAGGCTTCAAATGCTTCTTATTCAGAGTAGCTTCAAACTTTACTGGATGCTCAGTAATTTTATCCAAGTACTCTTGTTCCCTACCCATCATGTATACCGTAGGGTCTTCACCTCTATCACTTAACTCATATATGGCATTTAGATTCTTAGGAATAATATATAATTCCCTAACAAAATCCACATATTTTGAACCATGCTCCAAATGCGAGACTGTAATATGAGACTCTATGCAATTCTCATCATCTAACTGCATATTAGAAACAAACTCAATTACCTCTTTTGCATATTCGGCCTCTGGTTGATTCGCAACCAGGCATGTAAGCTTTGCCAAACGAATCATATGCAACGCCTCCTCCTCGTGAGTTGTATTGGATGTGCTTTCTAGAGAGACAACATATTCGTACCATGGTTTGTTTGAAATGGCGAGTTTGTCATATACAGAGAGTGTCATTTTTTGGAGATTTTTGAGTGAAGGGTTTTGAGATAGGTAAAAATTTCTGGGCAATCGAAGGTTTCGAAGAAGAGTGTTTGTGACGATGAAGGCCTTTTTGAAATAGGGCTTGAATGAAATCTTTTCAATGGATATAGGATTTTGATTTATTGAAAATCGCGTAGATGAAGAAATCGACGGTTGAGATTAAACACCGGCTAAAACGGGTATTTGAAAGGACGATTTCGCAAATACTAAGCCGCCAATTTATCCCTATTGGTGATTAATGAACAGTGCATTTAATTATTGTTCCTGTAGACCATTGACTTTTCTCGTGGATTTCAAAGGTCCCGCCCAATTATTTCTTTAGGTGTTTTGTCATTTATTGCCAATGATTACTGAGATTCAGATAGACAATAAATGTGGTGCATGAGTCAATAACCTCTTCAGACTAATTTTCTCCATCAGTCTTACTGAGTTTTGACTTTGATAAAATGTCAATATAATACTGAGTACTGAACTTCAGGATTACTGAGTTTCCCAAGACTCAGTTGTTCTGGACTCTCAATTTTATCCTGAGTTTTTCAGTAAAAACCTGAGAAAACTTCATGCATCTGAAAACCTTCAATTTTTCAGATTTGCTTTATTCACCTGGATCCAACATACCTAATTCAACTGATAGTTCCTGAAATCTTGATTCAGCCAAAGGTTTAGTCAAGATATCAGCTCTCTGTTTATCAGTATGAATTTTCTCCATTATGATGTCTTTCTTCTCAACATGATCTCTGATGAAGTGATGTCTGATATCAACATGCTTACATCTGGTGTGCAATACATAATTTTGTGTAATAGCAATTGCACTATTATTATCACAAAATATAGGTACTTCATTGCCTATAATCTTATAATCCCTCAATTGTTGTCTGAGCCAAAGAATCTGTGCACAACAGCTTCCTGCAGCCATGTATTCAGCTTCAGTAGTACTGGTTGCTACTGAGGTCTGTTTCTTTGAAAACCATGATATCAGTTTACTTCCAAGAAATTGACAAGTTCATGTGGTAGACTTCCTGTCAATTTTACATCCTCCATAGTCAGCATCTGAGTAACCAGTTAATTCAAGGTTATCATCAGCTGGATACCATAATCCTCTATTCACAGTGACTTTAAGATATTTCAGAATCTTTTTGGCAGCCTCCATGTGACTAGCCTTAGGATTAGCTTGGTATCTGGCACATATCCCAACAGCAAATGTTATATCAGGTCTGCTTGCAGTGAGATATAGCAATGATCCAATGATCCCTCTATAATCAGTGTGATTTACTGATTTGCCTTCAGGATCAGGATCCATCTTGTAGTTAGTATTCATAGGAATTCTAACTGCATTGCAATTCTGTACACCATACTTTGCAATCAGATCTCTGGTGTATTTTGCTTGATTGATGAATATTCCTTCCTTAGTTTGTTTCACATGAAGTCCAAAAAGAAATTCATCTCCCCCATCATTGATATCTCAAACTTTCCTTTCATCAGGGTAGAAAACTTTTCACAGAACTGATGATTTGGAGATCCAAATATGATGTCATCCACATAAATCTGAACAAGTAAGATGTCTTTCCCATCTTCTATCCTGAACAGAGTTCTATCAACAGTTTATTTGATAAAACCATGGTCAGAAAGAAACTGAGAAATGGTATCATACCATGCTCTGGGTGCTTGCTTAAGACCATACAAGGCTTTCCTAAGCCTGTAAACTTGGTCATTCTGTCTGAAACCAGGAGGTTGTTCCACATAAACCTCTTCCTTAAGCACACCATTCAGAAATGCACTTTTCACATCCATCTGATAGACTGTGAATTTCATGTGGGCAGCATATGCAAGAAACAATCTGATGGCTTCTAGTCTTGCAACAGGTGCAAAGGTTTCATCATAATCCAAGCCTTCTTCTTGGGAATAACCTTGTGCAACTAGCCTTGCCTTGTTTCTCACAATGTTGTTGTTTTCATCTCTCTTATTCTTGAACACCCACTTAGTTCCAATCACATTGTGCCTCTTAGGTCTATCCACTAGCTCCCAAACTTCATTCCTTAAGAACTGATTCAATTCTTCTTGCATAGCAACAATCCAGAATGAGTCTTGTAGAGCTTCTTCAATCACAGTAGGTTCTTTTTCAGATAGGAAGCAGCAGAACAAAGCACTTTCACCATGGAACCGTCTTGTCTTTACTCCTTCTGATAGATCACCCACATTCTGACTTGTAGGATGGATATCCAACCAATTTCTCTTGGATGTTCCCCCTTTAGTAGTGTCCTCAACATCAGAAATGTTAGGTTCAGGCAGTTCATTAAATTCAGGGAACAACAGAAAATGAGAAAGGGGATCATCTTCCTCAGGGGAAATTCCATTCAGAACATTGTCAGAGACATTTGTTCCCCCTTGGTTGATAGATTCAGAGTTTGCCTCAGCTGTGACCACATCTTCATCGGCATTACATACCTGAGTCTGAACTAGTGTATGTTTAGATTGGTCAGTTTCAGTGTGTTGGCTTTCTTTCAGTGGAGAATTTCCATCCTGAGTCTCACCATCCTGAGTTTTTCCATCCTGAACTTCTTTGTCTAGGTCTGATTCACTCCATTCATAGAAAGTGAGTGACTTCTTCTTTTCAGGTTCAGAGGATTTCTTTTTCAGGCTAAGTCTGGTGATTCTCTTGGTCAGTTCTCCTGAGTCATGTTCCTGTTTCTTCTGAACACAAGTAGATTCATCAAAAACAACATGATGTGTTTCCTCCATAATAAGAGTCCTACAGTTGTAAACTCTGAAGGCTTTACTGACTTCAGAATATCCTAAGAATATCCCTTCATTAGCTTTGCTATCAAAAGTTTTCAACTGATCTTTACCATTATTGTGTATGAAACACTTGCAACCAAACACACGAAAGAAAGAAACAAGAGGCTTCCTTTCATTCCACAAACTCATAAGGAGTTTTTCCTTGATTCTTGGTCAACATGGATGCATTACGAGAGTAGCATGCAGTGTTGATAGCTTCAACCCAAAATCTCTTAGGAATATCAGCTTCAACAATCATTGTTCTTCCAGCTTCTTTTGAGTCCTATTTCTTCTTTCAAAGAACACCATTACATTTGTGGGGTCCTTGCGGTGATGTTTCATGAGCTATTCCATTTCTTTGCACAATAATCGGATATAATTTGGTTGATAAATTCGGTTCCTTTATCCGATCGATCTTGACCACACTTTTTTTTTTTTTTTGATCTTGAGCCTTTTCATGAGTTCAGGCGCTTTTTATGCGAGTCTCTTTTTCTTCTTGAGTAAGAATATGACCCATGTGTATCTAGAGTAGTCATCAACTACCACAAGTGTGTATTTTCTGTCATTAGTGCTCACAGGTGTTACTGGACCAAAGAGATCCATATGTAACAGTTGTAGTATTCTATCAGTAGAAACATCTACTTTGCTTTTGAAAGATGCTCTGATTTGTTTTCCTTTCTGACAAACATCACATACATGATCTTTACTGAACACTTTATTGGGTAACCCCCTCACAAGTGCTAATCTTGCAAGTTTGTTCAGGGTTTTGAAGTTTAAGTGATTCAGTCTTTTGTGCCACAACCAACTGGTATCAGTGGAACTTTTTGCAACCAAACATGTATCTTTAGGAGTTGAACTCCAATCAGCAAGATACACATTTCCTTTTCTAGTACCAGTCAGTAAAATTTTTTGTGAAGCATTGTCTTTTACATAACATAAGTTCTTTGAGAACTCAACATGAATCCTTTGTCCGAAATTGGGCGATAGAAAGCAAATTATGTTTTAGACCAGACACATATGAAACACCATGGATATGAACAGAGTCAACTTCAAGAGTTCCATATCCTTCAGTTTGTCCTTTGGAATTGTCTCCAAATGTGATCTGAGGGCCTTTTTGCTCAACATAGTCAGTGATTAGTTGCTTATATCTTGTCATATGTCTTGAACATCCTTTGTCGGATACCCATACAAAGGTGCCAATTCATTTCCACTCATCAGTGCTATGTTGTATTCATTCAGCTCAATGCCCTTTTCCTTTACCTGAAAAACATATCAGTTTTTAGGTACCCATTTGGTGTAGGGTCCTACCAGGTTAGCTGTACCTTTTGGAACCCAAATCTGTCTGATAACTCAAATTACTTTAGAGTGGCTGATTTGTCTCCCATAAACATCTACATACACATTCACTACCCTAGGTGCCTTGGCAGTACCTTGTGTATGAGTGCCAGCCTTAGCATGAACATGAGCCTTAGAGTTCTTCTTGGGTTCAGGTTTTTTGTTCAAGTGTCTTAGCTTTGGTGCAGCTGGTCTCTGTCTCTGCTGACTTGGGTTCAGGAAACCTTTACTCTTAGACAAGTGGGGTTTAGGTTGCCTGTACTGAAATTGGGGTCTTTCAATAATCTGAGGACTTGGTCTTTTCAGTTGAGAATATCTCTGCTGAGTGTTTCTCTTCTGAAAATTCCTCTGATGGTTCAAAGTCTGAGATCTCTTTGAGTTGGTATTCTTAGCTTTGAGGCTTTGAAATCTTGGCTTTAAAAATTTCCTATTGAGTGTTCAAATTTTCTAGCCTTTTCCTGAGGTTTGGGCTTTCTTTCCTGAACCTTCAGTTTTTCTGAAACCATAGGTCCTTTACCCTTGTCTAAAACCTTGAAATTAACATTCTTGGTGAGAAGATTTGATGCCACTGGTTTAACAAAGACAGTCTTGGTGCTACTAGAAGCAGCATTCAGAAGAACTTGTGAGGTTCCCCCTGGAATGTATCCCAATCCAGCTTTTATAGTTGCAGGTCTTTGATAACTCTGAATTTCATCTATTACTTTAGATGCAGAATTCAATAGAGCTAACTTTCTCTGCGCACTATCCTCACATTTCTTTAGAGTTTCATGCTTCTCAAAGAGGTCATTGAACTCAGTTCTGATAAGCTGAATCTCTTTAGTGGATTTCTCTAATTTTCCATTCAGGATCTCTATCACCTTCTCTTTTTCTGGGAGTTGTCCTTTCAGAACATCCAGTTCATCAGTAGTTCCCATCAATTGAGAAGTGATCTCAGCATTTTTAGAGTCTTTCCACTTGATTCTCGTGATCGGTTCCTTGTTTACGCTCTTGAGTTTGATGAGTAGTTCTTGTAATACGAGAATAGTCCTTCATAAGATTCTCAAGCGAATCCATCGGTCAAATTCTTTATTTCATAGTTGAACTTGAGAACTCATATGCTTGTGTAGGAGCAACAACAGAGATAGAAGAATTTACCTCCTCTACAGCCATAAGACAGACATCATCACTGTCACTGTTTGAGAAAATCTCATCTGAGGAACTGGAACCTTCTTCAAAATGTTCTTCCTCTTCTGCAATCATAGCTTTCTTGCTGGAGATCTTCCTGTCTCTCTTGGCTTGTCTCTCCTTTCTTTCTTTAGCTTTTCATTTCGGGACGGTCATATTGAAAGTGACATTTCTTCGGCGGTTGTAGCATCTGTTTGGTATCATCATCCCGATCACTTTTCCTCCTTGGTCTTGGAGTCCTTCTTCTTGGATGAGGATCCTTGACTTTTGTGGTCCTTCCTTTTCTCGGTATATCGTCCAAAACTTTCCGAAGTTTCTCTTGTACCTGTGATTCCTGTAGTATTTCTTATATTTTCCATATCTGGCTATTGAGTCTTTCAAACCTCCTTCCCATCAGTACTAGCTTATCCTCTTCCTCATCCTGATTTCTGGCAAGTGAGTTTTCAGACTCTCTAGCTTTACAGGGTTTCTCTTTGGCTTTAAAAGCCACATTCTTGCTAGATGAAGAATCATCTTTCCTTGTCGATTTCTTAGTTTTCTTGTCAATCACAAACTCATAAGCTTTCAGTTCAGAGAAAACTTGTTGGTATGGCATGGAATCAATATTTTTGGTGTTTTCAATCACCACATCATGTATATCCCATTTCTTAGACAATCCTCTAAGAATTTTCAGTGCCACTTCTCTCTGTGGGTATCTTTTCCCAAGAGCACTCAGATCATTCATGATCTTTAGTGAATCTGACCTCAAGTTTGTCAATGGACTCACCATCTTCCATTTCAAAGCCAAACTTTCCAATAGCAATAGAAAGTTTATTTTCCTTAATATGATCTGTGCCTTGACAAATAATAGCAAGTGTGTCTCCTATTTCTTTTGCAGTTTCACAGTGAGAAATCATTCCCATAACACCATCATCAATAGTGCTATACAAAGTATCTTTAGCAATGTAGTCCAGATTGACTAACTTTCTCTCATCAGAGTCAGTTGGTCATCGATTTAGGAAATTCATCCTGTGATCATTTCTCTCAAGATGTTGATTACGAAATTTACAACGAAAAATTTGAATGGTCCTTCGAAACCACTCTCCACATTCTTTCATGTTTTGAATACAGATGAGCCTTCATTCTCAGTCTCCATAGGTCATAGCTCTCAATAGAGAACATAGGAAATTTTTAGAAGGCATGATGACTGAGCCTTGTAAGATATCAGCAAATTGATCTATTCAGTAGACCACCAAAGTCTTTCAGCAAATAGACTATGGCTACCAAAGCAAGTGGTCAAAATGAACCCCTTTGCTCGATACCACTTGTTGGTCCGGTGCTAACGAAGTCTCACACGTGTATGGGGGAATACACATGTTCAAAGTGATTTTTAAAAACTTTTTTTCTTTCACTGAGGTCAGATGGGTCGATTATCGATAATTTTGCCCTGAGAAGCACGGAATGCCCCGAAGTCAAAGTTCATCGAGACAATGATCCGAAGCCGCTTTTGAAGCTTCAGAGATTAGCCCAACCCGAACTCGAGTTTATCGGAGATCCCGAGGAGCTTGGATCGAGATAATTATCTTCTTGAACCCTCGGTAGAGTTAGTTCGATTTGGTAACTATCTGTTTCTAGCTACTCAAGTGTGCAGAATGGTTGGCCCTAAGTTTATACTAGTTTTAGCTTTGCTGAAAATCATCCCTTCGATAAAACAGTGATTAAGGCTATGATCAATTTGATGCAAGTTCAATGGATTGGTTCCAACTGAATATCAGTTAAATATGCTTTCAGTGAAAAACATGCAACAAATTAGAATGCAGTACAGAAAGCAAACAACACAACAATTGTAGTGGTTCAGAGACTCAAGCTCCTACGTCCACTCTCTCTGATCTTCAGAGAAATTCCTTAACCACTACCTAAAGCTTTCAGGTTAACTCACTGTAGCTTACTCACTTTTCTACCTTGAGTTTTCTGGCTGACTCACTGCAGCTTACTAACTCAAACACACACAAGTGTTCAGACTACCACAAGTAGCTTACTAACTTCTTCTCTAGAGTTTTCTGGCTAACTCACTGTAGCTTACTAACTCTTCACAACTCTAACTCACCAACAAATCACACACAAACTACCTTAACAAAGGGTTTGGGTTTTGGGTTGGTTTCCAACTAGGGTGAGATATTCTTTACAATAAGAACAAATGTAAAGGCTAGGATATCTCTTCTAAGCTTTGGATATTTCTATCAATCCAGGCTTAGAATAGTGAGCTCTCTCCAATGTGAAACACTTGGAAAATTCTAGGGTTTTCGAGTGCTTCAATTTGCAATAATACGAATGAGCTCTTGAGTTGCTTGAAATTTCCCGTAACCTCTCAATGTAGAAGGTCACTGGTATTTATAGGCAACCTTCACCAAGGTCACTCTTTAAAAACTATCCGTTGGAGGAGATAGTATCAAGGGTTTCCTCTTCGGATGTTTGATGAACGGCTAGTTCCTTTTGTCTGCATATGAATGTTTTGGGTAATGTCTACTTTTCTGAACATTTGCGTTTTTCTCAGTTTTTGTAGTCTTCAGATAGATTATATTCAGTGCCTCTGTGTTAAGATTATACTGGAAAGTATGCTTTTTACTTTGTATAATCGAAACTGAATTTTCAGACTTATTTACTGAAATAAATTGTTTATCACTGATGCTTTAAATATTATCGAATGTTACATATATTTACTGCATAACTGTTCAACAAGTCGTACGTGTTACATTGTAGTTAATTTAGTGATACCAGATCACAGAAGATTAAATTAACAGTCCCTTGTAACTAAAAGTACGCCATTCACGACCTAGATGGAAATGAACAACCCATCGTGAAAGGTTGAAGTGTAAGGCTCAGATTGGCTTGTCTTGACCAAGAGATTACACTAGTGCATGACTGATGCACTGAATAGGACCTACAGGAGGATAAATTCTTTAGAACTGAACAAGGAAGAATTAGACCTCAGTGGTTCGTTATTTCTTAATCTTCGTCCCTTAAATAGGATCACGTGGGATTGGTAACTATTGCTTTGACTTATCATGGGTAGCGAATCAATGAGATTCAATACTTTTATCTTGGGCAATATTATTAGTCACATGTGATTGCTAAGATTTAATACGAAGAATCGTGTGCAAGTACGCTTGTTCGATTTGCCCCCTTGGGAGGTTCATAAACTTTATCATACCAAATCTTGCTAGTGGAATTAGTTTCCGGTATGGATAATAATGTTGAACAATTCCTTGACCAAGGATAAAAGATATTAATTAATGGAAAGCTATTTCAGTGGCTTGAATTAATTAATGGGCTAGATAATCTTAAACACGGGAAATAATGACCGGGAGCCATATTGACTGTAATATGGGTTAAGATGGATAGTGCAATATTAATTATGTAGTGGGATTAATTAATATTTATGGGCTTGAATTATATTGTGGCTCAATATTAGATATTCAAGGTCCATTAGAAGGTCCAATCTTAATTCTCTTAAAGGCCCCCTGAGTAGCCCAACATATAGTCCATTAACTGAAAATGTGATTAAAATAAAATAAATATTGTTGCTTATTTTTCCAACCAAAATTTCAAAATTCATAGATATGTTGGGAGAAAGATTTTCTTTGAATTTTGTTATGGAATGAAGATATGTATTCTTGGAATACAAGATTATCTCATTAAATGCAAGAAATCTCCCACTAGGTTATCTATGATGAGTTTTTCGAAAATTTGAAATAATGGGCAAGAAAGATTTTCTTGATTTTCTTGAAAAGATATTATGGAAGATATGTATTTCTTGAAATACAAGAATATCTCATAAATTCAAGAAGATCCAAATCTTGGTTTCTTGAAACCCCGTATATTAAAAAAATATCCATATTATATAAGTAGGTGGGATTTTTGTGGAATATTATAATTATGGGAAAAAGAATATAGGAGATATATTCAAGATTTCTTGGTGATCAAGAAAAGATTTTCCCACATTGTTTTCATCACAAAATTTCGACCACCCTAGTATCTATAAATAGGGGATGATTCTTTCATTCCCAAGTACAATTTCATGTGCTGGAAAAATTAGTAAATCCACAAAGGTGGTGCAACATAATTTATTTTCCTTTTGTTAAATCGTTCACAAGAATCCTTCCCACGGATAGTCTAAGCGAGGGCTAAGGGAATACTTGAGAAGTCCTTACGGTTAGTCTATCAAACAACACCGTTGCCATCCCAAGAAATGCGTTCACGTAAACTCGTAGAATAAAATCATCGTAGGTTTTCGTGAATTATTATATGCATAATATGTTGTTGGATTATTATTTGAATTAATATAGGATTAATTCATGCTAGTAATAATTATAAGAATTAAATTTGTATTTAAATATTCACCCCGAATAGATCTGTGCAAACTATTCCCCAACACTCTAAACATTCAGGTTATCTTGAGTATTGATATCTCACCGAAGTCTTCATTAACTCTTTGGGTCTTGATGTCTTACGAGTCTTTGATGTCTTGATGACATCTTGAGTCTTTCTTGATGTCTTTAGTGACATCTTGAGTCTTGATGTCTTGATGACATATCCGAGTCTTCAATGTCTTGATGACAACCGAGTCTTGATGTCTTGGTGACATCTTGAGTCTTCAATGTCTTGATGACATCTTGAGTCTTCAATGTCTTGGTGTCTTGATGATGACATCGAGTCTTCAAAGTGTCTTAAAGATCTAACCTGATCTATATCTGCTGATTATACATGGTGCAGATAACTTCCTGAACAATCTATACTGAAACCTGACTCAGTCTATCAAAATTATCCTGAATATGTCATACTCAGGGGTTTTGAGATCTAATCAAAACTTCTTTATTAAATTCATCTCCCAACAAAATCATTGCAAACATGCTCATTCCATATGCTCCACACTATGCCTATCCACAAAGTATCCGCAATTCTCGATCATTTCCAAAGTCAAAGACTGATTTGTGATGTACAAAGTGGTTAACGGTATATTTATTTCCCCAATTCCTCATCCATCCTACATAAGCCGTACAGTAGCCCAAACCTGAACTTGGATAAAAAATTAAGCCTTCAAATATGTAATTAAACACACTCAATAAACATGAATCTGAATTGATGTTGTAGCGCCTCGAAAATCGACCCCACTCAGTTAGGGAAAAAAAATCATTTGAGATTGGAATAATTTTAACTTTATACTTAAAGTGAGTAAAGCGGAAGACAACATCATAAAACATGAGTCTATTTTTTATATATATATATATACGTATATATTGTTGTATTAAAGTGCCTAATCATGCTCGTGTCTAACTCATGAATTACCCACATTTCTAAGCCAAACACTTACTTAAATAAGACAATTCCAAAAGTAGTATATTATGACTAACTTAATATAAGAAGAGATGTCATTTAGGATAACTATCATGCATGCAATTTTAACATTAAAAGGGTCGACACATTAACCTAGGGGTTTGAAAAAGACTTGATTACTTGAACTAGCAATATTCACATAATTATGAAATCAAACATTCAAAACAATAGTTTAACAACTCAAATGACTGACTAGTAGTTTGCAAAAGAATCAAGCACTTATTCTAAAAATTCATACATAATTCAAAACCATAATTTAAGACAAACTAATACTTAATCCATTTCTTACATAAGTAGTAAAACACACTAAATAGATTTAACGGAGTCTCCCCAGTCAGTCACATGTATGTCTCGTCGTCAACAGGATTTGAAAAAGTTAAAGTAGCATCATGAGTCTTCCCGCGGAGAGGAAGCCCAGTGGGATAACACTTAATATGCAACTGTATTAAGAAAGTCATTTGATGCGAAAGAAAAGAGTACATGCCAAGGCCCGTCGACCCGGCTATTCCACACAGCGTAATTCCACACAGCATAATCCACACAGCGTAATCCACATAGCATAATCCACACGGAGCAAAATCCGAAGATCTGCTTATTTGCATCTTACACATAAATTAAACTAACTAATACAAAAACAATTAAATGTTACCCACTTTCTTGACGTTCGGATGTGGTAGGATAGCTTCTTCAGAGTCCGATTGTCTCGCACTACACTCGACATATTCATATATCTTTCAGTCTGTTAAATCTTTAAAAGTTTCAATGTACACATATTGTTTTCACTTTCTCTTGTAATCTAATTAAACACATATATACCTTAATTATTCCCACCTTTATTTTATAAATATTTCTACTAACTGAATCAAACTTCAAGAAATTCGAGTTGCGGAACTAGGCAAATTGACATGGATATACACGTTGAATCGTAACACTTAAGTAAGTATCCCACACCTCAAAAATGAATCACAATAGTATTTTAAAATTCCCATAACAAGTACAATTGGTTCATTTTGGAGTGCTAATATTCTTATTTAACTAGGTGATTAAATAAAACAATCTACGAACTTACTTCTATATATTAAACTTTCTCAAAAGATAGCTTGTAGTAGATAATTTACAAACAAATACAAACACATCAGAATATTATGAAATTTATACAGTAGGTTAATGACACATATAGCTTCATATCATAAAAATTTCAATTCAAAGTGTATTGTAGATCTTTTCTTGTGATTTTCACAAGTGGACAAACAGATTACGAATAGGGCCTTCATCAAGTCATTTTCTAAATTTTGGTAGAAATTGTGTATTTATCATAAAAATATAAGACAAAATCCTTTGTAACCATAAGAGTCAGTAGTAATACCAGTAAAATAATCACAATTTAAATCTTTGAATTTCCTATTTAATGGTATAATGTTCTAGAGCCTTAAAACTGTCCGTTTCTCACTGTGCATGTACTGTTTTCTAGAAAAATCATTAAAAATATAATATAACTTCAAATTTACCCAAATAACATTCATATGATAGATAAGATGCAATAGAACAACATAGTCGAAATTAAATTTCAAATACAAAGTTATCTGCACCCAGTAAATTCTACAATCTTCGTCAAAAACAGGGCCGACTTTTCTGTTGTGTTAATAAAAAATTCATATATAATTGAAAACAACTCCAAATATTCCAATAATTATGAAGTTGTAGTATTAAAATCAATAATTATTAAAAATTTGAAAAAGGCACTGTTTATCAAGAAATAATAGCACGAACAATTTAATTTAGATTCCAACATGAAGCTACATGCACATCACCCAAATCATGATGAAAATGAACATAATCAAATACCGTAATATAAATTATATCTTTTGCCCCTCCCATTGTATTTTTGTGTTTTTAAATTAAATTTGCAACCATAATTTACGCAATTTTTTTTATATATGTATATGTATATTTTAACAAAAATCTCTGTACAAAAAGAAGTAAAAATAATAAGTTGAGAATAGAGAAGAACAAAAAATTCATTTCAATCCAATAGCTAGTGAAAAAACAATAATAAGTTGAGAATAAAGAAGAACAAAATTATTATGTATCGCCATAAAAAGTCCAAAATCAATTTTAATCAACACGAATTGGATGCGTCTCCACAAAAGTCCATTGCTTCAAGAAAATGTGTTAGATGATCCAATGGCACCTACATCAAATAAAATATGAATTTCAACTAGTTAATTTTTTTTTATATAAAGTAAAGATCATACCATTAAAATTTCAGTGAATTTGAGTTGACTTCTATTTGTTTTGAAACTTTGATAAGATATTGGAGGTGCTGAACAAGATACATTCCCTTCTTTTTTTATTGTGGCTCGATTTCGCAGTTTATCTTCTCCGCATTGCTTCTGGTTTTGAAAATTGTGATTTCTTTAATCCTTGTGAATCTAGCTCTAAGATTAACAATTATGAAGTCCAAATTCATCCATGTTCAAATCGTCATTGAAATACTACAACCTGAAAATTGCAATTTATTAAAAAAAAAAAAACAAGTGAAAATTCGTTGAAAGATGTGTATATATCATCGACCTCCTACTCCAATTTCAAAAGATCATACACATATTTTGTTAAGCAAGAAATGAAATCCCTGAAACAAAGAAAATCCTACAAAAATGGGGCATGGAGAAATCGGAGAATGTCCATTGCAATACAATTATACACGTGAAAAAAAAACGGAGGGCAGAGAGTAGAAGACGTAATCTTGATAACCCTAGAATATTAAAAACTAACTTAATTGAGACACGTAATTTGGGCATTGTCACTTTAACATTTTTGGAGGGTTGATTGTTGATTGTGCTAATTAGATATAGGCTTAATTTCGAATTTTGTTGTGGGTCCCATCCCGTGCATCCCACATGGGTATTGAAGAGGTGTGGCAAAGCCTATATTAAAGGTTAGTTGGATGTTGTGACCCAAGTGGGGGCATTAAAGTGAGTGGATTTCTGGGCGGGGCCGAATCGGCCAACTGGACCTGAGGCGTAACTTGCCTTGTATTGCCTCGCTCACTGGTACCAACCTTAATTTGCGAATTCCCTTTGCCCCAATTGGCCAATTGACTTCACTTCACCTGCCCTCAAAACTAACAATCTTTTTAAAAGAAATTATTTATATAAAATACTCAATAATATTTTAATTTTTTTTATGGTTAAATAATATAATTTGTAATTCAAAAAATATAAATTTTACTTGATCGACTCCACAAATTTATATATTCACACTCTAATTACAAATTTCCAAATAATTATTTGTAAACAACATTTGTTGTATACTTGTAAGGTCTCCCGAGACATGATATTTTTAATCTTCTTTTCCTTTTAGCTCTGAGACTGCAACATATAATTGTACGTGTGTGAAAACTAACTTGGGAAGATACAAACCTACAATTGAAAGAGATTGATACAAACTTTTATTTATCGTCATCGCAAAATATAATAAGATTGAAAATTGTTTCCTCTTATACTTTATAGGCATCGTTTGGTCTGAATTACTTAATATCATTTCTGGGATTAACGCCTTATTCTCAGTATTCTTTCCTGAAATTATTTGTACTTTAAAAATTATGATTTTCCATCTTTGTGACAATCAACCTCGTGCTATTGCACAAACCTGCATTTTCATCAATACTCCTGAGAAGCATTACAAACACTCCTTCCTTCAAAATGAAACTGTGGTTTGGTAGTCATTTGAGCACTTAATAGAGAAAATCTATAGAAATCAACTCTTCTTTAGCTCCACACTGAACCTTCATTCTGCAGACAATATTAAACTTTGATTAAATAACCAGGTGGCTTAGCCCACCTGGCCACTGAGCTCCTCATTTGAGTGGGAGACCCAGGTTTGATTCCCTCTGGGAACGAATTGGAGTTATGGGAGTTATAAGGTGGATTGGCGATTTCGTGGAGTATTTGGGTGTTTGGTGTACTAACTACTAACAATTAATATCTAACTTTGCCCGATCAAAAAAAATAAATTAAACTTTGATTAAATACTTCAAAATTTTATTTAGCTTAAATGAATCTATTCAATAATAATAACATTTTTTTATATTTTATATATGTAAAATACAAAAAATATATTAATTTACTATGTTAATTATATTTAAAGAAAAAAATGTAATTATTTGACACCAAATAAAAGAATATTAATACATTAATAAAATAAATTTAATTTTAAGATAAATTAATGTTTAAAATCACAATTTCTAAACACATATTTGTAAACAATATTAGTTGTAATTTTGCATGATTTTCCATCATAATCGCAACAGTGTTTTTTATTTTATTTGCTCTTCGCTCTTGAAACAACATTATGTAGTTGAACGGAAAAAATATTTTTTATGTCTATAACTATGGGGACTGATAATTTAAGGACAATAAGTTTCAGTTTGGGAAAAGTAGGTTAGATAGTTTCAGTATGATAAAAATATGCCCGTAAGTTTTGAGTTTACCCAAGTTTAGGTCCATAAATTTTGAGTTTTTTAAAAATTTGGCCTCTGTCTGTGTGAGAAAAATGATCTATATTTGCCAAAGAAAATTAATGTCCTACTTTTGTCAAAAGAAAAGTTAATATCCTACTTTCCAAAATTGAAACTTATTGTCCTTCCGTTAAGTTCACACTGTAATAAATAATATCAGAGGTATATTAAAATTGACAATGTAAGTAATTTGCCCTAAGTAATTGAATACATTCAGTTAAGTTGAAGCAAAGTCATTAGTTCACCATAAAATTTGCTATCGCTTTAATGCTAAAATTTGTAGCAGTTAGCTACCAAATTTTGTGTTGTGCATTGATTGAGTTTTAATTTATTTACTTTTTTAATTGAGTCAAACATATAATAGAGGGAAAAAATCATTTTTGGTCACTAAAGTTTTTTTTTTTTTCATTTGGTCATCCACCTTTACTCACTTTTAAAATTAGTCACCCAAGTTCATTTTCCCTCTCACATTAGGTCCTCCCGTCAGTCTATCCGTCTTTGATTAATGGAGCCAACAGGAAAAAACGCGAGCTCATTTATGGTATCAAAGAAACACCCCCAAAATTGACATCTCAGATTCTCTCTTTCCCCCCATTGTGCACATCCCTAATTTCTACAATTTCTCTTGGATCTCTCCAATCAAGGTTCCTATGAAAAATAGATAAGTTATATTGATGTGTGGGCATCTGTTCTTCAAGTGATCTTGCGATTTCGAGTGTTGCAAATTAAGTTCAAATTAATGGCGATCGAGAAGGGAAAAACTTTGAGCCTGCACTCCAATACGGTAAACTTCGATTGATTACTTGCTTTTAGGAATATAGGTTAAGTAATATGAGAATTAATTGGTTTATATTTTTGAACAATTATGCCTGTGATATTGGTGGGTGACCAAACCCGGAAAAACTTAAACTTTAGTGACCAAAAATTAATTTTTCTCTATAATAGATATAATTCCATAAGAGAAAATATGTACTAATTTTATACTGGCATATATTATTTTAATATTGACATAGAGTATTTTAACACTAAATAGAAAATGAGGAAAGAAGAGAGGCGAGCAAGTCGTCGCCCCAGTTTAAGATTAAAACTAGGTCAGAAGATGGGACGTGATCGAGCTCGCCCCCAGACCCTGAGGCGAGATCGGTATCAGTCTAACACCAAATTCTTATCAAGCAATAAATGTTATATATATAGTTGACTTTCTTAACCATGGTTAAGTAAGATGGAATCAGGGTTCCATGTTTTGTAGTATAAATAGAAGGCATTTAAGACACCATAAAAGATCCGAATTTATTACAAAGACAATCATATTATCACCCTCTCGTGCATTTATTTCCATGTATATTTATTGTTTGATTAGCTAAACTCACGTCTAATCTTAAATCACCTGTTTAAATAGCTATCAACAATTTTTAGACAATTTTATTTTCCTCTCTACACTTTAATTAAAATTTTCTTTTAACCCTAATCTATTTCAATTTCATTTATTTCTTCTTATATTTGATGTCTCCTTTTTTCCTTCTTTTCCTTTTACATTTTTCCTTTTTTCTTCATTTGTTTCTTATTATTATTTATTTCTTAAAAAATGTTTTATGCATCTTATGCGATTGCGAAATGACAAACTTATATGAGATCATGCATGAGACGGGGTACAACATAGCACAAATTACACCCACCCCTTCCAAAGTGTTAAAGCGTCAATGCCCAACTTATACCCCGTCTCACCCTGAGACGGTCTCATGCAAGTGTGCCTCTTGGGAAATTTGATAATGTGCTTAAAACTAATATTATATTTTTAATTAAAGATGTTCTTTTAGATTAATTAATGGTGGGTCGGGTTTTGGGGTTTAGAACCGACCCGGATCCATAAAACCCTTAATCTGAATAGCTGAACCAACTGCACTCTCGAATTCAACAAAAGTCGCAATAGCTGCTTCGCCCAGTCCTTCCAGCATCCCCTTGGCCTCATCACAAACCAATCACCAGCGTCCTCATCCATGAATAGCGTCTATAAATCATGTAAAACCTGAACCAACACTTCGTACATATCGAGAATCCTGAACAGTTTCTCAACGGACCTCTTGCCAATCGCAACCGCCTCACCCAACCTTTTGATGTCTCAAGAAAGTAAACTTCCTTGATCAAATCAGACTCGTAAAAGATATGCTCACACAGACGTTTCTCACTTGAGAGAAGGCCTCGAACAACCACTTTAACAGTTTGAATTCATATCTTCATCTTATCAAAACAGTTTGAACAACCACTGAATCCTCTGCACCTCCTCAATACTCGATTTCTCCACTCCGAGAATCGACAAACACTCATCCACAACATTACGCCTAACGCTACAATAGACCTGGCAACATTCCGATCGATTTGAGACTAAAATTGGACATTGTCAAAGTTATTGAGACTAAATCGACCACAAAAAAACTTATGGGACTAAATTTATTTGTGGCCAAAGTTATGGGACCATTTGTGATTCAAACTCTAACAATGTGTATAATGTGAAGTCTCATCACATACGCCAAAGACGAAAATCCGTGGAAAATATGTTAAAATCTAGTGTTGTAAGTTTGAGTTTGTGAGATCCAAAAGAAATACTACCGACCCATTAACAAAAGGTCTTTTAAGAGACAAAATAGAGTTTTCGTCTATGGGAATAGAGTTGAAGCCCCTGAAATTGATTACCACCCATGATGGCAACCCAACCTGGATTGTACCCCAATTCACAGGTTCAATGGGATAACCAAATTGTGGGGGGTGGTCGAACAAAACTCTCGGGAAAAGAGTTCCCAACCCACTTCTGTGGTGAAAGAGTGATAGACATGCCCTTTGAAGGATAAGCATTAGCTTTTAATGATCCTTATATGTTGATATGTGGAGTATGACATGATACTCCTAATAAGAGATCACCTATATCTAATGTAGAAGGGATCGCTCCTATGAGATGATTTGAGGGCTAAATCTCTAGTGTTTTGTTGAGTTCATTACGAAGTGGGTTGCGCAAGCTTCGCGATGATGTATAACTGATTAGGTATCGTAATTGCTTGTATTTATGTGATTTTGTTGCTCAATTTGATATGAATACATGCTTTTATTGCACTAATTTCACTTAATTGTGTCTAAATGTGGAGAAAGGGCGTGTTTGGTTTATTGTGTAGGAAACGAGTGGAAACGAGCTAGAATTGATTAAATAAACTGCTCTGATCTAGAATGATATAGGATAAGAGAGTTGAACCATGTGAAAGAGCTTGAAATGAGGGTCGCAACGCAAAAAGAACCAAGTCAATCGAAGTTCGGGAGCTCGAGTTATGGGCGAAACAAAAATGTCGCGCTGTTGGTGCAACTCGACTCGAGCCAGACTGCTCGAGTCGAGCTAGCAACTCGAGTCGAGCCAATGTGCTCTGCATTTTGAGGATTCGGAGTACAGAGAGTTGGGGGAAATTTTTGGCCAACTCGACCCGAGCAACTTGGCTCGAGTCGAGCTGCTGAAAATACAAAGCGCTGGCACGATTTATGGCCAGCTCGACCAACTGGAGGTCGAGCAACCCAGCTCGAGTCGAGCTGACCCAAAAAAGAAGATGCTGCCAAAAAGACCTAGGGACAAGTGCCAGAGGATTCCAAAGCATATAAAGGTCCAACTTCATTTTTTCCACATTCAGCAGCTGAGGGGAAGATAGGGTAGAGAGCAAGTGATACTTTTGAGAGCTGCAACTAATACATTTTCATATTTTTGCATTTTGCTTCCATAAATAGCTTAGATTATCATAAAATAGCATAGATATAGTGTTAATTTCATTTTTGAGCAAGAAACCAAGGAGTATTGATGGATTTTGTATGGATTGGTGCTTGAACTTCAATAGTAAGGTGTTTCTTTATTTTTATTGGTTGTTTGTTGCTTATTTTGATATGGGTTTCTTGTTTCCTTGCATATTAGCCATGGATTTTGCTTGTAGCACCATGGGCTAAGGTTCCTTTGTGTTTGGGTGTTGTGAATTGTGTTGATGGTTGATTAATTGCTTGCTAATGGTGGATTGTCTCTATTGATGGTTGTCTTTTGAATTATGGGTTGTTTAGTGATCAATATAGGTGAGTTGGGCTATTAACTTGTTCGGTTGTCTAGTTTACCACAACGAGAGTTGGGTAAATGTGGGTAGACGGATAGGTATTGGTTTGATTCCTGGATTTGAGTCAATTCACATCCTATTGCAACGATAGTTGGGTAGGATCGTTAGAATCCCCTTAGTTCACATTGATTCACTAGCTAGTAACTAGTATTGAAGATGAAGAAATTTATGAGAGTGATCTCTATGCTTCAAGTGGGAACATAAGGATAGGGAGTAGTTAGTTAGTTAGTTAGAGGACCCTTCTTTTGCAATTACCCGGGTGAGAAAGAGTGAATTCACATACCGATCTTAGGTGTTTAATGAAACCGGAACCTAGGCTTACCAAGTACGGTGATGGTTAATGAAGAGTGATCGTTCTTAGGGAGTAACCGGACGTAGAGACAACCACCTAGGCAATCGTTAATCGAACATCATCCGAGGATCAACACCCGAACACCTCTCACACTCAAAACACAAAACATTTTCATCTAGTTGTTTTACTTATTTGCTCGCTAGTTTATAGTTTTGTTATTTTTCTTACTTAGTGATAATTGCTTGTTTTTAAGTTTCCAACATGTTTCACACTATAATCATGCGCCGACACATAGCAATTGGGCTATACTCCACATCATAGTCCCGTGGATTGATATAAAACAGGGCACTTTTACGACCCCCTTATACTTGAGAGGTTAGTGTGGTAAAACACGTGTCAAGTTTTTGGTGTCATCACGAAGTGGGTTGCGCAAGGTTCACGATGATGTATAAAACGTGAGAAAATCAAAAAATTATAGCATGTGAATTGGAATGAGATCACCTATTCCATAATTGATGTTCCACTTTGTATTTCATAATGTGGATGGATGACACGTGGAATAATAAAAAATATCCAACAAACCACCATACCCGGGGTCCATGTGTTAAAGATTCAGAAGAGTGAAACACCAATGAAATACAAAAAGTAGAAGAGGGAAATCGAACCGGTGTGAATTGGCTAAATTAATTATGAGTTAATTTGTTAATTATCATGTCAATTATATTGCAAATGGTTTCCTATCTTCTTAATTGCAATATTATGAGGATTGATGAGTTAATCCACTATATAAGGTTGCCTTTCCACACAATCCAAAGAGAATTATCAATCTTCCACCTTCTCATATTTTTCCATTTTCTTGAGTTTTTTTATTTTGTGATGGTTCTAACTATGAAAAGTTCAAAGGAACATCTTCTCGTTGCTTCCGAAGTAGTGTGATTGGGTGTTCTATCTTGGGAGTTCATTGCTCTTGAAGGCATGAAGCTTAATAGGTGAGCAAATTGAGTTTAAGGGCAAGTGTTTTGCCACTGCCTTGTCCAGGATTTAATCCGAATTTATTCTTGTCTTTCACGTTATTTCCATAACTTTAACTTCTAAAAAGTTTTAATAAGTGCATTATATTGACGCTATAAAAGTTCTAACAATTATTGCATATATATCGCTGACAGAGATGCAAAAGTTGACGGGGACCTGATTTTGTGGAAAATGATAGTTCTAAATGTTTTTGAAATTAGGCACTGCTTAGGCTGACTACACCCCACCTAGGCGACCGAGTCAGAGGTTAGATGGTCAAGTCGGGAGCTAGGCGGGCTGCTCATTTTTATTTTTATTTTCGACAGGAGAAGTCGTCGTTTCAATTATTAATTAACAAAACTAAAGCACGCACTACAACATAAATTACATTATGTAACACCTCAAATATGTTACTTAATAGCTATAATGTGTTACTATATCAAATAAGTAACACTTTTAAGGGTGTTGCAATTGCTAATGCTGCCTAAAGTATAAAGTAACACTTTTTATAACTTATGTATCATTTTAAAAAAGTGTTAACATCAAGTAACACCTTATAGTAACACTTTAAAAAATGTTACTGTATGAACTTTAGGTACACTTTTTGTAAAAAAATAAATTATGAAAAAAGTGAAAAATTGTAGTTCCTTGGGATTGAACCTTTGACCTCAGGTTTTGATCAACTAACTCTTACCAACTGGGCTGATCTACTACATTTTGCATATTTTGGGTGTTAATTTTATTTAAATCGGATTTTCAGTTTTTTTTTTTACATTTCTTTTTTAAAAATAAGCATTGATAAATAATTCTCAATTGTATTGAACAATTTTACATTATAATTTAAAATAAAATTTAAATTATATATTTTTTATATATAATAAACATATATATTTTATTATGTTCATAAAAATTTAGTATATATATAAATGTAATGCACATAATACATATCGAATTTATTTATTATATATAATAAATAAAGTACATTTTATATGTTTATTTTATTTAAATAGTTAATACAAAATGTTACTAAAATATGTAACATATTTAAAAATGTTACCTTAAAAGTGTTACATATGTTAAAGTATCATATAAAAAGTGTTACCTCTTGTTAAAGTGTTGCTAAAAAGTGTTACACGCAAGTGTTACATAATAATAAAGTATTACATAAAGTGTTACATAATATATAAATAAGAATAATGATACTATAATGTGTTACATAAACTAAAAGTGTTACTACACAGTGTTACATAAAGTCAATTTTGTTGTAGTGACGACTAACATAAACCGCCCAAATTCAAATTGAGAAGGATATGTTCGCCGTCGTCGCCACCATTTGATCATTGTCCGCCCACCCAGACGCCCAATACTAAGGACTAAGGGTATTATCTGATAATGAGATGCTTTGTTTTTAGAATAAATTGATGATAAGAGAAATATTAACAATTTTTACTACACTAAAATTCCAAAATACGAATTTGTTTAGTTTTGTTCCATTAAATTAATTTTCTTGAACTCTATAATGGATAATGGGTCTAAAAAAATGTGTTTGAATTGTTATCTTGATTTGGGCGGTTGTACAATGAACTCATTAATTAATTTTGAAGTGTGTATTGAAAAATAGTGAATAAAATTCATTTAGATGCAAAAAAGAAAGGAAGGAAAAAAAAACGGGACCAACTTGTCCCCGCCTAGGCACTAGGCTGTCCGATTCCGCCCGACTACAAATATTTTTGACTTCTACATCATTGATCACCGGTTATAAATCTTCTAAACTCTTTAAAATCATAACACGTGAGACTACATTAATGAGATAAAATGTTTCTTGGTTTCAAAAATTTATCAATTGTCCAATTTTGGTCTCATTTTTACCAGAAAACATAAAATTTTATCATTTTCGGTCATGTTCAAGTCACGGAAAAGTTAGAATTGAGGGTTTTCGAGCTCATAGTTGATGTGAACGCTGACTGTTAAATAAAATTCCATTAAATAAAAATTAAAAGAGCGAGAAAATTCCTCCTAATTTGCGGAAAAAATATAATTTTGTTCAACAGACAGCGCCACGTCAGCTATGAGCTCATGAACCCTCATTTTTAACCGGCACACAACTTTATTAATGAAAGTGACAAAATTTTATGTTTTTCAATGAAAATGAGCCCAAAATTAAACAATTGACATAGTTATAAGATCAAAACTGAATAGTAAAATTTTGGAAACGAAAAACGGAGTACAGACAAATTACATGACAAAATATTTTTTTCTCCTACATTAATCTTACAAATAGCACATCATCAAGGACTCATCAACAAGAAACTCCCTGTATTCAGGTGATGAATTTTTTTATTTTTTTATTTTAACAACAAAAAATAAACACAATTTAATTAAAATTAAGAGAAATATTATAAAGGTTACGACAAAAGGTCCATATATTTTACTATGACAAAGTCTAGTATGAAAATTTTCATACATGAAATTTTTTTAATTTACAACCAAATTCTATAATTGGTGAAGTTAAGACAAATTTGAGTGGTTCATGGTTCACTCGGTCCAAGTGATTCCAAGTGATTCATGGTTCACCCGGCCCGAATAGGTCATAATTTAGGGTTCATTATTTAGTATTTAGGGTGTAGATGGTTGATTTAGGACAATTTTATAAATTTTTATACATGAAAATTTTCACAATAGACATACTCTTTTACTATTAATCAGTTTTGGTAAAAAAGAAACAAGCATTTAATGCTGGACTTAGCCATTTTGACCCATTTAGCCGTCAATTCTTGTAGTGTTCTATTGTTTGAGGAAAGAGCAGCTTAGCTTTTGGCTTTGGGAGCCAGGCCTAAAAAGCCAGTTGAGCCGCTGAGACTCAACGCGGAGAGAGAGAAATTAATTAATGTTGATCAACTGACATATATTGAAGGCTATCTTTTAAAAGCGGAAGTGGATGTTGACTCAGTCAGATTTAGTGCTTTCAATCGGACCGAGTCCGACCGGATCTCACCGCTATTAAAGCGGTTGAGCATATATATATATATATATATATATATATTTAAGCGAAGTCTAATGGCTGGGAGATGTAAGAGTTTAAAGAATTATAAATTAAAACTATTCATACTTGTCCAATTCAAAATTACCCTATGTCCATCTTTGATTCTCTATAAACAACTCTACACACACACCCCACACCCAAAAAACCCTATGTTCATACCCAATTAAAAAGCGGCTCGGATCCACTGTTCCAACACCGTATACCATCTACTATTCCACATCTTAGATGAATGACACATGTACATTTCACAATATCATAAATATAAAAATAACATCATAATATAACCATATAGACTATTTAAGAAATTATATCTATTTAAGCAAAACTGATTAATTTCTACCAAATCTAATTCCAAAAAGTCTTATAAAAATATTTATAATTAATTAATTTAAGCTATATATATATACATATAGAGTAATTAATAATAAAAAATTTAATTATTAATTGGAGTTGGTATTGTAATCAGTACGTGTCATATAAAATTTAAAATCCAATTAAAAAATATGAAAATTTATTAGAATAATAAAACATACTTTTTTTTATGTATTTATAATCTCATTAAAACATTTGTATGTCTTAATATTAAAATATATGTATATCAATGAGATATGTATAGGATTTCACATTTTAATATTTGTATTGGCTTGGATCCACTGTTCCAACACCTTATTTCATCTACTATTCCACATCTTAGATGAATGACACGTGTACATCCCACAATATCAATAAATATAAGAATAACATCCTAATATAACCAGACCGGACTATTTAAGAAATTATATCTATTTAAGCAAAACTAATTAATTCTTACCAAATCTCATTCCAAAAAAAAATTGTAAGAATATTTATAATTAATTAATTTAAGCTTATATATATATTAGTCAATAATTAAATTTGTTAATTATTAATTGGAATTTTTGTTTTATAATTTTAATCTATTATGTAACATTTAAATCCAATTAAAAAAATATGAAAAATTATTTTAAAAAATTGAGAACATATATTACAAAATAAAATATGAAAATTTTAATATTTAAAAATATTATAGAATTTTATAAGGAAATTCGATAAATGCATATAAAATTTGTATGTACTTATAATTAAATTTAAATACATATAAAATTTGTTCATATATCTTATACTTAAATTTGATATAATTAATATAAGATTTATACGAAACTAATACAAATATTAAAATGTGAAATCATATACATATCTCATTGATATACATATATTTTAAGATATTAAGACATACAAATGTTTTAATGTGAAATGTGATTATAAATACATAAAAAAAGTATGTTTTATTATTATAATAAATTTTTATATTTTTTAATTGGATTTTAAATTTTATATGATACGTACAGATTACAATATCAACTCCAATTAATAATTGAATTTTTTATTATTAATTACTCTATATGTATATATATAGCTTAAATTAATTAATTATAAATATTTTTATAAGACTTTTTGGAATTAGATTTGGTAGGAATTAATCAGTTTTGCTTAAATATATATAATTTCCTAAATAGTCTATCTGGTTATATTAGAATGTTATTCTTATATTTATTGATATTGTGAGATGTACATGTGTCCATCATCTAAGATGTGGAATAGTAAATGGAATACGGTGTTGGAACAGTGGATCCAAGCCGGTTTGAGTGTAGCGGTGATCGTCGGAGCTTTGATTCGAGCAGCACTTTCCCTAGCACACATTTTCATGTTCTCGTTATTAATTACTTTTGATTGAAGTAAATTATTCGTAAGTTTATCGATGACGTTAAACTCTATTTTTTAGATTTCCTTACTCGTGGGATTTTATTGAACTTTAAGGTTCATTTTTCAGCTTGACACAGTTTTAGCTTGACACAGTTTTAGAAAATAATTTTGTAAAACTGTTTATATAGTACTAAAAATCATCAAATAATTCAAAAAGGCCGATAAGAACATGTATTATTTGAATATGATTTTTATAAAATGATTTAGTGTGTACAAAAGTTCCAGTAATTCAATAAGTCAGTATGTTCTTCAGTTTCACAATATAAACTTCAAAAGATCATAACTCTATATTTACGAATCCAAACCTTATGAATTTTGAGTAACATGCTTATGGCTTGTTATAGTTTAGGACTACATTTTTAGATTTTCTATAAAAATTGTGCGTAACAAGTTAAAACTATCAGGAAAGTACGACAGTTTATTCACACACATATATATATATATTTTCGAGTAAAAATTAAAATAATCAATTTGATCAAATTTGAAATTTTATTAATTTGGTTTTTATTTAGGAAAGACATAGACTATCATGTGTACGGATTTGATCATATGCCTGCAGGTGGACACAAACTTATATGTCCACCGCTTATGTGGCGCGCCACATATGAAAGGTCTCCACCATCATTTAATTAGTTTCTTTAATTAATTCAATCTTCTCATTTATATATATTCCATATTTTACCCAATTTCATTAGTTATATTAAATTTCTTTTACCCGTTCCGGACTCAACCCGACCCGAACTCGAACCCGGCCCGAGTTGTTCATGGTTCACCCTGCCCGAATGGTTCATGGTTTAGGGTTCATAGTTTAGGGTTTAGGTTTATATAATTAATTTCATTAATTATATAAAAAAAATTACCCGAATTTTAACCCAACTGATAAGTCGAGTTTAATGAGTTATTATTGAGTTAAATTATAATCATTTTGTGGTTATTAATTTACTAATATTTTACTTTTACTCGACTTATTATATTTTGGTCTCGATACTTTGATTTTGTATTTTATGTGGATTTCAGGTTGTTTTTAGAGTCCTTTTTAGCTGGAGAAAAATTGGCAAATTGGATGCAAGTTACATGTAGACCGGAACCATAGAAACATGCAAACAGTGGACAAATCAACCGAGAGATCGAGCACAAATATCGCCCCATTCATTGCCATCATCAATACCAATGGCCAAAGAATAGGCCATGTGAACAAGTACCAAGGAGGCCATGAATGAGGGTCTTTATTCTTGCAAGATTTAAGGCCCCTTGGAGCACTATATAAAGCCTCATCTATTGGGCATTTCATATCAAGGAAGAAATGAGGAAAAAATTGGAGAGAATTGAGAGATGCAAGTGTTTGTTTATTTTTATTTTATTTCATTAGCCACATGTAGTGGTTAATTTTATATTCTAGCTCGAGGTGAGCCAAACCCTGAATGTTTTGATGTTTTAATTAATTAAGTATCGTCTTTCTTGTTTAACTCGTTTTCTTCGTTATTTAATCTTATATTATGCATGTGTAATTAATTGAATTATTAAGTTTGGTCATCCAAATATTTCTTTTGATTATTTCTAGCTAGATTACACTTTATAAATTCGTAATTGTTATTGTAACACCCCAAAATAAATTAGGACTTGTTAACATTACATGTAACTAATAGTGAGAAAGCTTTATAATATTAGTAAAAATCTATTAGAAAAACACATAATTACGTGTTGAAATTTTAGTAATATAATAATTTAATAATTAAAAATATTTGTTATATAATGTAAATAGAAATATAATGAAATAAATAAACCTATGTTACTAAGGATGAGCACACACGTGGACATATGTATCTACATAAATATGTAGATGGTTATCACTTGTTAACTAATAAATAATAAATAATAATGCCATGATTAATAATAATAGTCAAAGCTTATGGGGTAAGGAAGGTAGGGCGGTTTAGGGAGTAAATAGGAATAGGCCATTCACATATCTATCTTCCTATAACATAAATTGAAAACAAGATGCAGGAAAGAAAAAGGAAAGAGATAGAAAGAGGCGAGAGGAAAGGCTACTCAATTGGCTAATTGCAATAATTTAATTAGCATATTTAGTACATGAGGGGCTGCAGTAAGTTGACGTCAAAGGATTTCAGATCTCTTTAGGTGAGTTCTTACTGGTTTTACTAATTGTGGCTTTGTTTATAGAGAAATTAGTTGAAGCTAAACTCATTAATGAATTTGGTATAATATTATAATTGATAGTAAGAATATTACGAATTCGATAAGAATTAATGAAATAAGGAATTGTTTAGATATCTGATACCGTTCTATTTAAATTTAGAAATCATAATTTAGTAATTAAATTATCTTTCTAGTTGGATAAATGGTTAATTATAAGGAGATTAATTATGAATAATTAGATAAGATGTATTCCAAGGATTATATTAGAATATATATAATTGAGTGATTGTATGATAATTATACTTAATAACCTTTAGTGTAATTATATATTTCAATGCCCCATTAGTTAATTTATAAATTTATGTGTTAGATTTATAAGTTAGATAATACCTAATTTGAGATTATTCAAAGGACATGTTATATTATAGGATATCAAGAAGCTTGAAAATCGTAGCATGTGGTGGTGTAAAGGGTAATAAGATTTGAGGAACATTAAGGGGCACTGCATTGCATCATTTGTTGCAGTTTCTGCTTTTTAGGTGAGGGCAAACTTCACTCTTCACTGGGTGAAATATTTCATGTTATGATTGCTATGTTAATATGTGATATGTGAATGATATATGTCATGATTACGTGATAAATGTAAAATCTGTATGCAAGCCGGGTAATGGCCCGTGTGTATGCAAGCCGGGTAATGGCCCGTACAATATGCAAGTCGGGTAATGGCCCGTACTATATGCAAGTCGGGTAATTGCCCGTACATTGGGTCGAGGTCGACACGGGCCGCTGAGTGACCAGTGAGTGTCAGTGTCTCTCCCCGATGTGCCACCTTGTCATTGGGTCGAGGTCGACACGGGCCGCTGAGTGACCAGTGAGTGCCAGTATCTCTCCCCGATGTTGCATGTATTCATGAGCTACATTTAAATGTTATATATTGATTACATATGCCTTTTAACAATGCGATCATTGATGTTTCCCTCACTGGGTGTATTTCAGACACTCATCCCCCCACAGTTTTATTTTACAGGATGAAGGAGCTCGGGCAAGGCACGGCGAGTAGGTGGGCGCAAGTAATTTATGACGAATGTAGTAATGTTTTAAGATACGAGTCTTGCGCTGTAATTTCAAATAGTTTATTTTGTAATAATCACTTCTAATCAATTAGAATTTCCTGTAATACATAATCATTTCTAACTTGGGGACGCCTCTCCTTATTTACGTACTCTTTTTAAATCTGGGGCGTTTCAGTTATAATTGTGTAATCGGTGTAGCAAAGAGGGTAACCTTGGGATAACGAAGTCTAGATTGTATGAAATGAGCGTCTTGTATCCATAGTCTAGTTTTTCCTATTATTTTGAATCTTTAATGCATTCTAAGAGTTGAATCTCGAATACATGTTTTGAAGTTATTCTTGGAATAGGTTAATAAGAAATCGTATTTCTTTATTAATTAAATTTAAGAAATAATTCGAACTAGTTTGGTCGTACCACTGATTTAGGGGCAAGATTCGAGTAAAGTTAAGGATTTCGTATATTGTTTAATTAAATTAATCGTTTCATTCAGGGGGAAAGCAATCCGAGAGCTAGAAATTCAATTCCATTGCATTTTTTTCTTTTCATTAGCTAAGTATAAATCAATCATCCAAACCCCCCCTTTAATTACTGTTTTAATACACAAATTATAAATTGAATTTCTCTATTCCTTGTGGGATCGACCCTTACTTATCCTACTACACATTAGTGGATTAGTCAAGGTATTAATTTATTTTTGGGTGCCAGCGACAGCACACCACCAACCCGACCTGAACCCAAACCCGGCCCGAGTGGTTCATGGTTCACCCGGCCCGAATGGTTAATGGTTTAGGGTTCATAGTTTATGGTTTAGGTTTATATAATTAATGAGAAGATTGAATTAATTCAAGAAACTAATTAAATTATGGTGGGGACCTTGCATATGTGGTGCGCCACATAAGCGGTGGGCATATAAGTTTGTGCCCACCTGCGGGCATATGATCAAATCCGATCATGTGTATAGTGTTTGGATAATTTTCTAAATTAAAAACATGTGATTACTCAAAATATGTCCTAAAGGACTTTATTTTGTGACATAAAAGGATAAATAAAAGACATATGATTTGTGAAAGGAATTCATCCAAATAAATTATTGTACCAACCATTAAGTTTTCCCAAAAGTTCCAAATTTCAGTTTTAACATTTTTCAGAAAGTTAGTGTCCCAAAATTTATAATTTTCTTCCATTTTTGCAAGTCATTTTCCGTCAAACGTTTGATCCAATTAACACGAAACTGTGGAGAAATTAAACCCCACGATGTCGCATTAACTAGCAAGAAAATGGTTTGTGAAAATAATAAATGAGAGTCAGGGAAATCAGTCCCAAAAGAGGTGGCTCCAAACAGAATACTGCTGCCATTTTTTTAACAGAAAACTGAGCATTCATCATAGCAAATTGAAAAGCTTGTAACATTTAACTTAACCGGTCAAAGAACACCATTTTTTACATGTAGATTAACCACTGATCAAAGATTGTTTCCAGTTTGTTTCACGTCAAAATCCATTTTCGTTTGAAAGGTATGAGCTTCGGAACTAACAACTTTAAATCTGTTTTTCAGTTTTGCAGTTTCAAGTAGGCATGTTCGTACATAAAAACGGGCAGCATAACGTTACTATAATCAAACATCGGGACTACGAACATGGACTACACATATAAGGTAGCATGTAGGTGTTTTAAAACATAAATTTTTTAACACAACAGAGCACTCGACGGCGTAACCAAAAATCAGTCTGGAGAAAAATGGGCAAAGAAAAATGGGTTTGGAGAAAAATGGGAGGAGAAAGAATAGAGTTAGCTTCTTCATTCTGGAGGAAAATGGGCAGCGTTTGGGCATGTATTTGTTGGAAGCAAAGTTGTGAAATGGTGAGGAATGTTGCTCTATTTATAGAATGGAAGGAGAGTGTTGGGAGTGCTCACGGTTCAAAGTGCTCGTCCGTCCCCTGAAAAATTAAATCCTTTGCAAATATATACGCTCTACAATAGTACAATCATTCGAAAAATTCTTAAATCATATATTAATTTTATTAAGCTCATTTCTTTCATTATTCTTATTAAAATTGGGACGGGTATTACATAATTGATTTAGAGCTAATTAAACTGTGTTTTTTTTTTTTTTTTCTTTGGCTTAAGCCCAACATATATTTTCCTTGGCACAATCGTTTTCAATCTTCCATGGATTTTTTTCGCTCTTTTACATATTTTTCTTTCTAGATTTGATGAAATTAGTTCTCAAGAAACAATCTTTTCCAATTTAGTACAGATTTATTTCCTTCTCTCACTGGGATTTTCCTTTCCAAATTTGATGAAATCCCTCCTTCAAGGAAAATCAATTTTCTTTTTTATTTGATTTCCATTTATATTTGAACCCTAGTTTATCCTAATGGGATAGGGTTAACCCGTTTAAGATCTATCTCTAGGTAATATGTTCTTCGTTCATGTCACGCCAAGCAAAAAGAAGGTAGAAGAGGTAGAAACTTTCAGCATTCAGTGTTTAATATCATATGTGTATGTGCTCTTTTAATTTTTTTGTACATCAAGGCTAATGCTTCCTTCAATATGTTTGTAGGATTTGATTCGTCGGAGCTCATCTTCTCGAAACCGAGGCAAACATAAGCAAGAATTCATAGTGGTAGTTCTCAGTTTCTTTAAACATAAACAAGAATTGGTGTCAGCATATGAAAGACAAGGAAAGCCCCCTATTAAAACCCAACTACGAATGACATGAAAATATTGAAATGAAGGACAATGATTATGTTCCAAAGATGGGGGATTGAGATTTTCCGTGCAGCCAGCAAACGAGAAGGAGAAAAAGAAAAAGTTGAGCCAGCTGTATACGGAACAGGTGCCATACGCCCACAGAAAGCATAAAGGTCTCGGTCAAATTAATGACAAACACGGGGCGCATTCAATCTGGCCCAGGTGGGAGCTCAAGTGGCACTAGTATTGGCGGCTACTCACAAAATTGATATGGAACGTTTGCTGGCGCAAGAACGACAAGAACGACAGGAGATGGCTAGGAAGTTTCAGGAGGAAATGGAGCGGCGGGAGCAGCTTATGCGCCAGGAAATGGAGCAGCGGGAGAAGCTTATGCGCCAGGAAATGGCTGCGTATTATCAAGGGTTCCAGGTAAACCCACCCAGTGGTCTTTACCCTCAAAGATCCAGAGACGGATTTATTCCCCAACAGAAAGAAAGCGGTATTTATTCCCCAGCAGACCGGTGGAAGCCCGCAGTAGGCCGGCGGTAGTCCTCATCAGCAGGCGGGACTCTTTACCCAGCAGACCGGTGGTAGCCTGCAGCAGACCGACGGTACCCAGGGTTTAGGGCCGTTCGGCGCCATATTTCCCCCTTATCCCTCATATCCGAGTGTCTCTATTGGTGGGTATTCTACTATTCCCGTTAACCCTCCTGGTGGTTTTCTTCCTACCGGCGGTCCCAGTGCTTCGGCGTCTCGTGCTCGACGTCGTTTAGATAATGTTCCATTTAATGATCTTCTCGTTAATCCCAACAATGAATATCAGCCTCATGATGATGATGATGATGTAGATTTGAATGACTAATAGCTATCTTGATGATTTTATATTTCTGAATACTTTGGAACAAGAAGGTTTATGAATTGCAATTTGGGCCGGTTCAGTTACTAATAAGTCTTAACAGTAATAGAAGGCTTGGCATTCAAAATATTCCAAGCAGGAACATCAACGCTAACCAAGCAAGTGATCAATTCGTGATGCTTTGGGCGCCTGCCACAACCATGGATTAGATCAATGGTGGGAACATTAACGCTTTCCGGACAAATGATCGAAATGAGATGTCTTGGGCGCCTACCCTTGCTGATCTAGGGTTTTGGAATTAGGGTTTGCGCTTACTAGGCTTTAGTGGTGGCTATTTAATAGATGGTTTGTTTACCTCTCCTTTGTCGAGAGCCTTGAGAGATAGAGAGTGTTTGAGATTTATGCTGAGATCGAGATCCATGGAGACGATGATGAAGAACATGAACATCAACTCGGAGGAGGACGAGGAGATCCTCATTGATATGGACGATATTGAGGAGAACATGGAGAACATTGACCTTTGTATCGTTGGGAGATTCCTAACGGAACAAACGGTGAACTTCAACATCCTCCGAAGCCGTATGGCGAGTGTCTGGAAACCCAAGAAGTGCGTCAACATCAAGAATATTGGAGAGGGAAGCCTGTTGTGCCAATTCTATCACCCGCTGGATCATGGAAGGAGGACCGTGGACATTTGGCAATCACCCCTTGCTAGTCCACCGCCTTCGTTTGGGAGAGAATCCACGAACCATCCCGCTGAATAAGCTTCCTTTTGGATTCGGGTGAATGACGTCCCGGCCGGCCTTTTTACGGAGAGAATAGGGAAGCTCCTGGGGAATTTCATAGGGAAATTCCTAGAGTACGACGGGTCCAATAAAGGCTCCGTCTGGATGAATTTCATGAGAATTAGGGTTGAGGTGGACGCCACATTGCCACTCAAACGTTGGAAGATACATAAAATGGCGAATGGTATCTCTGAGAAGGTTACATTCCAGTATGAGCGTTTACAATTGTTCTGTTTCATATGTGGCCGACTAGACCACACGGAGAATTTCTGCGATGTGGCCTTCAATTGTCGAACGCGGATGGGGGCCGAAACTAAGGGTCACAGAGTGGAGGGGTAAACCATCTCAAGGAAATCAGTGGCTGAGGGATGGCGATACCGACAAAGTCAAGTTTTCCGGCGAGGGAGGAGACGACGCTGATGAATCCGGAAATTACGGGAATTATGGGGGGAAATTATGGAGCCAATGATGAAAATCCCCTAATCATCGCTAAAACAAAAGGGAAAGAGATTGCAGTTAAATATGGAAAGGGGACTGAGTCAACTATGTTTGACACTGATGGCGAGAATGACGCCTCAGTCATAGAGCAGAAGAAACGCAAGCGTTTGATGACCATTCAAGGCACAGGTGGACTGGATCAAGCAAATCAGTCTGACATGGAGGAGGGGGAAGTTGACATCACCAAAGGAGCTAACCATTTTTTATCGGTCGGGCCGGTCTTCGGGCCGACCGGTCTTAATGATTTTTCTTAGCTGGAATTGCAGAGGACTGGGCCACCCTGCTGCAATTCCTTTTCTAAACGAACTTGTTAGGCTCCGAAAACCCTGATGTAATCTTTCTGAGCGACACCATATCTCGTTCTAATAAAATAGAAGAAATAAGAGTTCGTTTGCATTATGATTGTGCTTTTTCGGTTGATTGTGTGGGGAGAAGTGGAGGATTATGTGTATTATGGAAATCTGCAAATATGTGTTCTATTGTCAATTACTCGAGGAATCGTATTGATATGATGGTCAGTGGGATGGAGGGGAATTGGCGATTTACAGGTTACTATGGGAAGCCGGAAAGGGACAACCGACATCTGTCATGGGGCCTCCTTCGTCGTCTTGCGACCGAAAGCAATAACCCGTGGGTTCACGGGGTTCAGAGAAGCCATCATGGATTGTAATTTATTGGATGTCGATTCGGTGGGACACAGGTTTACGTGGAGTAGGGGAAGGGGATCAAACAACCTCGTCGAGGAAAGGTTAGATCGGGCCATGGGTACCCCAAGTTGGCACAACATGTTTCCCAACGCCACTCTCAATAACCTGGTGGGGCCGATTTCGGACCACAACCCAATTTTGCTTGATACTAGTCCGATTACTGTGCAACGCAGGCAGCGCCATTTTAAGTTCAAAAATAAATGGTTGGAGGAGCCGACCATTAGAGGAGTTGTGCAAAAAAGTTGGAATGGGTTCAGGGACTGTGATCTTATCAACCGCCTCTATGCTGCATCAGGAGTGCTTCAAGATTGGGGGAAACACATAGATCGTGCAGGTCGGCGAAACAGGGAGGAACTGGAAAAAGAAATAGATCGCCTCCAAAGGTTATCGGATTCATTATCCAATGCTAGATTAATTGAAGCCAGGAAGACTCTAACGGCCATGCTAGTTGGGGAAGAAACGTACTGGCAACAGAGAGCGAAGGCACATTGGCTTACGGACGGGGATCTTAATACCCGTTTCTTTCACCAATTTGCAACAGCAAGGAAGAAGAAGAATAAGATTAAGGGCTTAAATGACTCTACAGGAAGATGGGTGACAAGTCAGACGGATATCAACCAAGTGGTGTTAACCTACTTTTGAGAGCTTTTGCGGCATCCGAGAACCTGCAGGACATTGAGCATGTAATTTCTAACGTCCACAGCAGCATCACGTTTGATGACAATGAGAGGCTAACTCGGGGTTTTGAACCCGAGGAATTCCGTCTGGCCATATCTCAGATGCACAGAGATAAAGCTCCGGGGCCAGACGGGTTCAACCCGGCATTTTATAAGCACTTCTGGGGGATAGTCGGGGACGACATTGTCAGAACATGCTCTCATTGGCTAGACACAGGAGTTTTCCCTGAGGGACTGAACCACACTAATGTAGTTCTTATTCTGAAAACAGATCAACCCACGTCTATGAAAGACTTGCGTCCCATTTCCCTATGCAATGTCGTCTATAAAATCATCTCTAAGGTTCTTTGCAACCGCCTCAAAACTGTTCTTCCAGACTTAATTGGAGATTCTCAATCCACATTCGTTTCGGGTCGATCTATCCATGACAACGTGCTTATTGCTTTCGAATCTTTGCATAGCATTAAAGGAAGGCGCAGAGCGAAGAGGGGAGACCTTGCTCTAAAAATCGACATAAGCAAAGCCTATGACAGAGTTGATTGGCGATTTATGTCAAGCATTTTACGGAAAATGGGTTTTGCAGAACGTTGGGTGAATTGGATGATGTTATGCTCTAGCACTGTTTCTTATTCTTTCGTGGTGAATGATGAACTTATAGGGCCGATTGTTCCAGAACGTGGCTTCCGGCAAGGGGACCCCCTATCACCCTACTTGTTTATCATTTGTGCAGAAGGTCTCTCCAGCTTGCTCAAGAGGGAAAATCGAAATGGAAACTTACATGGGTGTAGGGTTTCGAGACGGGCACCAGCGGTTTCCCATTTGCTATTAGCCGTTGATTGTTTACTTTTCTGTAGAACGACGATGGAAGAGTGCACTACAATGAAGGATTGCTTAAAACTTTACAAGCGGGCCTCGGGTCAGGCCATAAATTTCTCAAAATCGGATATCTTGTCCAAATGTTGGACCTGACCTTCGAGCCGACCTGAAGAATCTTTTGGAGGTGCACAACCCTCTTAACACGGGGAAATACCTAGGGTTGCCTTCACTTATAGGGAGGAAAAAGGTTGAAATATTTAGATATATACGGGAACGAATGTGGAACAAACTTAACGCATGGAGAGGCAAGAAGATATCGAAAGCGGGGAAAGAAGTCCTGCTTAAAGCTGCTGCCCAATCTATCCCATCTTATTGTATGAGCACTTTTTTGCTTCCTACAACTCTGCTCGATGAACTCCATAGGATGATGAATGCGTTTTGGTGGGGGAATGGCAACGATCCAAAAAAGGGAGTGAAGTGGGAATCTTGGGAATCGTTATGCAAACACAAAAGCGACGGGGGTATGGGGTTTCTAAATCTCCACATATTCAACATGGCAATGCTGGGAAAAAATTCATGGAGACTACAAACAGAGCCGAGTTCCCTGCTTAGTAGGGTCTTGAAAGCAAAATACTTTCCTGGGACGGATTTCTTTAATGCAGCGCTGGGAAGCAGACCCAGTTACACGTGGAGGGGAATCTTTACGGCAAGAGACCTTGTGAGGCGAGGGACGAGATGGAAAATAGGTGATGGGGAGAGAATACGTGTATGGGGGGACCCGTGGATAGACCACGACGAGGGTTTTCATGTCACCACGCCATTAGTACACGGTTTCGATGACATGGTTATTAAGGACCTATTCATTCCCGGAACTCGATCTTGGGATATTCCAGTTATACAGGAGGCTTTCAATGAGGCGGACGGAGGCAGAATTCTGAGAACAACCCTGGACCGCGAGGTGTTGAGGACAAATTAGTCTGGCATTTTACTCCAAACGGCCGATACTCTGTGAAAACAGCCTACCATCTAGCCATAAAAATCATCGAAGATAGGTGGGATGTAGAGGACTCTGATTGGAAGCATATCTGGAAACACAAAATCCCACCGAAGGTGAAGGTCTTCTATTGGAGATTGTGCAAGGGATGGTTAGCTGTGAAAGACAAACTCAATAGATGGTTCCCAGGTATGGATAAATTCTGCCCTTTATGTTCGAGCATGCATGAGAGTATTTGGCACATTTTTGTGGATTGCCGGTTTGCGAAAGAATGTTGGGAGGAGGTGGGTCTGTGGCCAAAAATAGATGGTTTATGTTATGAAGTCGAGAGTCACAGAGAACTTTTTCTTAAAGTCCTGAAGGCTCTTGATAAAGAAGGACTGGAGAATGCAATGATGCTCACTTGGGGCATATGGTGGTCGCGAAATAACGTTGTTTGGAAGGGAATCCCAACCACCCCGGATCGTACGGTTATTATGACGAAATGCATGCTGGAGGAGTGGAGGTCCGCCAGACATCCTGAAGTTGTCAAATCGAAGGAGAAGGGGTGTGAAAAATGGCATGCCCCAAAACAGGGGTGGTTCAAAATTAATTCGGATGCGGGTTTTTTCGAGGACACATTGGAAACGGGAGTGGGAATGGTGATTCACGATGAGGAGGGAATTTTCGTTGCGGCCAGAACTATGGTACTTAACGGATTAATGAAGGTGGACGACGGAGAGGCGTGGGGCGCTGCTGAAGCTCTGGATTGGGGGGTGCGTCTAGGGTTGGACCATGTTATTTTGGAAACAGACTCTAAGCGGGTAGCGGAAGCGCTGGCGTCGAACGATACGTGGGATACTACCTTTGGAGACTACATCGCCGCGTGCAAAGAAATCATTATCAACAACCCGCTGTTTGAAACACGATGGGTTTGTAGAAAAGCCAATTCCATGGCACATATTCTTGCTAGGTCTTCTTGTAATTACGAGAGTCCTCATTGTTGGGTCGAGCCGCCGAGTTCTGTGGTGGGCCTTCCCGTTAGGTGCATCACTTGCACCTAGTTCTGTTTTGTTTCAAAAAAAATATATACTTTGTTATGTTTTTTTATTAGTTTTTGAATATTTGTCACATTTGTTTGTTATGATCATTATTAGTTATGAATATTATTGATGGATCTCTCCGATCAGTTTATGAGAATTGATCTATGAGATTTGATATATATATATATACACGTGTGTGCACATGTAGGTTAATAGTGAAAAAAGAATATAAAAGTGATTATTTAACAATTTTATTAACAATAATTAACAAAAAGATATAATAAACAATATAATTGATAATTATTTTTAAAATATTAAAAAAAAACGAGTGTACATATATATAGTGTTAGTTAATATAGTGTACATATATATAGAATATCAAAATATCATTTAAAAAAATTTATTCATGTTAATAAATATATAAAAGAATATAAATTATATATTTTTAATTTTATTATAAATATTTTAATCAAATATATATAATAAATATATAAGAAATGACATATATACATATATACATATATAATATATAATACATAACATAATACATACATATATAAGAAATAATACATAAATATACAATACATACATATATATATAATATATACAATTAGAAAGGCATTATTGACAAGTAATAAGCCGTGCCCAAACGGTTTGACGAAACACGCAAGGCCTCCACATACCGGAAGGTCGCGTGTTCTATACACCATGGGGGCGAAAAACGCCCAAATAATGATGCTACAGTACCTGGGCCGCTTGTCCCAATGGTTGTGTGGGTGCCTTAGAGGGCTTGCAACGCGGGTTCGAATCCCCCCAGTTCCAATTTTGATTTTTTTTCTTCCAGATAACGAGGGTCATTTACCCTCGTTAAAATGCTCGTATAATTGGACGAGGGCCCAAAATCGTGCAAAATTAGCGAGGGTTTTGGGCCCTCGTTAAATGTGCGAGACTTTTGGCGAGCGTTTTTTTAGACTCCAATTTAGCGAGGGTGGCTGGCCCTCGCCAATCTGACACGCGTCAGTCCCTCGCCAAAGCCCTCTTTAATTTAACTAGGGTTTAAAAAATCCCTCGTTAAGCAGTTCCCGACGCACATTTTGGAGAGGGATATTTTCCCTCTTTAAAACCCTATCTAAATAGTTATCCCTCTTTAAAACCCTCTCTAACACCCTCTTTAAATTACACATATTTTGTGGTGAGATAAACAAGGATTGGTGTCAGCATATGAAAGACAAAGAAAGCCCCCTATTAAAACCCAACTACGAATGACATGAAAATATTGAAATGAAGGACAATGATTATGTTCCAAAGATGGGGGATTGAGATTTGAGACTTTGAGAGAAACGAAAATGAAATAGGAAAAATGAAATAAGACAAAAATATCACGTGAAAATTATAAAAAAATTGAAAAGTATACATAGTGTAGTAACACTCATGAACCAGGTTCACACATGAACTCTATCAATGTTATGTGTAAAAACTATCACTGTTATGCACAAAAACTTTCACTGTTTAAAAATATAAAATATTTTCTAAACAGTAATTGTTTTTGTTCATAGCAGTGATAGTTTTTATATATAATAGTGAGAGTTTTTTGATATAATAAAATGATCTTTATATATAAGGAAGTTCATAGCATTTAACCGCGCCTATACAGTTTTTTTTGTCTACATAGTGTCACTTTTCACTTAAAATACTACTTTTCTTTTAAACATTATCTCTTTTTACTATAAATAATACTCCATCCGTTACTAACTAAATCGTCCAATTTTCTTTTTTGTCCGTTACAAACTTAATTGTTCATTTCCTAAAATAGCAAATAATTTAAATAATAAACAATCACCAATAAAGTTATTTTATCCATCTTATCCCCCACTTTAACACTACACCCACCACCAACAAAGCTGATTTAGCAACTTTACCCCTACTTCATCAACACAATAATTAATAAACAATTGCTACATTAAAACCTATTCCCAGACAATTGGACAATTAAGTCTGTAATGGAGGAGGGAGTATCACTTTTTAACATTGGGCTAATGGGCAAGATTAGTGGGAAATGTATTTAGATGATGCTCTGTCTCAAGATCTTGCATGTGAGACTATCTTGTTTTTGTCCTTGTTTTTTTATTTCATATATTTGCATTACGAGACATATATTTCTCTACTAAAAAAAAAACAAATTATTGGTGTATCAAACATTAAAAGCATAATATGTGAATTTTCTTTTTAGGTTAGGTCTTGTAAGCACCCGAGTGCACCGTGCACTCATAGTGAATTTTAAAAACATAGTTGCATGCTTTTGTTTAGAATAGTTGCATGTTTTTGTTTTGTATAGTTGCACGCTTTTAAAATGCATTATGAGTGCACGGTGCACCCGAATGCACATGAGACCCACTCTTCTTTTTAATATTTTCAATTTGATTCTGCAAAGAAATTAATTATAATTTCACACACTTAATTAATTAAAAAGGCTTGTATAAGGACTATCCAATACTCCCTTCATTCTCTAAATTGTGCGGTTACTATTTAGCTCGTTTTTTAGCGAATAAGTCTATCATATTCCTACTTAAAAATCACTCTATCATTTTAAATACTAAACATGAGCAAAAAGATAACCGCACAACTTAGAAGGGAACAGAGGGAACATATAAAAGATGATACCTTTATACTTTTTTTTTTTTGATACTTTTTTAACATTTAATATTATAAAAACCTGCAAAAATATCTCATCTCATACATGACAACACATATGAAAACAAGAAAAAAAAATACTCCTATATGAAAACGAATATTTAAAAGTATACTTCAAATGAGTTGCTCAGTAAAATTCAAAATAATATAAGATGAAATCGATACAGATCAGATAAAATTCCTACTTTTCAGCTAAAATTACTCCGGCAGATTTGGCATATTCGATCATCAATGTCGCAATCATCAATGTCGCAAATCTGCAGTAGAACAATGGCTAGCAAGCTTCTGAATACGTGACGAAAATTCTTCAGCCTGTAAAGATAGCAAATGTCAGCAGATCTAGTTTCACTTTGTGTATCATTTCACCATTTCTCTTTTTATTTGTAATTTTTTTCATAGATGTGGCTATATCACATTTTGCAATACCAACCATAATGGCTAAAAAACTTTTGGCATAAGCCAGAATTAATCGACCAAACAATCAACATGTTTCATTACAGGAGAAACTAAAAAGTTGTTCTGTAAGGAAGATTAGTTGGTCACGAGTGTAATGAAGACTTGTATCATGCTACGAGTTATTTGACTACATGTAGTCAAACAAGGCCTCCATTTAGCCACTGAAGAAAGTAGCTAATAAAATCAGAGTAAGTGAAATAGAATTTTGATTAGAAACTAACCTTCTTATCAATGAACTCAATTGATTGTTTAATATTCTTAGTGTGGACGGAGGGAGTAAATAACAGTAATAAGACGCCTACTTGATTGGCATTCAGAGCATTAATAATTGATTTAATATGTTCTGTCATCTGCTCCAGTTCCCACTCTATCAGTTCAGACTGCTCATACCGGAACTCAGAAAACAAAAGATATACTTAAAGCAACTATTCACAAACCACAAAATAGTTACGAGCTATAAAAATAAAAGGTAATAGAATTTTCCAGTACGCTCCTATATTTCTGTATTCTATTCCTTAATGATCTGCAAAATTTCAGAACGGGTATTGAGGTTCAGCACATATGTATGTCGGAATTGTTGAAAATAATAATTTGTAATTCCAGTAGAATTCTTAATGACATACGGTGCATGCATATGGCTTTTGGAATTCATGAGCCAAGAAACCTATCCATTGAAATTTGTAAAGCTGGTCAATTAACTTGACCACATTAATTAGTTGTCCATTAAATATCATTTACCTATATAAATCTTGTAATCGGAAGTTTATCAGATGAGAAATACAAAAACATTTCAAAAGCTTTACTGCATAAGCTTTCACTGATCACTAATATCAAATTCCATAATTTTATTTCATTCACTTTATATCAAAAATGCCCAACAGATTTGTGGTATCAGAGCCACCCTTGGTTCTGATTACTCCTCCAAAAGCTTGCATTCACATATTCCCAACAAGGTGTTCCCATCTTTGTTGGTCAAGATTATGAATTATGAAGTGTTCTCATGAAGACTCTGTTTGTATCTCACAAACTTTGGGATATCGTTGAAGAAGGGTATATTTCTTATACTCCGGAGGAGATAGATGCTTTTTCAAATGCACAGAAAAAAGAGCATAAAGAGAACAAGACAAAGGATGCAAGAGCCTTGTCCTTTATGCACCAAGGGGTGAATCGATCAATTCTTCTGCGTATTACGAATGCCAAGTCGTCAAAGGATGCATGGCAAATTCTGAAAAATCAATTCGGAGGACATGAGAAGGTAATCACGATCAAGCTACAAAATCTATGGCGAGATTTCGACAATCTTTCCATGAAAGGAGAAGAAAAGGAGGTTTTGGAGTAAAATTTGGGGTATGAGATAATTAAGGACATTTGATCTTAAATTTAAGGTGCAATATAAATTGAAAATTTTGGGGACTTACACGTATATACTACACTAATACATCTTAGACGTATATATATATATAGATTTTGAAATAATTTCTTATGCTTCAATAATATAACCCTTTATACATAATTATGTATTTAGAAATTAGAGGTGTTACATCAATATATCTCAGGTCAATTTCGCATGGCATATTCTTTATTTCATGATACCAAAAGCTTTCAAGGAGATTCGACGATGCAATTTCAATTTCAAATAAAGGGGTACAATCTTGTACCTCCACCCTCCTAAGCTTAACAAGAGACTTAATTGATATATATTCTAATGAACGACAACAAATAAGCCGCAAATCTTCAAGCAATGGGCAATTTTTTGCAACTTTCTTCATCGTAGATCCAGTAAACAACCTCGATCCTTTAATTGAAAACTCTCTTAAATTACACAACCTAACAGTTTTGAAATCATTGAATATACAACCGGATAACTTCAAGGAAACTATTGATGGATAAACAACCAACTTAAATGGAAGCATAAACACTTGAGTATTATGCACTTGAATATCTAATTGCTTCACATTTTTATCAATTGCAGAGTTTATCATATACGTACGATCGAAATTCTCCACATACAACCTGAACTTATCAATGGACACGCGAGGCTCGAGCCTCGTCGCTATGGCATTCTCAATGTAACTCCTGAACCTCGTTTTCTGCGCTTTGAGAGCTTGAATCCAATTATCATTTTCCCTCCCACTGCTTTCGCGAAACCATTTTTCATCAAAATCAAACGAGTGGTACGAATTGAACATGTCTTTCCAATTCCTTGACAAAATGGATGTGTCTTTGGTACAATGGAGGAAAGAAAGGATGTGATGGATGATCGATTCCGGCAATTCCGAAATCCGATCAATCTCGCCGACGTGATTTCTAGTAATTTTTCACTTCTTCCTAACTTTATCATGATTCGATTCAACTCTGCTTTGCGTTTTTCGCTTCATCCTGACTTTATTGCAATTCGATTCAACTCTCTTTCGCTTATCCGAAATGCGTTCATCGCTGCAACCAATCCCCATCCCCTCCGAAATAAAATTATCCCGATCGTTTCGTCGCCTAATTCTTGATTTCTTCGTATTGCAAAGGTAACAGAGACGAATTCTTTTCCAGAACATCATCGAATCCGATCTTATTTGGGCGAATAAAAGTTTCCTTTTTACCAATGGTTGAAGATTATAAGTATAATTTATAGTGGTTGATTTTCGCACGTACGATTACAATTGTCCCTCAAAATATTGTAGGAAAATATATAAAAGGTAACAAATCTATGGAATTTGATTCAAGATGGATTTAGACTTTTATTTCCTACTAGGAAATTGTTTAGGTTTTAAGCAAAGCCATATATATATATATATATATGGGAGTGGATCGCATCCTGTACAGGAGCATGCTGTCCACCAAAAAACGGCACCGTTTCCATAATTCTTATTTTCTATTTTGTTTATTATTCAATATGTTCCTCTTTAATTTGTTTTTATATTTACAATCATGTCCTCTTTTTTCCTTCATGTTAATAACTGCGCTTTAATTTATATAAAATGATCTAATATTTTTTAGCCGTATTCTTATTTTCACTCTTATGATGGAATAGTTATTTAATTTAATGTTAAAATCACTTTGACAATCTCTTCCTAAAAAATCAACTTTAATTAGTACCACACATAACAACGTTACGTGAGGGTGCTAATTACAACTTACAAATTTAGTATTCTTAATTCGGATAATTTAGAAAATTATAAACATAAAATGTAACTTCTCTCAAATCTCCAATCTTATATATTATCAATTATTTATATTCAAAAAATTATTTTATTTTTGGAAAATGTTTTAAATGGTATTAAATTATAATATGGCTATTGAGATATCGATCAACCGACTGCTTCATTTCTGTTATATTTTAGAGAAGGTATTGTGTGCACCATTTTCACCATACACCATTATTACCATTATTAGTAAGGATCAACACTTTAATTATAGTGGTGTACGGTGAAAGTGGTGCACACAATATTTTTTTCCAATTTTTATATATTTCAATAGTACTAGTTCACTTTGAATTTTCTAAAATTTTAATAATTTGTTTTTTTTTTCTTATAAATTCAGTTTGAAAGGATATTCCAAATAACTTTACGAAATTTATCTTAACAAATATAATACACAAAATTAATAACATTAAATATAAATTATTATTTCAACTCTGTGAATAAATATAAAAAACATGACATAAATAAAAATATTAAATTAGAACAATATATATAATTAAGAGCCCATTTATTAAATGGAATGGAAAAAAGGATACAACTGTTGATATAAAAAAGAACTTTCTATAATAAAAAATAAGGAATAAAAAGAATAAGTTGCAAATTGTGCCTTTCGTGTTAGATTTTTAATTGGATGGAAAAAAAGGACATGATTGCAAATAGAAAAATAAATTAAAGAGGAACATATTAAATAATAAACAAAATAGAAAATAAGAATTATGGAAACGGTGCCGTTTTTTGGTGGACAGCACGTACACTATTGTCCCTCAAAATATTGTAGGAAAATATATAAAAGGTAACAAATCTAATTTGATTCAAGATGGATTTGGATTTTTATTTCCTACTAGGAAATTGTTTAGGTTTTAAGCAAAGTCATATATATATATATATATGAGTCCTAGGGAATTTATTAAACACACACAAGAAACTATTTTCTTCATAAAATTTCTAGCATAGAATTTTCCTAACAAGTTCATCTAGAGATTCAACGCTGTAACAAGTCTATTAACGAGTGTTACGGGGATATCGTAGTTGAAGAATTGACTTACGAAGCACTGTAAGAATTCGAATTCCGTTTATGTATTCTTCTATTATTTCAATTATGCAATTCATAATTCGTTGTTGGTGAATTGTTTTGTTCTGCTGCGCATGTTTTATGTTTTATCGTGCTTGTAAATTCCGTATTAGCTCCTCTGTCAGTTCGTACTTGAATATCATGGTCAATATGTCTAGGTTCTTGAGTTTTTTCCTGTTCGCGTACAATTTTTTTTTTTTTTTTGTAATACTTAATACAAATTAATGACATGGCTTTCCTAGATTTACATAATTGTGCAAATTTATGTATATCATAATCAATGGCAACTGCAAGAATATTATGAATATGTCTCAATCTGATCAAACAGAACTTTGGCGCTCTGTCTTAAATGGTATGCAACTGTGTCACAAATAATGTGTACTAAATAATTGCTTTCTTTCCTTCCTTTCTTTGAATTATGATCGGTTATGATGATCTTTATTTGTGGTATATGCTTTTGGTAGTAAAGTTGGAACTAAACAAGTATCAGAAATAAGATCCTTTAATTATTCCTTTTCAGTTGGTATGTATATGTTAACTGTACCCTCTTCTTAAAAAGGTTTAATCATAGTCTTATACCATAATATATTAAGGTGACTTTGATGATATTGCCTCCATCTTATGGTAAAGTGGTTCGAGCTATGAGGGGGTGATCGTTAAGTTTGAGCTTTTGAAGTTTAAACGCTTGTGGGTAGCCACATTATTTTTGCTGGAGTTATTTGATTCTTCTATTTGTACACTTAAGTTTAAAATTAAGTTTAGCCAAACAGGCCCTAAGTGACAAATGTGAGAATATTTTATTTACAAAAAAACCGAGCCTTTAAAAATGAGAACTTTTTGTTTTTGACAATATTTTCGTGATTACTAATAATGAAAAATCCCATGTTTTTTTTAAATCACTGATCATATTGATTTTGTTTAATCACTATTTTTTTTTCATCATAGTGACACAGTACTATAATGGTTGGTGGAGCCAAGTTAGTTGAGGCTTATAAGGCTGGTGGGACGCATGCTGACAAATGTACATTGATTTTGACAGAAGAAGAGTCAGTCAAGACACTTGTTATAAGTACTTGCGCTTATGATTCTCTATTAAAATATGGTTTTTTACATTTGCCAAATTTTTTGTTCAGATTGCTGGACTTGCTGCTATTGAAGATGGGTGAGATCACTATGGCGTCTTTCCGCTAAGAGGAAAGGTGCTCAATGTATGGGATTTAAGCCTCGAAAAAATAAAGAAGAATGATGAAATTGAGGATATAGTTAAAATACTTGGACTGCAATATGGAAAGAATTATGAGGAGAATGACGAGAATGGTGCAGACCCCGTGTGATCCCTGCGATATGGAAAATTGATGATTATGGCCGACCAGGTTTTTTTCCTAATAATACTTGTGTACTTTTTTCTCCATCTATTTCCTTGAGGTGAATGCTTTAATCAGGTTTTTTTTTTGTTGGTCTTTAAACTGATATCAAACTTTCTCCATCTTCAGGACCATGACGGTTCTCATATCAAGGGTTCAATAATGAATTTCATCCATACGCTCTGGCCATCATTGCTGAAAAAAAATCCTGATTTTATTTCGATGATGGTGACACCTATCATTAAGGTGTTTCAATGACACATGTACTCCTTGATTAATGGATTATAATATGTGATTTCATTCCATTTAAAATGTGTAATATTTGTCTTCTACAGGTTACTCGTGGAGATGATATTATAAAATCTTTGTATACCATTTACGATTATGAAAACTGGAAACAAGAGACGGTGAACCTAAAAGACTTTACCATCAAGTACTATAAGGTTAGTTTTCTTCGGGGGAGAGTAATGAAATTGATTAATGATATTGTGATTTAGGAATTTCAGTTATTTCACCAGATTTTACTTATATGAATTTTACTTGTCTGTTTTATATAGGGGCTGGGAACAAGTACAGACCTGGAAGGAGTGGAATATTTTAAAAATATTGAAAAGCAACGAAAAGTTTTACTTTGGTCTGGTGAAGAAGATGACAATGCGTTAAAACTTGCTTTCAGTAAGGAGAAGACTGAAGATAGAAAGGTTTGGCTTAACAACTACAAGGTGAGATATAAGTTTGCTTTTATTTTTTCTGTTGAGAATTTTACAACATTGTTGTTATGCTCATAAGCTTTCACTTTTCTGATGCTGCAGCTTGGCATATATCTTGATCATAATGCTGACAGCTTTAGTTATAACGAATTTGTCAACAAGGAACTCATAATGTTCTCCATAAAAGATAATGAGCGATCAATTTCATCAATACGTGATGGATTGAAACCTGTACAACGTAAAATTCTTTACACTTCTTTTAAAAAGAATCCTTACGAGGAAGCCAGAGTTACCCAATTCTCTAGGTATGTATATACACATTTGTCATACCACATGGAAGAGAAGAGCCTGCAAGATACCATGGTTAGTATGGCCCAAGATTATGTAGGCAGCAACAATATAAATCTGCTAAAACCGAATGGCCGGTTTGGTACAAGACGCAAGGTAACAAACCCTATAAGATAATGTACAATCTTCATTCATTGATTCTTTTTTGTAGTATTCTTCATTTATTCGTTTTTCATCTATTCTCAGAATGGGGAGGATCAAGCCATGGCCAGGTATCTTTTCACAAAGCTGGCTCGTGTTACAAGATCTTTGTTTCATGTGGATGATGACATTCTCCTGGACTATTCAAGTGAAGATGGGATAAAAATAGAACCTGCTTGGTGAGTTGTAAGATTTATGGGGTTCATGCTACAAGATTTGTTGTATAGATATTTTTGAATCTGACACCATTTTCATACAATAGGTATTTGCCTATAATTCCGATGATTTTGGTAAACGGATGTAAAGGAATAGGAATAGGAACAGGATGTAAAGGAATAGGAATAGATATATCAGATTCCCAATTACTCGTCGACGATTTAAATGATAGTAAAGGAACGTTGTCTGGGCCAGAAAAAGTAAATTTACGAATTCTTAGAACATCGAACTCTAATCTGATATCAAGACATTCATCATTTGTATAGGTTATGCGCTGAAGTGACGGGCTAGAAATTTTCATAACTTTGTCGCCGGGATTACAATTATGAAATGCCAAATCCTCGAGGCAAGGAAATTTAGACGAGAAGTCATGGAAATAAGTATAATAAAAGTCGACTAGATGCAAACACAAGCGCTTCAACTTATGGAAGGTATTCGGAAGGCCCGGTCCATCCAAAACATGCTGTAACCCAAAACAGAAATAAGGGTAGTGTAGCCGACTAATAACAGCTCTGAAGAATGAAAAATTCTCAATGGAGGGGCAACACGAGATTATATCCCAAAGTAGTATTTTCTCTCGCATATAAACACCCTCTAAAACAAGGGACTTAAGTCTCGAACAACGTACCACCTCCGTTTTATCAATTTTGCAACCGCTGACGGATAATCTACTAAGGTCTTGGAATGCAAACACTTGATGTGGCAAAGCAAATTCAGCGTTTGGGCGGTAAATTTTGAAATCGAGATCCGTAGCACCCATTTTCAATGCAGTAATAATCAAATTATTGACAAGAGAGTGTTCTTCCGGGACATGAAGAATCCACAGCTTTAAAGAGTGGATTGTTAGGTTAGGTATTTCGTACCTTTGGAGGGTGTTGTTGACGAATTTCCAGAAGTCTTGATCGGATACAAAGTGTTGTTGATCGAAATCGAGATTAGGGAGAGTTAAACAATGGGTCAAACAAAATACTGCAATTATCATTGTAAGTATTAGAATTAACGAAAGATGTTATGTGAGTATAAGAGAGATCAACCTGGATGCACTCATAATGATTTGGTGAAATGGGTTGAAAAATCTTTCAATTTGAAAGTTAGCCAAGCAACAATATCGAACACTCTTAAGAGATCTGCAGAATTCCTATCATCTGACTTTGAGAAAGGTGGGTCGTCTAAGCGTCAGAAATCAGACAAGTATCCGGACCTTGAGAAGGTTGTTTATGAGTGGATTTCTCCAACATCAAGAGCGTGTGAATATAACCGGGGAGCTAATCTTAGAGAAGGCGAATGAGGCGCTTAAGCTTTCACAAGGTTGGCTTGAGAAATTCAAATCAAGGCATGGTATCAAATCATATCGCCGTTTCGGAGAGAGTGGATCAGTCGACATTCATGATATCTCAATTTTCTTTTTTGGTGAATTTAAGGTTTTAATTTATTGCTTTGTAATTACGAATCCAAGGACTTAGAGAGATTGATTTTTGAATTGTGATTTTGTCAATTTTCAGTTGAGGAATAAGGTCGAAAGAAACGAAAATAAAGTGTTGGCAGATGATAACAAATTCTGAAATCTTATTTGGTTAGACAATACATGATTATATCTGATATTTGAACAACGATTTTCTCCAACAATTTTTTAATTCTTGGGATTTATTTTATCAGTTACACTCCTCACCATTTATTTCTTTCTCAAAAATCTTTTTTTTTCCTCCTTTTATTTTCATTGTTGGAAAAATTGTTTCACCCAGGATGATGCGAAATTCGAGAACAATGGAAGGGGAAAAGAACATGTGAATTCAGATCCTGAATTTTCAGTTGGTTGCTTTAGTCTTCAACATGACTTAACTTCTAAGTTTATATTATTCTTTGCATTTTGGTTCTTGATTGTAGTGAGGTTAGAGTTATATTTACTTGAATGATACTTGGTGTTTGCTTTGAGCATCATTCACTTTTGTTAAGTTGTGCATGCTGGCAATGAACTCATTGCATAATGACTATCTTTAGACTTTGTATTGCATTGTTTTATATTGAGAACGTAAATGTGTGTGAGTCTACAACTTATATCTCTCTGTGAAAGCATCGGATCCTGATTATCACGTGTTTGATGATACTTGACATAATCGTGAAAACCCAACTTTATATACTACACACTGCATTTATGTTACTTTGTCTATTTAGAAGAGCTACATTCAGTTATCATTGTTATTTCTTCCTACTTCTAACAGGACGTGAGTTCAGGTATTTTCTACTCTATTGTTTTTCTCTATTTTATTTCTATTTTTCTATCCTGGAATTTTTATTAATTCATGGCGCATTTTTTAACTTCTGTGGTTCCAAAGTATCCATTTGATATTTTGATGGGCCATTTTGGTTTATTTTCTTCGGAAAAATTGACGGCGCCTCCTTCTCCTATGTTGTCATCGACCTATTGCCGTTCAACACAGGTATGCAATGTTTCTCTACATGATATCTACATGAACAATTACTTTCACATGTATTTTTCAACAAATTATACTCTTCTTCAAGATGATGTTCAATTCAGAATTTATTCAAACGATGGTCAGTGGATTCTCACACAAATGCATATATTTTATTATTTCTTGAAATTAGTTTTATTAGTGATATTTTAGAAACGGACCCTTTGAAATTTGGAAGACCTGGTCTTCGTCGTTCATTATTTGGGTCTTAGAGGTCCTTTATTTCAAGGTCGGACCTTTCTTATTCACTCATCTTCATTCAGCTCTTATTCTACTACATGTAATTAAAATTTGAAGAGTCAGCTTATATCGAAAAGCACTACTCTCCGCCTTTCCGGGTGGGTTTCTATCCCTGTTCGTATACCAAAAATCTCCCCACTACAGCCACCATTTTAAAATCATGGAAGTGTCGGTTAGTTCTACAATGCACTTTTGTTGGGTTGATGCTAGGAAATAGTTATTTATGAGTGGTTATGCACTGATTTTATTTTATATATGATAGAATGCGAATAGATGTGAGATTTCATAATGCATATAGTAAAGGTGTGATGTTCAGAAACTTGAAAAGTGTTTGGGATCTTGGATTCATTAGTTTGAGAATTTCGATTGATTTTAGATCATTGTGTTATTAACTGTCATGTTGTTTCTTGCAACTGAGTCTCACTTGCTTAATTTTTGGGGAAAAACAAGTTGTTAGATGTATGATGGTGAGTACACTATGGAGATTGCTAAATTAATAAGTATTTTGTATGATAATTGGGAAACAATTTGGCCTATATTTTGTGAAAAGTTTTCTATATAGAAGCAGAAATGTGAAGCACATTAACCTTTTCTATGTTGTAACTTGGCAATTGTGTAAGCGTTTAACGTTAATGTTTGTAGTAGTAAGATGTGGGTTTATACAATTAGACCTTATAAAATACACGAAGTTAATTTTCATATTATTGCTCTTTACATTGTTGAGTTTTGAGATTATCTATCTTTGCAACCTGTTTGCAACAAGAAAATAAGGAAAATGACTCAATAATTACTTGAATAGGAATCATAGGTATTGTCCCTGAACAAATTAAAAGACGTCTTCTTGGATTATAAGCTTAAGCAGGTATTTGTTTCATATTAGTTCCATTAGCGAACCTGTACTTATTGTTGTATTTGTTAACTTCGTCGGAGCAGTCTCAATTTCTATTAACTATTGGGTTTTCCTTCCTGGATTTTTATGAAGTGACAATGGTTGAAGTATTTCAAGCAGCTTCCGCATGTACACAAGTAACCTTTGCTCTGAAGTTTTCAGATGTATCCATATTGCAGTTAATCTAACATATGTATGAATTTTCATATTGTATCTGTACTTTCTAAAATTCAATCTTCTGGATAAACATCCTACAATTGCTCTGTGTACCGCTCATCAATCTTTGAAATTTTTTTCTTCTTAATGGTGCTATGTCTACCTTTCACTTATATTTTATCTTATTAGCTTCATTTGATGAACCTGATGTTGTATTTCTGCAAATTGTTGAAGTATCGAAATTGACTTATATGGATTTACATGTGAAGTCCTTTAAAGATTTGCATGTCCACACATTGGACAATATCTTTTATCCCGGAAATGGGGGTAGGGGATTGGAGGTTAGAATCAATTATTTTGTACTAATTTTGTCGAAGCAGATTGGAAGAACAATGACAGAGCTAATATAAGGTCAAATAATATGGTGACAAAGCAGCGCTTGAGGAGCAACGTTATTGAAAGTTCAACTATTTGTAGAAAAGTGATGGTGTAGTGTAAATCTAGAGGTATTTGTTGGGAGTATATGCATTCATTTGTTTCAGGTTATCGATGTGTAACAATACTTCTGATAATCTAACTCTTCATTGTGATGCTCTTTAATAGCTTAAACTTTAAAAAAATTGGTGTTGTGAATATTTTGGTGTGGCTGATGAATACAGAATATAAACAATTTTCTTGAGTGTGAAGTATTTCAGGCTTTCAATTGTTTCTTTCGAGAAGAAAGAAGAGACCCAATAGTGGAATCAAATATGAGATTTGCTTTGCGGTGGAAGTTGTACGGTGTTAGCCAACTTAATTAAATTTGTTGCTTCCTTTATCTTAATTTATATTTAAATATATTTTATGTTGATGTATATATGTTGGAAAATTATAAATGTATACATTGAATCAATTAAAAATGTAATTGCAGTATACCACTTAGAAAAATAACATATCATAAATGATCTGAAACCCAATATTTATAATTTATATTATATAATGATCAAGTATAAATAAACTTACATGTTTTTATTAAATTTTAATAAGTAATATTAATATAAAAAATATCTCCATTCCGGCGCTAGTACTGCAATTATAATTGTAAGTATTAGAAATAACGAAAAAAGATATTTGCAGCGGCATGTTACAGAAAATATGGAGAATATCACGGTCAATTTCAAAATCCAAATGCCCAATTCCTTTTCAAAACAAATTCGTTCCTCGTTTTCAAATCCATTTATTCTGCACAAAAAATCGGTCATTCCGTTTATACTTTTCAAAACAAATTCGGTCAATACATTTATTATTTTCGAAAACATTGGTGGTGACACGCTTGGAGCGAACGGCGGACGACTGCTGGTGGATCGTAGAAGGGGGAAACGACATACCTTGTTCTCGGGCGAGTAGATCTGGACTACGGCGGGGCGAGTAGATCTGTAAGTAATTAAATTCAGGGAGTAATTCGAAGTTTAATTTTTGGGCGATGGTGAAATTGACTGATTTAATTGATTTTGTGGGGGGTATGTGTAGAGATTTTTTAGGTGGTTTTCACAAGAGGAAGAAGAAGAGGATAAAAGAGGTTGTGCAGCAGCAAGATGAAGCAAAACGCCGGAAACGAATTGAGCTCCGCAAAAAGGTTACTCATTTAATACGTAACGATTCAGGAATTTTAGGGCTTGTTTGCAAATTAGATTGGAATAATGAAAAGCACTTCTTTTTAAAGTTGATAAGACCCAATTTTTTTTAAAAAGAAGTGATTCTTGTGTTTTATTAGATATTGAAAACACTACCTTAGAATGCTTCTATTATTATTTGCTACTAGTATTTCACCCGTGCGATGCACGGTTTTTTAAAATTTATTATATATATTTAAGTTATTGTTTATAAATATTATTTTCATATATGTGGATTGAATTATTTTTAAAATCTTAATCTTTATATTAAACTGTTATAAACAATTAAGTGATTAAATATATAATTGAGATTAGAATATCGTAAAATTAAAATAACAATCACTAACTCAAAGTAAACTATTTGAGACACGGATAATGAAATATTTATTCTCTCTTTTGGTGGTCACCCTCTTGTGGGGTGGTGGTCCCCCTCTTGTTGGGTTACGGTGCGATTGTGATTTTGAATTACAGTTTTGAGTGATCTCCCTCTTGTGGTGATTGTGGTTCCGATCTACAGTGAAATAAAATGATGTTGTTGATAGAAGAAATTATTGTAATTAATAATTTTAAAAAATTATTATAATTGATTGCCTTTAAAAAAAATGGACTATTCATTAAAAAAAAAAGAGAGAAAAAGAATGTGGGCCATTAGATATACAACATTAAAAACATGATAATGGGCTCATATGCAGTGACGCTTAGTATTTTTTTTAATTAAAGCCCATAATGATTGAAAGGAAAAGCATAGAAACAATTTGGTTAGGAAGTGGGTTTTTACTCGCACCGTCGCACACAGTCGGTGACTATTTTTGCAGATGAGATTTCTCCCAATTCTCTCGAAGTTTCGAATCCTTCTACGCTACCCTCAACCTGCAAATCGGTATTTTCATTCTTCCCATTCGACCTTAAAATGAAGATATTTTACTGTATTTTCTTGACGAAATTGGTTGTTTTAAGTGTATGGTTTTTTTTTTCATCTTTATATGATATTTTGTCTATAGATCGGTTACTTTTCCAGTTTATGAATTTCTTAGTCGGTGTATGCAAAAGATGTCCTTATTGTATATTTATATGAATGAGCCTAAATTATTGGGTTGCCTTCCGATTTGCTCATTTTTTCTATCTTTACCAAGTTTGAATTGGTTTTTGAGAGAGGAAAATGTTTCTTCACAATTTTGTGACATTTTGGGCAGTTCTGAAAATTTGTTTATGCACAGTATGTTTTTTTTGAATGATACACTTTTGACCGATTTATCCGGATAGATTTGTAGAAGAATGGTCCGATCTGTAAAAGTCTTTTTTTTTTTAAGGATTTGCTTGACCATAAATTTTCGAGCCGCTATTTTTTTATAGACCGGTCACTAACACCATCGTTTTTTTTTTTTCTCTCTGCACGAAATAGACCCATGTTTTCACCTCATTCACAGATGGATTTACACAGACGTGGCTGCCATCCACTACCCAAAGAGATTTTATTTAACGTTGGTAAGATATAATTTGGTTGCAAGAGGGGCTGTATTGTGCATCCTATTTGCTACAAAGGCACTAATTGAGGATCAACTGCAAAACATGACCTCAGTGAATAAGGGGTAAGCAGTATTGTGTCAATCATAGTCTTTATCTTTTAATTTTTGCACAAATCATATGTTATAAACTATTGAGAAGATCTGTTAAAAAAAAAAAAACTATTGCAAAGAGAAATGTATTCATTATATATGCTTTAATGCATCAAAACTTTAATTATTTAGGATAGGAACTATCAAAATGGGTGTTTTGCTCATTGATTTTTCTCCTTCCGTTGGTTTTTCTAGAACACTAAGATAAGGAATTTTTTTCAATATCAAATTTAATTGTAATTGAAGAATATGTTTATTATTAATGATGTATCATCCTCTAATTCATTTATGTTGCCATTAAAATTGAATTGGATGAGTGAGACTTGATCAGTGTTGCTAGGAATTATATATATGGGCAAATGTCTTATTTATCTTCTTTATGATCATACATTATTGTACGGTTTCTTAAAAGGCCATTGGAACCTGTTGCTTTCCTTTTGAAGCTTTCTTCCTTGACCAGTTATAACATAATCTTCAAGACTTAAATGTTCAATTCTGCAAAAGTATATCTCTTGTGGTGAAACTTGTATAAATAGAGACCTCCTAAAAATAAAAAATACATTAAAAATAATCTTTACCTTTATGGTAAGCTGAGACTGGATTGATCTTATAATTATGTAGTGTGACATAGTGGATATCACATCTAGGCAGTAGTACTCTACCTGTAATTGATTGTATCAATGTCATCTAGTGTTTACTATTGTGAATTTGAATTTGAAAATGTACGTTTAAGAATACTTTGCATCTGCATTTGCATTTGCATGTATGACTGAGGTTGCATATGCAGTGCAAGATATCCCTTATCACAGAGACCTTTCTAGCATAATGTCATAGCCTAAATTTTTTAATATAAAAACAAATATTTATTGGTTGCATTCTAATTCGTCATATATTTTTTATATCCTGTTTTTACAGTGCATATCTATGAACTGGAGGAGGCTCTCAACCCAACAAAGCATGCTAAAATGGAATTTTCAGATGAATGTTTGAAGCTACAAATTCTTCATACAGTGACGCAAGTTTTCCACACATAAACATAAAGACAACACTGAATGGTAAACCATCAAATGCACCCTGTAAATTGATATAATTAAAAATAGTTTGCTATATTTACTTAAATTTGAATTAAATAGTCGAGATATATTAAAAACTTACTACTTTCGAGGGCTGGTCTACATATCATCAACATAATATCTCTATTTTTAAGTAGTTAATCCGCTTATGTAGTTAAAATACTTAAAATATGTAGTTAATCCGCTTATCCTAAAATAAAAGAAACTGGGATTTACAATAGGTGAAGAACATGTTTATGTTGTGAATAAATGTACTATATCATTTTGCAGTAATTTTAGTAGTTCAAAGTTAAAACTTTTGGTGATAAAAATTTAAAATACTTCTGCCATTTCATCAAAACTACTATTTTATTGAAAGTTAATGACCTATTTTTCGTTGTACCTTGCATTTTGACCTAAATATGAGTAAATCTTCCATTTTTGAAAGCAGGTACTTCATAGGCAATTTGTTGGTTGGGTGAGGATCTTGAAGACCCATTCTATTTGTGAAGTCTTAGTACCATTGAGAAACCTGAAGAATGCAACCATTCCTACAATACAAATAAGCTTAAATTAGAAAATAAGTTGAAACCAAAATCAATACAGTAAAACCTAAATTGGAAAAACCTTCAGCACGTTGTGATGGTGTAAACATTTTTTTTTGCATGAAATATGGACCTGTATTTATAGAATCCAAAAGGGAATCTCAAAAGTCAGCTGAATTGTGGGTTAAAATTTAAAATTTAAAATTTGAGCACTGGCGGGATTAGGGTTTGCAGACAAAATTATGATTGGTTTTGCAGCAGGTTTTATTGTACTCTGTGCAAGTGTACGGCTATTTTGAATTTAAAAATATTTTATAGTTGATATCTGTAGATGTATTAAAGACGGTACACTCCTGGAAATTATTCACGTGAATATTAGTGCGTGCAGGGCACTGTTACACCATAGGGCGAGTTATTGTGCACGTGCTCCAGTAACTTTTCTCATTTTTTGACAGCTACTGTTGTTTTTATATATTTATAGATGTTGATGGTATGTGTATAATCATAAGTACCAAGAATATTGCAGCAATTAGGTTTCTTTATTAGAGCAGAGTTGATTAATTTATATTTTGATTTGTTGCAGATGATGATTTGGTGATGAAGGAATTTTTTTGTATTTATTTGTAATTTTTCTGTAATTTGTTTTTGTTTTAGAAAGGACTTTTCATATAATTTGTTGTAGATGTATTTTAATGTTTGAGCATATTTAAGAGGATATTATTTTGATTTTTGGAAGCCGACTGCTGTGATGTCGGGTGTGCACAAAATTTTTGCGGGTGTGCAAATTTATTTTATGGGCTTGCAGAATTTATAAATATAAAGGACAGATGATTAAAAAAAAATTGAGGTGTGCAAAAATTTTTTTGGGTGTGAAATTATTTTGGGCAAATATTTTATTATTGAAAAAAATTAATTAAATAAAAGATAGATAATTAAAAAAAAAATTAGGGTGTGTAGAATTTTTTTTTACGGGTGTACAAAATGGTTAAGAATATAAAATATAAAAAACATATAAGTTTAAAAACAAAATTTTATACTGGTGTGCAAAAAATTTTTTTTACGGGTGTGAAGAATTTTTTTCGAACATAAATGGTTATTGGAGGAAGACTACAAGGAGATTATGGTTAACTCGTGGAAAAATTCGGCCGGAGACAACAACATTCATACTCGGCTTGACCGAATGGCAACGAGCTTAAAGAATTGGTCCTATGCCAAAGTGGGTGATCTTGGACGTAGAATCAAGACCACCCGCAAACTCCTTAACGACCAACTCAACATTGAAGATCATAATGTCAACCCCAAGAAGATCAGCTCCCTGGAGAATACACTGGAGAAACTCCTTCACCAAGAAGAATCGCATTGGAAGCAAAGGTCCCGTATTAAATGGCTGAACTCGGGTGATAGGAACACTGCCTTCTTCCATAAATCGGCTACGGGACGCAGGAAACTTAACCACATTGCCTCTATTACCGATAATGAGGGGCGAGTTTGCACGGAGCATAAAGATATTACAAATGCCGTCACGAGCTACTACTCTGACCTTTTTCGAACCATAAACCCTTCGGTGGATGACATCGACAGCATTACTGACACCATTCACCCCTCGGTCTCTCAAGAGATGAATACCTTCCTTACCAAACCTTTCTCTACTGCAGAAGATCGTAAAGCTCTCTTCGATCTCAATCCCTCAAAGGCTCCTGGACAGGACGGCTTCACCGCCCTTTTCTTTCAAGACTCTTGGGATACGATCGGAGAGGAAATTTCGACCTATATTCTCAAAATTCTTAATCGGGAAGAGACTCTTATTAACAGAAATCCGACCACCATTACCCTTATTCCAAAGACTAAAGCGCCTAGTACTATGAAAGACTTTCGCCTGATTAGTCTGTGTAATGTTTCGTACAAAATTGTCACGCGGGCTATTACGAATCGGTTCAGACATATTCTGGGTCAGATTATTGACCCAAACCAGAGTGCTTTTATTCCGGGAAGACTTATTACCGACAACATCTTACTGGGTTTCGAATACATGCATTGGCTACGTCATAACAAGAGCAAATCAGGGTATGCTGCACTTAAATTGGACATGAGTAAAGCCTACGACGAGTGGAATGGAGCTATCTTGAAAAGATTATGATTAAAATGGGGTTTGCTCCTAAATGGGTCCATCTTATTATGTCTTGCGTTACGTCCACGTATTACTCCTTCAAAATCAATGGAGAGGTGACGGGTAAAGTAATCCCTTCAAGAGGACTCCGTTAGGGAGACCCCCTATCCCCGTTCCTCTTTCTCCTGGTTTCCCAAGGACTCTCGGCCGCTATTAATGCTTATACTACTTCTGGCAAAATTTCGGGGATTAAGGTGGCTAGAGGAAGTCCTATGATAACCCACATCTTCTTCGCTGACGATAGTCTCATCTTTTTCAAAGCCACAAGAGAAAACACTCAAGCCATCAAGGACTGTCTACGGGAGTATGAAAAAGCTTCTGGACAACTGGTCAATTTTGATAAATCTGCGATAACCTTCAGCAAGAATAGTGCCCCGGATAACATTAGCTTCATCAAAGATTGTTTACGCATCCAAATCTGTCACGGCCATGATCTGTACCTCGGTCTCCCGACCTTCTCGGCCCAGAGCAAGAGACTTCAATTCGGATACTTGCGGGATAGGGTAATTAAAAATCTTGATAGTTGGAAAAATAAATTCTTTTCGGATAGTGGAAGAGAGGTCCTTCTGAAAGCAGTTATCCAAGCAATCCCCATGTATGCCATGTCTTGCTTCAGAATTCCCTCTTCCCTCTGTGGTGAAATCGAGGCTTCGTGTGCAAGATTCTGGTGGGGAGCCAAATCCAATGAAAAGAAAGTCCACTGGAAGGATTGGAAAACGCTCACCAAGCCTAAGGATGAAGGCGGGATGGGGTTCAAAGATCTCGTCCTCTTTAACAAAGCTCTCATTGCTAAACAAATTTGGAGAATCATCCTCTACCCGGATTCTCTTGTTGCTAAAGTTCTTAAAGCCCTATACTTTAAACATGCAAACATCATGAAGGCTTCCATCGGCTCCAACCCATCTTATATCTGGCGTTCAATCATTTGGAGTAGAGAGATCATCTCCAAAGGGCTGTTTTGGAAAGTGAGCAATGGTGAGAAGATTTATGCCAGTAGAGATCAATGGATTCCTACCTTGAATTCGGGCAAAATTTCTTCTTGTGCTACCTATGACAGCAATGTCAAAGTAGATGAGCTCATCACTCCTGCTAGTACTTGGGACATACCTAAAATCAATACCCTCTTTCTCAAATATGAAGCGGATGCTATCGCTCGAACTCCAATTGATAGATACTGTATCAGCGACTCTCGCTTCTGGTTCATTGATAAAAAGGGCAACTACACAGTTAGATCAGCCTACTGGAACGCACAACCTCACCACCAAGTTCTTAATCCAGAGTGCCCACAGTATCTTGCAATAAACCTTCTTTTTGGTCCACCGTCTGGAAACTCAACATTCCGCCCAAAATTAAGATCTTCCTTTGGAAGGCTATTCACGATGCTATTGCCACAGAAGCAAATCTCGCCGCTCATCATATCCAGTACCAAACCAGGTGCACGCTTTGTGGTTTCTGTAGTGCAGATACTAATCATGTTGTTTTCTTTTGTCAGGTGGTTAAAGAGACCTGGAAGAATACTGTTTGGTGGGACATCATCAAGAGAGCGCGACACTGGTCAACTGAAAGTCTTCTACTCTACTTCATCAAAACCCTTAACCTTACCGAATTGGAGAAACTTGGCATGAAAATGTGGGGCGTTTGGAAAGAACGTTGCGATCTCATTCATAAGAACGACAAGAAGCAGTTTACATCGCGCCATTACATCCAGGCCTCTTGGACGGATGCTCTTTTAGACCAATTTCAAAGTGCAAGAAGAAGGCTAACCCATGGAACCTCAGATCCTACTAAGAAATATTTTCTTCCCCAAGGGACCCTGAACGATAAAACTTTCTCCCTTAAGGCTGATGTAGCCTACAACGAAAGCTCAAGGGATTATGCCATTAGTTTTGCCTTCTTTGACCTGGATGGCGTTCCTAGGGCAGCAGGATTCCATAAAATTAATCCACCGGGATCAGTTATGGCAGCCGAGCTCAAAGCGATGTTTGATGGACTTTCTTATTGGAAAAACTATCTCTCTGGAGACGTTGCCCTACTCTCAGATTCGATTGATGCAATCCAAGCAATCCACTCGGAGGATTCTTACAAAGGATACGAAGAAAGCCTCATTTCCAAGATCCGTAGCTTAATATCAAACCCCTCAGTGAAAGGAGTTTGGTATTGCCCCCGAAACAACAACACGATGGCCCACAATCTGGCCAAGCTGACTACTAAATCTCCCCACCCTCAAGCTTGGGTGGGCGATAATATTCCCAGACATATAATGTCTCTCGCTCTAGATTGCCCCACTGTTCGATTCGTTTCTTAGAGCTCTCTCAAAAATAAAAATACAGATGATTAAAAAAAAATTGGTGTGCATAATTTTTTACGGGTGTGCAGAATTTTGGGGTATGCATAATTTTTAAATAAAAGGACATATAATTAAAAAAAATTGTGGTGTGCAAATTTTTTTTACTAATATAAAAAAAATTAATTAAATAAAATTACAAATAATAAAAAAGTTAGTAAAATTTAAAATCTGAAATACGCTAATTTTTTGGTTAATATTTTATTTCTAAAATTGTTTTAAATAAAAGGACAGATAAATAAAAAAAATAGTAAATTTAAAATTTAAAATTTGCATATTATTTTATACATAAGGGTAATTTAGATATTTTGATCCAATTTTAACACCTTAGTGTAAGGACTAAAAAAGTAATGGACATTAGAGTAAATGTCATTTATAAATGACACTTAAGAGTAATTGTCCCAATAGCCAAATCCTTTACCCTAGGGAAAATAAAAGGGACCACGAGTACAGAATGAGAAATTTTTTCCAAAGAAATGAAATACAAAATCGCTTGATCTATTCTTTTATTTTTTTAGTGAATTTAGATATTTTTTGTCAAGTATTGTTGGGTCGGGCCGTATGCAATGAGAAGGGCTATAATAAAAGAGACCATTCCGCATTGTGGATTATGTGGCTGGGCCCGGTTATTCACACCCCCAACATTAAGAGATACACCCCCTTGAAATTTCTATTATTTTATTATAATTATTAAATGACTCATATACCCTTGATGATTAAAAAAATAAAACAACTAATTCACACACCCATCACCATAGCATCACCACTACTACGATTTAGTTCGGTTTTTTTAGCAAATGTGACTAAAATGCAGGGTCTCTTACATAAGCATTGCTCTGTTCTTTATTTTTATAGGTTTACTGTTGTTCTATGTATATATTACCCATTTTTTTTAAAAAAAAAACCTCGTCATTGCAATTTCAAACATGGTTTGTCGAAAATAGAACACTTTTTCAACAAATTTTTGCTGAAATTTTAATAATATTTCAATACATTTTGGTCGAAATTTTATGGATATATTACCCAATTTTTTAAAAAATTTCACATCATAGCAATTTCAAATCTGATTTGTCGAAAATATACCACTTTTTCAACAACAAAATTACCGAAAATTTGATAATGTTTTGATACGTATTTGTCGAAATTTTGGCCGAATTTTGGAAAACCAGTTTTGAAAATTTGTCATATAGTATTTCTTCAACCAACGTCGGTTTTGCCACATAAAAACTAAAGACACGAATACTATCATCATAAATTCTAAGCACAATCATCAAATATGTTTACGAATTGCATAAGCATTCACCCCGATTTTCATAAAAACCTTATATAGTAAGAGTATGAAACTAACATTTGTTAGCGTCTACAACATTGATTTCATGGTCATCGTCGTTCCCGTTGCTAGTGGTAACTGCAAAATTGCGTCTAAAAGATGGGGGCATATTGCTTGCTTATATTTAAAATGAATTGAAAAGAAGGGTAATTTTGATAGTTTGAGATATGTGTATATATTAATATTTAAAAAAGTGGGTGGGTGAAAGGAAGTGTATCTCCTAATATTGGAGGTGCGAATAACCGAACCCTATGTGGCTTCATATTGTTGACCAAATTTCTTTATTAAGAGTGAGTCGGTGATTTAAAAGCCAGGAAGAAAAGGTCCTTTATGAGGCCCATCATTATATATTATTTGGAGACATAGTATACATGGGTATATGTAGATAGTTGAGAGGCGGACGCGTAGGGGACTTTTGGGGAGGAGACGCGCGGACCTTGGAGATTCACCCGGCCAGGAAGTTTTGATATTTTTGTAAACTAGTTTATGCCAGTGCGATGCACGGACATATTATAATACTGATTTTTAATGTGTTAAAAAATTAAGTGAATTCATATAAATATATATGAGGAGCAGAAAATCGGAAACAAATTTTAGAAATTGTTGTAGTAGTTGAAAACTCGCTTGAATTGTGAAGATCTACGAAGAAGCTGATTAAATGTGTAAATCATAGTATATATCCCAAAAAATATTATCCTTTCCAAGTCATACTCCCAAATCAAGTTTTTCAATGAATGTTTCTTCTAAAACATCAGATTTTCTGACCTATACATCTTAGTTTTGTTGAATAAACTCTTAGTTTGAACTCCCATAACACATCTGCATTCTACATGTACAATACCTCCGAGGTGTGCATCATTTTGTGGAATAAACTCTTATTGAACTCCCACAACACATCTACATTCTACGCATTTAATTCCTCCAAGGTGTGCAAAGCAGAAACCATTGTAATTAAGATACTGGATTTCGTAGTTCAGATACTTCTTTCATCAACATTTCCCTCTCTCCTTCATAGAAATCTTGAAACCTATAAGATCCACCAAGAAAAAATAAGTAAAATGAAACCAAAGTCAAATTTTAAAAGTTCAAAAAAATTAGTAACAGATACTGTCGAACATCATTCAAGCCTGATATTTTTAGTTGCAAATTGTGTTACTTCAAGATTTTTGAAAATTTTGGTTGAATTTCTTCCGAAAGTGCATTGTTTTCTTCCACTAAATCATCATCTGCTGACATCAGGCAACCAAGAAGAAATTCCATTTTTTTAATTTTGTCTTCTCTAAATTTCAACATTATTGTTGTGCTGAAATGCAACGTGGGTGTGTAAATCATCAGACTTCTATAGAGTTTGAACTTGATATATTTTTTAGCACTCTTTATCCTAAGAATGCCTACAATAACACAAATTATCATCTTATTTTCTGAAAAACAGGTAAATTTTATCATCAACTCAGATGTCACTCTAAATGTCACCTTATTATTATGTTTCTATTGAATTCTTTCATACTCCATTCATAATTTTGGAGAGCACCGATGGCAGATTTGTAAAATGTAATCTTAAGTAAGTCCATTCATAATTTTGGAGAGCACCGATGGCAGATTTGTAAAATGTAATCTTAAGTAAGTTTTATTTGTTAACAAATTCTGCTATGCTCTAAATCTTAACAACAGTACAAATGCACTGTACATTGAAAAGAACAACATGCAGCTAACGAAAAGAAAACAAAATAAGGTAGTGGAGGAGAATATTTAACCAAATAAAATGAAAAATGAACGGGAAAGTTAGAGCACGATTTCTAAAATTCACAGTATCTCAATTTGTGTAGATCTTTTCTTTTTTTTTTAAATCGTGGGCCTCATCTTAATACCCACTAACATGGAAACTCAAAGTGGCAAGAAACTACAACATTCCTGTTTTAGTTTTAACCCATCTCAGCAAAAAACATGTCTACTAACATGATTATAAAGAAAATCTCTTCCAACTAAACATGCTTGCTCTTACATTCATTTGCATAGAAGCTGACACATTTTCTACTATTACAATACATTCTAAGCAGCTACATACCTCATTAGTCGTAATATGATGATGGGTCAAAATGCACTCCATACCTTCATTTCGACCTCAAGTTTTCCTAGCCAAAATGCAGAATATTTCCCAATTAACTTCAAAATTTCAGCCCAACCCTAACATTGTTTTTCTCCAGCTGTGATCCCAATTGAATTTCTACAACCAATAATCGACCAAAGAAAATTTAAATGAATTTATTTTAACTGGGAAAATGTAAAAATGAATTCATAATAATTTGCAGATAACCTACCCCATAATTTGGCCCAGAGAGAACTAAAACCTGCATGGACTTAGAATCAAATTCTCTACCCTTCATGATCCATCCTCGGCCGAGTTTTATCTTTGTTTTCCTGATATGAAACACGTGAGACGAATGTAACGAATAATTACTTTCATTCATTTGGGAAATAACTACCTATAATATTCAAATTACTAAGATCATCTCATCATGAATATTTTCAAGGTTGATTTTCATACAAATTGGTAAATTTCGTCTAGTCATTCAAATTTCTTTGTTTATGAACTAAGGTACAAAATAGTATTTACATTGTCTTAATCTTTCTATTCGGAGAAATTTAGTCCATTAATTCATAAACATGAATCATTAAAGCTTCGAGAATCACATAAATAACAAATCGTAATTGCAAGTTGTAGAGAAATAAGGTGACATACGCTGAAGTCGTAGTTTAGTTTCCTTAAAAGTGTCTCCACATAACTTCCCAAGCCAAAAGCTGTAAAAGAAAATATTAAAATTATATTCCAATCATTTTCATGGTAAATGGTAATTGAAACTATAACACAGAATAAGCATAATATTTTCCAACATAAAAATTCGAATAGATTAATGGGATATTTTCCACCAGTCGTTAGTGTATCCTTTAGGTCGTTTGAAGCGATATCGTCTTGCAGAACTCGCCCCATGTCAAATGGCTCAAATCATAAATGCATTTGTTGGCACCTAGCATAAAAAAAAAGTTAATAGAATAAGATAAATGTATAATAAACTGTAGTGAAAAGCTTAGGAATCACTGTAGACATAATGCATGTACAGATGTGCAATAGTTTATGTAGGTCCCGAACGGGTTTTGTGAGGGCAGAAGTCTAGAGGGGAGGGGTGAATAGACTTCTGAAAACTTTTTGTGCAGATCAGGTGTGATGGCGATTAGCTTTGATCAGAGTCGCGAGTGAGTCGGTTTAATGATAACCAACTTACTAATCGCTCAAGGGATCGATTCGGTAACTATCAGTTTAAACCGATGTGTCGCGGAAGCTAAGTTTTACCCGTGTGAAAAACCGGTTTTGATAAATTAGATTCCAAAGTTAGTCTTTTAACGGTATTTCAAGTGTCAAGCTTGATCGGATCGAAGCTTGGTGCTAGCCGATCTCAACTTAGAATATGTATCTTCGCTTTAAAAAGTTGTGTGCGATTGTGTAAAGCGATTAATCAAAGCGGTAAAAGGCACACAAGATTTATAGTGGTTCGGACAAACCGGTCCTACGTCCACTCTTCCCTATCACAAGGGCACCAACTAAACCAACCTGGACTTAGATTTTTGTGTTAGTCCAACACAAGACAATCAAACAAATATTTAAGGAGTTCTCACTCAACCGATCGTAAATCGTAACTAGAAACCCTATGCGAAATCTTGCTAAACAACTTAACCTAACTTTGGGTTTGGATAAGATTGTTTTGGTTCCAACTATGAAATCTTTTCTAGTGTTTAAGATAGCCTATCAGCTAGATGAAAAGATTTCTATGCTAAGAACTTATGGGATGAACACTTAATAAAATAATCTTCTTGTTTGTGTTCTTCGTGCGGAAATCTGATAAATACTTGAGCTTCTTGATTGTTCAGTGTTTTCCGTGTCTTCACTCTAAAGTGTGATCCCATATTTATAGACCTTGAAATCAAAGAGCCGTTGGAGAACAATTTGAATTTCAGGCTATATTTGGTAGACTTGCAGGATTGATGTGACGTGCTTCAGGAACGGCATGGCCGAAAGCATGAATAGTGTCTTTTATAGTCGTTAGAGAAAGCAGCACCAAATCCCGTAATTGCCGGCTCCGATCATACGTGTCTCGTTCTTATTGGTTAACAGATGCACTTTTCAGTGTTGTTCTTCCAACTAAGGTTGACATTCGTCTTGTTCAGATCATAGACGTATGATTTGGTGAAACATCGTTTTCACAAGGGTGGTGACCGATCGGTCGGAAGCCCGATCGATCTACTGATGGAGTCTTCTGGTGCCGGTTGACTTAGCATCAACTAGCAGACTCGGCTGATGTAGGTCTTCTGGTATGATCTTCTTGAAGTCATCTGATCTTCAAGTATTCTGAGTTTGAGCTTCATGACTTCAGCTGAGATATCTGACTTGATCAGATCGATCTGATCTTCGTTCTTCTCTTGCATTCGGCCGGTCGGGATATCGGCTATTCTTTGGATCTTGGATCGACCTATACATATTGAGGTTCCCCCTCAATATGTGACCTATCTATTACATCGGTTGTTCTATACAAAAAGAATTATCAATTGGTATTCTATAAACGGTAATATAAACATCATTAATTAACTTGATTCGACCGGTCCTATTACATGTGTTTCGGAACTTTCATCAAAACACTAAATTTCCCAACAATTTCCCCTTTTTGATGAAACCAAAACACTTTGAGAAACCAATCACGATTTGATAAATATAGAACAAATAAAGAGCACATAATCGTAAGACAATGAGATTTTGTCTTAGGATCGTAAAATAAACTTTTCTCATTAGATTTGTCGATTACATGTTACATCGTAAAAGTTTGAATTTAAAAACAAGTGATCCCGAGAAGTCTTCTGATTCTTCACTCTTTAGGCTTGTATCCTTCTGGCATCTCTCTTTGATCTAGTGGTACGTTGAAAATCGATATAGTTTCCATTTGACATCATTGGTCTGCTGAGGATCGGTTATATGCGTTTTGCTCAGGATGTCAAAATAGAATCTGAAATGCCGGTCATCAAATGAGCCATCTGTCTTCTTCGAGTAATCCAACAGATCATACTCTTGGTAGATATTTTTACATTGATTATTTTGGCCTCATTTTCCAGATACTTCAGAAAAACTGGATATTTGTTTTCCAACCAGTTGAGGAATTCATCATCTGGAGATTCTTCTCGTGGAACAAGATCAAGAACAAAGGCATCTAGAAGCCATTCACTTCTGATCTTATTCCATTCCTCAAACCTCTTAAGATGTGCAAAGTAGCTTTTGGAATGATCTCATCAACTCTTCTTTGGCGGTGAGGTTCTCGCATGATTTTCGGCCTTTCCTTTCTTCGCCCTCGTCGAATTTCTTCTTGAGATCTTTCGCGCTAATTTGTCCGCCCTTCTCTCTTCTTCACTTATTCGGGCTTCTTCGCGAATAACCATTCTTTGGACAATTTCTCGCCAGGTTTCTTATCGGCCTGAATTTGGCTAGCTGTGCTTCTTGTGATTTTCTTAGTCTGAGTGATTGGTACAAGTTGTGATGTCCCAACACCCTTGATACTAAACACCGTGAGTGACCTTTCTTGCCTTTGACTTTTCCATCTTTTCAGAGATTTCGATTAAGAAAAAGATCAAGATGGTCTAGTCTTTGTCCATAAGATTCAACCGTCTCAATCGGTATTCGTTGTTTCGATCGTGTCGGGTTGGTTTCTCCTCTGTCCTTCCCTTTTTGGTTTGATCAAAAGAGTAGTGAGGTGGGAGGTCGAGAACCAAAAAGTCGATCGATATATACTGTTGAGATCTGGAAGATAAACCTTGAGGTTGAAAGGCTTAGATTTTGAACCTTCGAGATCATTTCGATCTTGGTGATTCCATGACAAGAGAGAGTGTAAGAATCGGTTTGTCAAGTTTCTCTTCTTCAATTCTAGCTTTTTGGTGAGCATCGAAAAGAAACTTGTTGTTGATCCACTGAATTAGTTTGTCATCAATCGATTTTATAAGTTCGGCAGATACGGTGGTCACGCTTTGGGAGAATCGATCTTTGATTGCCTCAATCGGGAAATAGCCAATTCCTTTGATCTGTTATTTCTTTGAGGCCAATCGCCTTTTGATCGCCTATCACTCCCTCAACTTCTTCTTTCAGAGATCTTTGAGACATGATCTCGATCTCCCGGGTTGATCATCGGTGATGTGAGATGTAGGAATGTTATGCGCCACTTGATCTGTTTTGATTGTTTGTGCCTCCGGTGGTTGGTCATGAAGCTGCACACCGATTCCACTTTCATCGCCAGCTCCCGCACCCTTCATAGGCATATTCGCTTGAGGAGCTTCTTGGATCTCCGAGTTCACCTTGTTTAGTCAACTGACTTCTCGTGGATCGAGCTTTAATTGATTCATTAGCTTATTTCGGTGGTGATCCTACTTGAGCAGATTTCTTCATATCGAAATCAAAATCGTAAACTCTCATCAAAGACCTCCCATCCGTTTCTATAATCATCATAAAATCGAGAAGCTTTTTTAACAGGAGATCTTTCGGTGAGGATCTCCATAACTTCCTCTCTCGATAACAGGATGGGCTAATAACTCTGGATACATCGCATCAATATCTCGTTCAATTTGCATCGACCATTTTCCCTTGATGGTCTTGGATGATCTGGACTCGAGAATTATTTGTTGGATCGACCGGATTAGGTTGATGAGATGTGGAGGGTTCCGTGGTTCTTGAGTAGGCGGAAGTTGGGTGATTGGCTCGATCTGCAGAGGTTCTATTGTCGGCAATTTCGTCCGGCTACAACAGTAGGCTTTACGTTCATGAACCGATGTAGTTTCGTGTTCGCGGGCAGGTGAAAGAGAAGGAGAGACATGCTCAGTAACCAGAAGTCTGAGCGGTGAATCAGCTCGAGTTTGAGGAGAAAGAGATCGTTCGTCTCTTGCTCCTTCCTCAGAATGTTCTGGCGAGCTCTCAACTGGAGAAGCCTCGCCTGTCGATTTTTTTCACGATCTTTTGTGCAAGATCAAAGCCGATCCGACGCCTTCCTTCGTCGCTGACTCATCTTCCAGAAACAGAGTCATGGAGGCCTGTTTTGCCTTCTTAGGCCTCTTCTCCTTAGCCTTCACCAGTTTTCTCTTTTTCTTTTGGGGGGCATCTGGTGTAGACGTGGCTGCCTCCTTGGTTTTTCCTTTCTTCACCTTTGGAGGAGTGGGCCTCATATCATCATCAGGTGGCCCATATATAGTGAAGTTGTTGTGAGGAAGGCCTTGTAGGACTTCAGGTCCATTCTCCGTCCCATTCAAAGATTTGACGGTTTGTCTTTCGGAATAATCGCAACCTTGTTGAGATTGCTGATCCTCTTCTTCAGATAGACCTGCCTCCGTTCATTGACTCCAAATTTTTCATGCTCTTGGAGTAGAATGGCCTTCATGAAGCCATGCCAATTGATGTTCTTGGCTTCATCAATTATCGACCATCTTTATCTGGTTTGACGGATGTTAGACCATCGGGCTGAATGAAATACCCATGATTGTTTTTGACAAAATGTCAAACAACAAATCGGTATTTCCTTTTTAAAGCATCGATCCGATAAACCCTGCGGTCTGATGTTTGTCAGCTTCCCTGAAGAGTTCGTTTCTGATCAGTTCATCTTCATTCTCCCTGTAGTGCGCAGGCGAGATTCTTCCTTTGGGCAAGCTAAACAGACATGTTATGTCCGCATTCGATAGTTTGATCTCCTCTCGGATTGTTCAAGAGATCGGTTCATCTCGGGGTTGTTCAGATTCACCTTCAAATTCCTTAGGAATTCGAAAGTGCTTCATATTGCAGATCTTTGGATTGCGGTTTGCAAAGACAATACTTTTCAAGACCTCCTTTCTTCAGAATTTGCTCCACTTCCATTGACTCTGGATCCGTCGTAACACCAAACTTGACAAATTTGTCATCGACAATTTTTGTTGCCAGTTCAGCATAGTTGCACATTATCTTTCCCATTCCGTGAGTGGCCATCTACAATAAGATAGATTAAATTAAATTGCGCATAATCATAAAGATATCAAATATTGATTATCAGACCTATTCTCAGGCCTATTAATCGATAAACACATACAGATATCAGGAAAAGATAAGGCATATCGCAGGATCACAAATAGACATAATATATATGATCAAAGGATTTTGAAAAAGAAAAACATACAAATAACCAGAAATTTCCAGATTCAGTTTTTCAGAAAAAGAGTTTGAATCGCAGGAAAACACTTGAATCACAGAAAGGTAATTTTGAGTTTTTTTCAGAGAGCAAATCGCAAGTTTTGGAATAAGAAAAACTCTGGTAGGGTTTTGAAGAACCTTATAAGGAGGAGGAGGGAAAAACGAGATTGGAAGATCAACCGTTTGAAAGAGTTAAACGATCCAGATTAAGCAGCTTTGATCGTGCGGTCAGGGAAAAACACGTACGAATATCTTTTGGATTTAAAAGCACATTTTGTAGCAATTAATACAAGTATCCCACGTCCGCATTAAATGTTTTGCAGAAAATACATCACAAAAGGTAATGAGTACAGTAAGACAAATAATATCAGATAAAATCAAATAGGTAAGCAATAAATAAGGAAACAGAAATGCGTATCTGGTTGACTGATGTTGTAATCAGTCAATACCACTTGTAATTGGCCTGAACAAGATCAATGCACTTGTAATTGTTGATTTCAATTGTTGATCTTAGTTTTCTGCCTAATCCTTATGATTTCCCAACTGTTCTTTTTCAAACAGATCCGCTTCACTTTGCGTCTGATTTCCCTTTTCTGATCCTCCTTGATCAGTTGAAGTTCTCCCTTCAACTGTTATTTCTGATTTCTTGTAGACTGATATATCTGATTTGGTGAGGTATCGAGCTCAACTGATCTTCCTCATCAGATCAGTTTCGTATGTAATCAGATTTCAGTTGACCTAATCTGATTCTATTCAGACCAAGCCAATTCTTGGGATAAGTGTTACCGCCAAAACTTAGCCTAGAATCGTAGTCTCTATTCCCTAAGTTGGCGCGATTTGACATGCGTAATTATAGTCTGAATATTTCGATATGTCAATCCGCCGTAAATTTATCCAATTATCAATCGCGTGATTCCTACACGCTGTCCTTGTGATGCAAATTTCTCTAAAAAGGCTTTTTGAAATCAAATTTGCATTTGCACCCTTGCTTGGCCTCTATAAATTTGACCAATGTTTTACACAACATAACCCATTCACCATACTTATCTTCTTTGTAGGATCATGCATTCTGGTGAACCCTTGTTTCCGGTGAAACTTCCGGCAAACACTTTTACCCCTTTTTCAATGATTTCAGCTTCTCAAATCAACCTGTGTGTCCCTTATCACTGTTTTCGTCGTCATCAAAGATTTCACATACAATTGTTGCCAAGCTTCTTTACCACCAAGGCGGCGGATCTGCTGTCGCAACTGAGAAGACACTTCTCCTAACCGTATGCACCTTGTGTGTCTATCGTGATGACGTAACTAGCATCAAAAGACTCAGTCTGATATAAAACATGAGTTTGATATACGATCTTGATCAGACAACAGCTGTTCTTCGTATATCAACTCAATTTTTTCATGCGACACATGTGCCCATAAGGTTTTTGAACCACTTTCTTGGCACATGTGCTCCATTTAACAGCTGGAGAGCCCATTGACTTCAGGTCTAAGGGCTCCTGGCTTAGAAATCCTATCAAGGCCGCTCTCGCTCCATTGATTTTAGCTTCTGCCAGTGGCTTTAGGATTATTTCAAAGCCTTTCTCACCCTTGTTAAGTGGGGGAAAATGGGAGCATCAGATATAAAATCTCTCTCTCTCCCCCTCTTCTCGGGTTAGTTTAGGGTTTAGGGTTTAGGGTTTATGTATTGACCTCCGGGTCCTTTTGTACTTGTAACTTGTAATGTAAATCTGACCTTCGGGTCTTTATCAATGAAAATTTCTATTATTCCATTGTTGTGTAAATTTCCTGTTTTCTTATGCGATGTAAGCTTTAATCTTGTGAATCTTGCTTGTTGAATATCAGCTTAATCGACTTATAAAGTGTGAAATAACCAAACTGGTTTAATCAGATAATTCTTTAAACTGAACAGTTCCTTTAATCTGATAAACCTTTAATCTGATAATCCATAAATCTGATTAGTACCTTCTCATATCGAGTTCCTCGATCGATCTTACGATCGATTGAGATACCAAACTCAACTGATTTCACTTAACTTTGGTTAGTCTCTTAACCACCGGTTCTCGAGATCATCCATCAAGCATTTTAGGTGCTTTTTCTCCAAGATCCGAAGCCCCTAGCTCATTGCATAATTCTCTCGAATCGATCTCACTAGTGGCTTGGTTAGAATATCGACTTCGTATATCAAGATGAATCTTTTCCATTCCGATATTCTTCTTTTCAACATGATCTCTTATAAAATGGTGTCGACATCCACATGCTTGCATCTTGTATGTAGAACAGATTACGAGTGATTGCAATAGCACTATTAACATCACCGAGAATATAGGTACATTCTTAGCTACAATGTTATAATCCTCGGTGCCGACTAAGCGAGAGAAGGTTGGGGAGCAACAACTTCCTCTGACCCATATATTACCTTGATGGTAGATGTCGCAACCGATGTCCGCTTTTTTTGAAAACCACGAGATCGGTTTACTTCCTAAAAATCGACATGTTCCCGAGGTTGATTTTACATCAATCTTGCAACCTCCATAATCTTAATCGAGAATACCCACTAAGTTTAGATTATCATCGATGGGTAAAATAAACCAAGGTTTCTTGTCCCCTTCAGATACTTAAGAATCCGCTTAGTCTGCTTTCTAGGTGGCTTTTGCATTGGATTTGCTCGAAACCGCACATACACCTCTTGCAAAAGTGATATCTGGTCTGCTGGCAGTCAGGTATAGTAGAGATCCAATGAGAGCCCTATATTCTTTCTGATTTGATTTCTGACCATCCTCATATGGATCCATCTTGAATCAAGTCATCATAGGAATTTTGGCTTCCTTGCAATTTTGAACTCCAAACTTAGCCAATAAATTTCTAGTGTACTTTGTTTGGCAGATGAATATCCCTTCTGTACTTTGCTTCACTTGTAGACCCAGAAAGTAATTCATCTGACCCATCATGGACATTTCGAACTTCCCTTGCATCAGTTTGCTGAATCTTTCACATAGATTCTTGTTGGGAGATCCGAAGATGATGTCGTCCACGTAGATCTGAACCATCAGAATATCTTCTCCATCTTCTATTCTGAATAAGGTTCTGTTCACTGTTCCTTTAGTGAACCCACTTTCTATCAAGAACTGGGAGAGTGTATCATACCAAGCTCGAGGAGCTTGTTTCAGGCCATAAAGAGCTTTTCTTAAACGGTACACTTGGTTGCTCTTTTCGAAGCCTGGAAGTTGTTCGACATAAACTTCCTCTGCTAGTACCCCGTTTAAGAATGCACTCTTTACGTCCATCCGATACACAAAGTGAACCCCTCGTGGGAAGCATATGCGTAAGCTTACCGAATGGCTTCTAAAGCGGACGGTGCAAAGGTCTCATCATAATCAATTCTTCCGATTGTGAATACCCCTTAGCAACAAGTCTTACCTTATTCCGGTTATGACATTTTTCTCATCTCTCTTGTTCTTGAATACCCACTTTGTGCCAATTACGTCTTGATGAGTTGGTCTGTCCACCAATTTCCAAACTTGATTTCTTTCAAACTGTTCCAGCTCCTCCTGCATGGCTAGAATCCAGCTTGCGTCTTGTAGAGCTTCTTCTACTGTTGTAGGTTCCTTCATCGACGAGATAACAAAGAATACATGGAACTTTCACCAATCGATGTCTAGTTTTAACTCTATCGAGATGGGTCTCCGATGATCGGATCGGTTGGATGACCGGGTTATCCGTGTCCTTCGATTCGATTTGCGTCGGTTTGGAGAACATCATCCATTTCTGATAAAGGTTCATTACTAGCGATTGGGAGTGGTGCAGAAATATGATCCACTTGATAAGAACATGTCTCGGTGATGTTGGACTCATCATGTGTCGATGTCCATTCGTGGGAACTTCAGATGTTCCCACGAACCGGATGGTTCGATTGATCTTTATCTCGGTTGCCGGCTTCTTCATCGACAGTTTTTTTCGTACCTTAGGATCCGATTGATCCGGTGAATCAGCTAGATCCGGAATGTATATTGTTACGATTTTCGATCCTTTTTTCCTTGATCGTTAGTCGATCCATTTTACGAGCATCAGCATGAGTTGATTAGGTACATCTTGTTCGAGGCGATTTCTCTTGTTAGTAAGATGCTTCATCAAAGACTACATGGGGTGTTTCTTCAACAACTAGGGTTCGTCATTGTAAACCGAAAAGCCTTGCTAGATGAGGAATATCCTAAGAATATGCCCTCATCGATTTGGCCTCAAAAGTCTTCAACCGACTCTTCCCATTGTTGTGTATGAAACACTTACACCCAAAAAACATGGAAGTAAGAAACACGAGGTTTTACGCCCTTCCACGAGTTCATAGGGTGTTTTGTAGTGAGCCTTAGTCGGAAGACATCTGTTACGAGTATGACATGCGATGTTGATACTTTACGCCCAAAAACGGTTTGGTATTGCATGTTCAAATTTAACATCGTGGCGAACTTCTTTGAGAGTTCTGTTTCTCCGATTCGCTACTCCATTACATTGTGGCGTTCTTCCGGTGATGTCTCATCGTCAGATATACCAAACTTAGAGCAAAAAAATCAATAATAAAAGAGTTCGTAAATTCGTACCTTTATCTCGATCCGATTTTTTACTACATTGACACCCCTTCTCATTTTGTAATCTCTTTAAGAAATTTCGGGTAACTTCGTTGTCGTCTCATTCTTCTTATGTAAGAATATAACCCAGGTAAATTTGGAGTAGTCATCCACGATTACCAGAGTATATTTGCGTCCGTTGAGACTGACTGGTGTAACTGGTCCAAAGAGATCCATATGAAGCAATTTGCAATATCATTGGATGCCGGTCCAGAATTCCCTTGAATGAAGCTTTAATTGCTTTTTTCCTTCCGACATGCAAAGACATGTCGATCCTTTGAAAATACTTCATTCAGAAGTCCTTCCACTAGAGACATCCTTGCTATCTTATTAAGAGTTTTAAAGTTAAGATGACTCATTCTTGTGTGCCAGAGCCAACTGCTACTTTTGGAACTCTTAACAATCAGGCATGCATTTCTTGGGCAACTGTTCCAATCTGTTGTGTAGATCGTCCCTTTCCTTGAACCAGTTAGCAAAATCTGTTGAGTGGCTCGATTCTTGATAGTGCATTGATCAGTCGAGAACTCAACACTGAATCCGTTGTCGCATAAATTGTGAAACCTATAATAGGTTGTGCTTTAGACCTTTGACATACGAGACCTCCATTTGTACATCATCATTCTCTAAGTTTCGAATCCTTTGGTATAACCAAAGTTATCATCACCGAAGAGTACACGCTGGCCTTTTTCGTTTCTATGTAAGAGTTGAGGAGGTGTTTGCTTCCAGCATGTGCCTTGAGCATCCACTATCGATGTACCCGATAGTTGCTTGCACACCTCCTTTGTTGGCCCGACCACACGATCCTGCGCACCCAAATCAGGCTTTAGGTACCCCTTTTGGATTGGGTCCTGAGGGGTTAGGATTAGTTTTGGGGATCCATACAAACAGAGCACTTCTATTGAGATCAGTTAGATCAGAAGGCCTGATTTGTCTCCCATACCTATCAACATAATCATACGTCTCTTTATATGCTTTTTCGATTAGTATGATTATTAGTGTGAACCTTGGATGACTTAGAAGACTTGGGATTTATCTTTTTCGTTTGTCTTCTTTTCATCCAAAGGTGGTTCAAAAAGTCTGACCCTAGATTTCGATTTATAGGGGTAGGTACGATCGCTACCACCAAAAGATTCATATCTTTTTTTGGCATAGGTGGTTTTTGCGGTTTACCTAAAGCATGCTTATTAGCGGTGACCTTGATTGGGTCTCATATTAGACTTCCCTTTTCTGGGTTGTCTTTTTCGATACGATCATTGATCGAGTTGAGGTCTCTTCGTAAGAATCGGGTTCTTCTGTTGATTCTTCGGTGATGCTTTACCGGTTGGGGTCCATTTACATTTCCCCTTACGGTTAGGCACCGCCTTACACGCTCAACTTTGTTTTTTCCCTTATTAGATACAAGTTTGGCTTTTGGTGTATCTTTGTGAGAAACTCGCTCGATTACACCTTTACGAGATGAATCGGTGGGGGCTTTTGAGGATGTGGAAGGGTTCTCATACCCAAGTCCCTTCTTGTTAATCGTTGTTCGAAAATAGGTGTTCATATCTTGAACGGTTTTAGATGATTTTGTGAAAACCTCTATTTTCTTGCGCAGATTATCCTCAGATGATTTTAGACTTTCATGCATTCGGAATAGCTCATCAAATTTCGCTTGAAGGATTTTGAAGTCATCAGCTTGTTGTTTGTTAGTTGCTAGCTGATCTTTGATCTGCTTCTCCCCGATCGAAGATTTAACTTTCGAATTTTAAGTTCCTCGATTGCCTTACGGCGGTTTCAAACAGATTTAAGTTTGAAGTTTTTCTTGAGATCGTTCTCTTTAGCAAGCTGATTATTTCTGGTCCTCAGCTTGTCATTCTCAGCTTCCACTATAGCATAAGTGTCTACTGCATTGGAGAGATCCTCAAGCAATTGCTCAGAGTAGAGCTGCAGGTCAATCTCCCCAGCAGGTGTGCTAATGATAGCAGGTGTAGAAGCGAACAAAGCAGTTTGGAGGTTACCTCCGATTGGTCCTCCTTGGCCATCGAGGCAGATCTCATCATCATCATCAAAGAATATCGGATCTTCATTCTCATAGAAGTTAACAACACCGCCGCGTCGAGCCAATCTTCTGAGGAGTATCCGAGAATCCTCGGAGGCGATAGGAATCGTCGATTCGGATGTGTCGGCAACCATGGCTTTTCGTCCTATGTAACGTTGCTCTCTTCTCGTTCCTCTTTTCTTCCCTTTCTCTTGGCGTCGTGCAGTCATCATTTGTAGTGACCGGCTTCTCCGCGGTTGAAGCACGCCTTGATCCGCGGAACCTTTTCTTCGGGTGAATCACTCAACCATATGATCTATCGGTGACTTCCCTTTTCGATAGTAGTCCGAGCTTCTTACATCGATTGGTTATCTCTTCTCTCATCATTTAGATTATCTCTTTTCCTTTCTTCTCTGCGGATCTCTTCGATCATCGATCTCGGGTTCTTCTACGGAGATCTGTTATTTGATCCCCTATCTCTTCCTCGGCTATGTTGATAATCTTTATAGAATCTTCGATACTTACCAAGTTGAATATTTGATTTTTCTAGTTTCACAGTAGCGGAAGCGATCCATTACCGCCTCGACTTATGATGTTTCCAATAGGTTCATTGGCCTTCGATCTGCTTCTTTGGTTTCCTTAAAAGCAATCGATTTAGAAGTTGAGGCTTCAAACGGGCACCTCATCTTCATCCGCTTGTCCTCTCTCAATTAAATCAAACTCGTGAGCTTTAAGGCTCAAGAAAGCTACTCGGCTTCATTTTTGAAATGTCTTGGCAATCCTTGATTCCGCGGACTTTCATATCCCATTTCTTGGTAAGAGATCTTAATATCTTGTAATTGATATCCTTGTCGACACATCTCTACCAAGTTCTCGTAGCTTATTCACAGACATAGTAATCCTTCCATCGAGTTCGTTGATGGTCTCGTTGGCAAACATCTTGATTTTTCGAACTTCACGGTTCGCTTGTAGATGGTCGTCTTTTATCGGTCATTTCCTCGCATATCTCAATTTAGAGTATCCCATTGCTTTTCGCGATTTTTGAGATATTTAATCTTTTCCTTGGTGACCTTGTCCATTGTTTTCATGATAATATGTTCCGGCGATTGTGTCCGAGTATACTGATTTCCTTTCCTCCGCATCCATCAAATTTGGGCTTTTTTCGCATAAGACTTCAGGGGCAAAGTCTGGATCGCCTCCAAGCTAGGGGTTGTCGTAATATATGATGATGGGTCCTCTTTCGATGACTTCCATCATTACGCCACTAATCGAACCTAGATGGTTGCACATATAAATGGCCCAATGCATACTCATCAATTGAGAACCCGGATCATCATGATACATACCAGAGGTATTATCCATCGAAAGTGATTTAGGAAAAAGAATGAGTTTTAAAGACGGTTTTCATGATACATTCAATTGACCACAAAGATTCTTCCTCAAGAATCGATGATACTCAAAGCCGGGTGCAGAGAACCAACTGCTTTGATACCACTTGTAGGTCCCGAACGGGTTTTGTGAGGGCAGAAGTCTAGAGGGGAGGGGTGAATAGACTTCTGAAAACTTTTTGTGCAGATCAAGGTGTGATGGCAATTAGCTTCGATCAGAGCGCGAGCGAAGTTTGGGTCGATAACCAACTTACTAATCGCCAAGGCGATCGATTCGGTCAGAACTATCGGTTTTAACTGGTGCGGAAGCTAAGTTTTACCCGTGAAAAACCGGTTTTGATAAATCGATTCCAAAGTTAGTCTTTTAACGGTTGATCAAGTGTCGAAGCTTGATCAGATCGAGAAGCTTGGTGCTAGGCTGATCTCAACTTAGAATATGTATGTTTCTTTTTAAAAAGTTGTGTGCGATTGTGTAATGAGTTAATCAAAGCGTAAAGGCACACAAGATTTATAGTGGTTCGGACAAACCCGATCCTACGCCCACTCTTCCCTATCACAAGGGACACCAACTAAAACCAACTGGACTTAGATTTTTGTGTTAGTCCAACACAAGACAATCGACAGATATTTAAGGAGTTCTCACTCAACCGATCCGTAAATCGTAACTAGAAACCCTAGTGCGAAATCTTGCTAAACAACTTAACCTAACTTTGGGTTTGGATAAGATTGTTTTGGTTCCAACTATGAAATCTTTTCTAGTGTTTAAGATAGCCTATCAGCTAGATGAAAAGATTTCTATGCTAAGAACTTATGGGATGAACACTTAATAAAATAATCTTCTTGTTTGTGTTCTTCGTGCGGAAATCTGATAAATACTTGAGCTTCTTGATTGTTCAGGTGTTTTCCGTGTCTTCTTCACTCAAGTGTGATCCCATATTTATAGACCTTGAAATCAAAGACCGTTGGAGAGCAATTTGAATTTCGGGCTATATTTGGTAGACTTGCAGGATTGATTTGCCAAAGCATGAATGGTGCATAGTCAAGTAGAGAAAGCTATGAATGGTGTCTTTTATAGTCGGCAACTTAAAAGCATGAATGGTGGTAGAAAGCAACACCAAATCCGTAATTGCAGCTCCGATTCGTGTCTCGTTCTTACGGATGCACTTTTCAGTGTTGTTCTTCCAACTAAGGTTGACATTCTTCTTGTTCAGATCATAGACGTATGATTTGGTGAAACATCAGTTTTCACGGTGGTCGACGATTAGTCGGAATCGATCGGTCTACGATGGATCTTCGTGGTTTGGTTGACTTAGCATCAACTAGCGGACTCGGTGATGTAGGTCTTCCGTGCGATCTTCCGAAGTATTCGAGTTTGAGCTTCATGACTTTGAGATTCGACTTGATCGGATCGTCGATCTTCTGTTCTTCTCTTGCATTCCGCCCGCCGGATATCGGCTATTCTTTGGATCTTCAGATCGACCTATACATATTGAGGGTCCCCTCAATATGTGACCTATCTATTACATCGGTTGTTTTATACAAGAATTATGAATCGGTATTCTATAAACGGTAATATAAACATCGACCTAATTCTTCGATCGGGTCCTATTACATGTGTTTCTGGAACTTTCATCAAAACACTAAATTTCCCAACAGTTTATTCAGTATAAACTGTGACATAAATCTTCATTTAAACGGTAAACTTATACCAGAAAAGCTCATTGAAATCTTCTGTACAAAAGTATAAGCTAACAGAGATAAAGAAAAAGAGAATTGATAACTATAATAGGTTCCCTGTGGCTGCATTGAGATGACAATCAATATCATGGATCGAACATTTTGCAAGCTCTATTGCTTTGTCTGGACATGACTGAATCCATAAAATAGAACCTAACTTCTCACGACCATTTATCTCATAAAGTCATGATGAATTTTCCTCAGACTTGATGCTCATTCCCATCTGTAAAAAAGTGAGTAAATAACTCAAGAGGGTTTGCAAATTAAAATGTCAAAAGAAAATATGGAGGTTTCCCGTAAATTGACTTGAAGCTACAAAAACAAACACAATGGGATTTGACCACCTCAAGGCAAGCTGTATACATCATAACGTCATACTTGAGTCAGAGAAGTTTTCGGAAAAATGAGACCATACACAAATAACAATTATGGGAAAACAAAACTTTTTTCAGCAAAGGGAAATTTTATATCTTAGTTATATCTATATACGCTATAACTATAATTGAATAGACATCACACATTCACACTAAAGTTACTTGTTGGTCCCCAATCCCCTGAACTTTCTGAAAAGCTTATTGCTAAACCGGTTCCAACACCTTGCAATCAATAAATAAAGAAAATGAAATTAAATCAACCATAATCAATGTGTACGGGATAAAGAAAAGCAATTGCAAATACCTCTTGAGTTTGGCATTATATTCTCTGTAACTCATCTCTATTAGCTTTATTCAAATGCTTCAACAAAATAATGACTTCCACTCCTCCATTAATACCCAGATTGAGTCCTTAAATTCCAAAGAACCAATAAGGCAAATACCTTTTCAAACACACATAGACACACATACAATTACCGAATTAAAATAAACATGAAGAAGATGAAACCTATGGATAACATCTAGGTATTTTGAGATGAATCGTCCTTACTTCAATGAGAGACAAATTGAAATCGAAAATTAGAAAGAAAAAAAAAAGTAATAGAGAAAGTACGAAGAATAATTTGGACTTATACCTGTGATTGTGAAGATTGACATCAGATGCGACACTCACTGGCCATATACTCAGACTCACTGCACTTGAATCAGTCGTTACCGCCGCCACCTCCATAACCACTGCAGCCGCCTCCATAAACCCCCGTCGCCACCGCCTCCAATTGAAGAAGCCACACTCACTTAATTAATTCCATCCTCAAATGCGACTTTGGCCGAGGCAATTGAAGAAAAAAAAAATGATGACTTTCATTTGCCCTCAATTTCATAAGTTACTTTAGACTTCATAAGTTATTAGGGAACAGACAAGTCTAATTTCATTCAGCGATTCTTTCATAACAGAGCAGAGGGAAGACTCGGATTCGGCGAACAAACATTCAATTCCATGATTGCCACTCTTGCTTACACCGTTGCACCTGCCGCTGCTGCCATCACCTCTTCCGCCTCTACAGGAAGATCAGCGAGTGCATCCCTGCACTGCGCCATCAGGTCCGACACGTTAGCCTTTGGCGCGGCCGTCGTTTACATACTCGACCACGTACTCCACCGCCTTGCCGTCACGGAGGATGCGCAACTGTAAATTTTGATCGTCAATTGATGCACAAACAACTCCTTCCTTCCATTGTTAGGGGTTATAAACCCAAACCCCTTCGGATCATTTAACCATTTCACCGACCCCTTTTTCAAATCACATTTGGCGAAACCTAATTTTTCTGCCGCTCAATAAGACCCGCCATCGGAAAGTGAAAAAAGAGTTTTCGCAGCTTTTGCATTTCCAGGGAGAAAGGAGGTGGAGCGATAGTGGAAGTCGAAAAGTGTAAATTGAAGAGTGATTTTTATTAAGATTGTATATTTGTATTGTATGATTTTTTTTAAAATTAAAATAGATGAAGAGGCGGATAACATAAATGATAAATTAAAATATTTGATTTAAAAATTAGAATGATAGACACGTGGCAGCAAGGAAGACACAACACTTGACAGCATTTTGGAGGTGCATTCCTCTTTTTATATATATAGGTTCCAATTCTGGGGATTATTGAATTTGTGTTTTGATGAATACTAGTTAAATTCAATATTGTTTGTGACATTGTTATTCTCAAATTATTTATATCATCTATTTTATATTCTTGCATGTTTTGACAATTAATTTAGATTGATATCCTAGGTTATTTGATTCTTGCATGTCTGTTAGGTAATTGTTGCGTGTGTATGGCTATTAGTAACGATTAGTAATATTTACTAGGGTGATATAAATTAAATTCTTTTGAATCAAGCTAGCGTATTCGGGAATTTATTGACCTTTATCATAGAGACTAATATTTTTCCTAAATTAAATTTAGATCGTATCTAGACTATTCAGTTAAAAAAGTTCATTAAAGAACTTATTTCAATTGGATAAAATTAAGGGATAAAACCGATAAACAAAGCTTGTTGTTTATTGAGGGTCATTAGTCTGAGAATAAAGTGGAGCAAACGATACGTTTAATTAGAAAAGTCAAAATACAAGCGATGAATGAACTGTGAATTGAAAATTTTTTATTAATTAATTTTAATTTTGATTATTTGTTATTTAATTATTAATTATTAATAGTTCTTTTAGAAGTTCCAATTCAAAACCCCCCTTTTGTGTTATGTATTTGTCTTCATAAATTCATACAACTGACATAATAATTATTCTATCACAATCTCGTCTCCATCACTTACCACTACTACGAGTTAGTAGAGTAGACGAGGGTACTTATTTTTATCGCACCTCGACAGTGCGATAAAACTAAACTGAATATTTGAAGAAGAAAAGAAAAGTGAAGCTTAATTAAAAAAAGTATTTATCTTAAAATCTGCTTAAACAAAATTCATCTAGAAGTCAATTACTTAATGAAAATAGAAAGTAAAATACTCATTACATTAGTCAAATAATATTGTTTCATGAGAACAAGAATTATAAAATCAAATAATTTTTTAACGAAAAATTACAACTAGATACAAGATTTGAGTACAAATAACAACCAGGTACAAAGTGCAGAAATTTGAATTAAAGTACGAATTTGAACTAAAGTATGATCGTACTTTAGTTCAAATTTCTGCATTTTGTATCTGGTTGTAATTTTTTGGGTGACTTTGTAATGAAAAGTTTTTTTCACATTTAAAAAAAAAACTCTATTTTAAAATTATTAGGTTGATTAGAAAATTTTATGTTGAGATTTTTCTTAAATTAATAATTTATCATATCACTGTTGTAAAATTGAAATATATATATTTACTTTTATACAAAACAATTAAATAAGATAAAAAAAAATAATTCAAAACACATTCAAATTAAATAGTGATTTACTTAAACGGAGAATGTGAAGAGATGGTCGCGGACCCTCTGTAATTTGTGAAATGTAAATTTCTTAAATTTCTCTCCATCGGCACCATTCATTATATCAACTTCTAATAACTTACCACGACGTCATGCAATTAAAATTCCTGCATTTTACTCCCCTCATCAATCCATTAAATATTTCTAATTTCTTCTTTAATGAAAAACTAATTACTGCTCCCTCCATCCCGACATAATATGTGCCCAAAGTAAATACAAAGATTAAGAAAATATAATAATGATAATTTTATAAAGTTTTATATATAATAAAGAAATTAGTTGAATTGTATGTATGTGTGGGGTCAAAAATAAATGACATATTGTGAATATTATGAGGATGAAGATCATAAAAGGTTTTTCAATTTGGGGGTGTGCATGTTATTATGGGACAGACTGAAAAGAAAGTGTTCACATTATCTTGGGACGTCCACTACTACACAATTGAGCTTAGAGAGCTCCACTTGGATAGCCTTTTTTTGAATAGCTCTCCAAGTGGTCCCTTGGAGAGCGGTTCTATTAAAAAAATGACATCGGTTAAAAAAATTTGCCCAAGATCAAAAGCTTAGACAATGGTTCATAATCGCCAAGAAAAATACTTGGAGAGCGATTTTGAACCGCTGTCCAAGGTAAAGCTTGGAGAGCGGTTCATAACCGCTCTCCAAGTGAATTAATTTTTTTTTTTTGTAAAGCTTGTATTTTTTTGTTTTATTTTTTTGTTTTTGTAAATTCTTTTTATGTACAATTCAAATATTTTATTCTTTAAATTCTCGTGTTATTTATTTTTAATATTCGTCTTATATAATGAGATTAATACAAACCCTTATGTAAAACTTGTTCATTATATTAAATTCATAATATTACACTTACGAACTTGTATCACTATTAATTCTTATAAATTAATACCTATAATATTTAATATTCTTATAAATTAATTCAATTTTGTCTAAGTATTACTTATTTAGATAGAAAAGTACTATTACTTGTTTAAATAAAAAAGTATTACTTGTTTAAAAAGAAAAGTATTACTTGTTTAGATAGAAAGGTATAACTTGTTTAAAGAAAAGTATTACTTGTTTAAAGAAAAATATTACTTATTTAGATAGAAAAGTATTGCTTGTTTAAATAGAAAAGTATTATTTGTTTAGATAGAAAAGTATTACTTGTTTAAATAGAAAAGTATTACTTGTTTAGATAGAAAGGTATAACTTGTTTAAAGAAAAGTATTACTTTGTTTAGATGAAAAAGTATTACTTGTTTAAAGAAAACTATTATTTATTTTGATAGAAAAGTATTAATTATTTAGAAGGAAAAGTATTACAAGTTTAAAAGAAAGGTAGTTAAAAAAAAGTACAAGTAAAAAATATAATTTTAATTTAATTTAATTTAATTTAAATTTATATTTATATAAAAAAATTATTATATAAAAATGTGATTGAATTAATAAATAAGATAATTGAAATAAAGAATTTTAAAAAAAATTGTAAGAAAAAACGATTTTTAGAACATATAGAATTAATTTCATTAAGTAAACGCAAGAAAGCAAATGCCCGAGCGGAATTGATCCCCGCTCAGGTGCCCAAGGTCCCGTGTTCGGTTCCCCATGGGAGCCAGTAATTGCCTCAATTAATTGGGAGGCTTGGTGGGGCTAAAAACTGCTGTCTAAGTATCAAAATTGATACTCAGATAGCGGTTTTTAACTGCTTTCTAACCGCTCTCCAAGTGAATATCGCTCTCCAAGTGAAACTTTTGCTTGGAGAGCTGTTATAACCGCTCTCCAAGGTCATTTTTAACAGCTCTCCAAGCCCAAATCTGTATTAGTGGACGGAGAGAGTATAATTTTTCTCTTTTTTTCTCAATTATGAAGATGGGTTACCATAAATCATTCAACAAATGATAACATAGTAGAAAATCAGAATCCTTATATATTGAGGAGAGTGTTGTAAAATATAAAATAATCGTAAAGAAAAGAAGCAAGAACACCAATTTGTTTACACAGTTCGTCCAGAAGGACTACATCTGGGGGCGATCAAGCTAGGAGGGTTTTCACTATGATCTCAGTATTCTCTCTCTTACGGCGTTACAATGAAGAAGATATTTATAATGACAATTGGGCAGAAGCTCTAAAAGCCCTAAAACCCATGTGACATAAAGCCCACTAATAATACTAACATAAAGTAATGTCCACCATAATAGATTATTTACAACACTCCCCCTTGGAACGTGATGTTCTAGCCTAACTAAAATTTCGCTAGAATAATTTAAAGAGAGAAACTTATTAAAAAAAAAGGTACAACTAATCATCTTCTAAATTCAATCTTCAAAAAGCTCCCCCTGAAGACAACAGTCTTCCAAGCCTTTTGTATTATGCTTTCACACTCTTTTGGAGTTCATGCAGGTAAAAGAATTTTAGGGGATATATGCTTTGTCAAGTTCCCTTTAGCATTCCTATTATTCATATGGGCAACAAAAGTTGCATTTTCCTCATAATAGATGATAGAAGATATACCATTATCACATGAATCATAAATGTATTTAAATCAAAATATTGCAAACGTCGAAGATACTGAACATATGCTTTAAAGTTTTACAATGTCTCCTTATAGGAGAAGCACTAACTTAATCTTGCAAGCAAATTCAATATAAATTCAATATCGGATTTGGTGCAGTTCTTAAAACATAGTAATGCACTAAGGACACTCTAATAAGAAACTTCTGGTCCTAAAATATCATATGTATCTTCTTTAGGTCCAAATTTGTCTTTATCCACTTTAAGGGATCGAACAATTACTAGTGTGCTAAGTAGATGAAATTTAATATAAAATCTCTCCAATACCTTCTCCAAGTAAGTTAACTAGTATATAAAGATTCATTTTGCTTTAGGGAAGTGCTCGATCTGCTAGTCGAGACAATACTTGATTTCACCAATGTTTTATTTCAAAATTCAATCGCTAAGATTAAATTAGCTTTCTTTGATTTCCTTACTTGTTCCAACAATATTTAAATTATGACCAGGAACCGAGATGATACAAAAACCACCAAAATAATTTCTTTGTAAACACGTAAGAAAATATTTCAATGTTTATTTATTCCTCCTTCGGGAGGAATGAATTGAGTCGATCGTGGAATATTCGACCCAAATATTTTATGTCATATAATGACCTTTGTAATTCTAATATCGTACTTAATACTATTTTCACCATTTATCTATCAGGGACTTTCATATAAATATTGATATCCATTGATCAATATAAACATGCGGTTACAATGTCTATCTACTGCATTTCTAAATTTAATTTTATTAACTCCAGAGATATTAAGTAGCGGAACTTTATTTCATACATAACAGGAGTATATATTCAAAATCTATATCGGGTCTCTGCAAAAACCCATGAGCTTCTAATCTCGCTTTGTACCTCATTACATCAGTATTCTCATTTTCGTACAAATACACATTTATATCTAACAGGGATAATGTTTCAGGGTGTGTATACGATAAAATCAAGAATATTAGCGAGTCGAGCTCTGCCTCAATTGCTTCATCCTATTTTACCCAGTCAAAGCGCTTCCGGCTCAACTATTGACTTTTGGGTACTGGATCCAAATTTTAATAGTAAGAGCAATTGTGACGGTGAATAAGTTGTCGACAACATTAGTACATTTCTCCTGTATTTATAAAATCATATCAATTTCTATATTTATATCAACCAGATCTTCATCATTTCCCATTATATTTTGATCTGGTCGTTCAGCAATTCTAGTATTCTTATTATTTTGTGCACGTGCTTCATTACTAGAATTTTCGTCTTCAGGACGAATCTCTTCAAGAGACTTCAAGAGTGACTGAGTATATTTGCTAGCTTTAGTAATTACCGCGAATTTATGTCTTACATAATAAGGGGTCCTTTACGCTTCTGGCGTGTAGGGGCATTAACATATATAATTGCCTAAAATTAGCACATTTACTCTTTTTGGTGCATTTACAACAAGTATATGTGTTTTAGTCACTTCTTTATCATCGGTAAATTAATCTGGCAGGTCACTTGCTAAATATTGCAAGTTAATTAAACTATGAACTTCCAGTTCACTTTGACTAGTGTGTGGATTTAAATATTGAAGATCTTTTTTATATTCCACGAAATTTCTCGGCATTCATTGAATTATAAATTCTTATCTCCCCCTAATGCCGAGAAATGATCTTCATCAAATGTGCAATTAGTCAACTGGGTTGTGAATTGAGGTACACTGTGGTGGTGATATAGAAACAAATATTGCACAATCAAATATTTGCAGACGGGAAATGTTTAGTTCTTAAGCACTAGTTATAAAAGGGGAATAATCAAGATATGCAGTGGGTCGGATTTGAATTTGATTAGCACCATGTAAAATTTCATGCCCCCAACATGATATAACTAAGTTGGAATTCTTCAATAATAGTCTAGTAATTATTTTGATAAAATTTATTAGTAATTCAACTAAACCATTCTCGATGTGGACGAGATTAAATGCTCAATTTTAATTCTCAATGCCATATAATAATCATTATTGTCATCAAATCGACATTAACCATTCAAATGGATTTATTGGATAATCCAAAATTTTAAGTTCAATAATATTTGACAATAAATTTGCTTCAGACAAATTATATCAGTCCACAAGTATTTTCATGACCCTATTCAAGAGAAATGAAATATACAATTCCAACTTTAGTAGAAGAATGTCGTATTATAATTTTTCCTTTCTTTGCACAAGCCCCACAAATAAATTAATTTGCATAAGGGATTATGTTATTTGACATACTATGTAAAATAGAATTAGTCAAAATCCGACTTATCATATTTTGAACCGCTCATGTCATAATTTGAATAAATTTACTTCAGGCAAATTAGTACATTATTCAAAGAATCATCATTTTCAATTTTCAATGTTCCTATTTGCTTCGGGCAAACTAGTACGATGTGATTCTATTCTGTTCATAATTATATAAGGAATCAATTTAAGTGGAAGAATTTTCATGTACGATTTATACTGTTTCCACTCAAAACATGTATAGCAAGGTGAATTTCAACATGAAAAGTTCAAGTCAAGAAGTAATGCAGTGAAGAGCAAGTTTGATAGTTTTCCTTTTAGTTATACAAGATAATCTTTTACTATAATTGACTATAAGGAAAACTTGATATAAGCTTTCGTATGTAGTTCAGATTCAACAAATTTTTAATGAATCAAATCAGCCACAAGAATAAGTGATAATAGGCAAATAAGGAATTTTCACAGAATTCCTAATTTCTACAGCAAATAATTCCCAAGCTTATACTGCTACAAGCAGATCTAATTGCTGAAATTTAAAAAGGATTAAGCTTCTTTACCAGAGAAAAATTCTTGGATAAGGGTTCCAATATCGTCTTATGATAGACTTGACTCGCTTTGAGCGCAGGCTCCATGAGAGATTCAGGAGACGAACAATCTTGCTTCCTCAATAATGTTGGCCTTAAGACACGTATGTACAATAGCCAATATCGAGTTCGAAAGAAAACTCAACACAAGCAGATTAGCCAAAAGATAAAATGCAACATAAATTTAATAATCACATACCAAAAATTGTAATTGTTTTAGCACAAGTTTATGAATATTTTTGCCGCATACTATCATCAGATTATACAATAGAGAAGTATTTCGTTGCCTAATTAAAAAGCATGACTTATCAAATCATACTTGTCCACATAATGATAAGATAAATAATGTCATGATCCACATAAGATGCTACAAGCTCTTATATTTAATATTATGACATGCTGTAATAAACCTTAGTATTCAGAGATTTAACCAAAATAAAACTCAAGCCCCACTTCTATAGGGCAAACATAGTTAAATATATATAATGAACAAATCGAAAATTCTTAACAATTTAATAAGAAATAAACAATTAAATCAAAATCATTTTTAACCGTTAACAGCTCGGTAAAATCCAAACAAAATAATAATATTATGATTTTGAATTGATTCGGCTGTGAATGTGATTAAAACTCACATATTTTAAAAAATAAGCAAAACATGGAATATCAATTGTTTGTCAATTATAGGTATTTCGACCTTACAAACCAATCAGATCTATAAAAGTTCAATTGCTCATAGAAAAATGAGAACCATCTCAATAAGGATTATTCACGCATACACAAAACAACATGGCAATATATATTGCACATAACATTGCCTTTAAGTTAAGATACCTTCAATAGTCATGTAATCATGAGTAACATTTCTTATACGATCAATTAATAATTAGATGTAACCAAATTCAGATCTACGAATATTTAACTCGAAACACATCAGAATTAAATCAAGATATCATGATCCGACCAATAAATCGATAGTAAATAGTGATTGCAAAATTAGATCGTAAAATTAATTAAAATTAGCTTATACCTGTGGCGCCTGCGACGAGATCGTAAGTTTTGGTGGAAGCAATTGACAGATACAAGCAATTACAGATCAACGACAATTGATGTCAATGAATCCACTAATACACATTTGGGCTTGGACAACTGTTAAAATAGCCTTAGAGAGCGGTTATAACAGTTGTCCAAGTAACATCTGTCCATGCTTGGACAACTATTAAAAAACCGCTGTCCAAAAGATTGGGCTTGGACAGTGGTTTTCAACCGCATTGCAAGAGGGGGGCTTGGACAGCGGTTGTTATCCGCTTTCCTTCAAGTCCCCTATCAAAGGAGTCAGATATACATCTTTGTCTTTACCAGGTTGTTTGGGTCCTGATATCAACATAGACAACATCATGTAAGTGCGTTTCATGTACAACTCGGGTGAAAGGTTATAAACTATCAGAATCACTGGCCATGTACTATGGTTGGTGCTTTGGATACCGAACGGATTCATTCCGTCAGTTGAGAGTGCAAGACGCAAGTGTCGTGGCTCGTTGCCAAATTCTGGATGCCTGACACCGAATGTCTTCCACTGGGGTGAATCAGCAGGGTGTCTTAGCATTCCATCTTTGATCCTATCATCATGATGCCAAGTTAAATTTCTAGCATCCACAACACTACTATACATTCTCCTGAATCTTGGTATTATTGGAAAGTACCACAACACCTTCGCGGGAGATTTATTTTTCTAATATCGCTTCTTCCCACACTTGGGACATTCATCGAGGTCTGCATACTCCTTCCGAAATAAGATACAATCACCCGGACAAGCATGAATTTTCTGATGTGTTAACCCGATGGACTTGAGCATTTATTTAGCATCATATGCTCTCTTAGGCAGTACATTTCCATCAGGCAATAGACCACTAACTGTTTCCAGCATACTTGTGAAGCATTTATCAGACAACTGGTGAGCTGCTTTTAGGTTGAACAATATCAACACAGCTGACAGTTTTGTTGCCTTCTTACACCCGGGCCATAGTGGTAATCCAGCAGAATCCCTTAACTTCTCTGACATATAAGGGTGATCTCGCAGATCATCGTCATCTCCACTCGATGTATCAACAGTCGGTACATCATCGAAAATATCCGCATCCACTGTATCTTCAAACCTAAAGTCAGTTTCTAGATTGCTTGAGCAACATCCATCTCTTCTCTCACCATGATATGTCCAAACGGTATATGTTTTATCAGAACCGTGAATCATCAAGTGGTGGAACAGACTTTCTCGACCACTAACGGTTTTTCCATTCATACATTTCCAACACGGACATGGAATGTACCGAGGGTCGGTGCAGTGTCTAATTGTATGATTACAAAATTCTTCCGCCCCATTCCTATACTCATCTGATAATCGATCTGCTCGAACCCAATTTCGATCCATATAGAACTAGAGATGCCTATAGGAAAGACAATATGAAGACTGTTTCTCAAGACAATTATCTTAAAGTATTAAACCTAAAAGCATACCTAACCATACTTAATCTACATTCATTTTAATTTTCTAATTTTGAAATCCTTCCAATTTTTTACTCATTGCAATTTTTTGTTGCTTCTCAAGACAATATGTATCCTAATGTATCATCATTAATCATCTAATTAAAGAAACACACTATCCATTCATTAAATTAATAACTAAAATATATCCTAATGTATTAATCCTAATTTATGCTTAAATCCTCACACAATCATATTATCAAACACCTTAAGTGCATTATTCATCTCTAACAAAATGTTCATTTCTAACACTAACAAAAATTAATTCAAGCCACTAACAACAATTAATCCAAGCTACTAACAACAATATAATTAAACCAACATTAATCCCACACTAACAACAATTAAACATAACAAATTAATATATAACAAATTACATATATATATATACTAAATATATATATATATATATATATAAACACATTTATATATATATCGTAGCTTATAACAATTAATCCATATATATCCTAACAATTAATCTCAAACACATATATATATATAAACACATTTATATATATATATATATATATATATATATATATCCTAACAATAACTAATCCCAAACATATATATATATATATATATCCTAACAATTAATCTCAAACATATATATATATATATATATAAACACAATATTTATATATATATCCTAACAATTAATCCCAAACACACACACACATATATATATATATATATATAAATATATATATATATATATATATATATTAATTAAAATATATATACATATATACATATATATAAAAGAAAAAATACCTATATATATATGGAGGAGGAAGGCGGCGGCGGGCAAGGGGGGGGAGGATGGCGACTAGTAGGGGCGGTAGGGGAGGGCAGCGGCGTTAGTAGGAGAGGGATGGAGGAGGGCGCGCGACGATTTGGGGGACAGGGAGAAGCTAGGTCAACGGCGACGACGGCGATTTGGTTGGAGGAGGAAACCGACGACGGCACACAATTTGGGTGAGAGGGAGGAGCTAGGTCTTCGGTTTGTGGCGATTTGGGGGGAGAGGAATAATTGGGGAGAAGAAATGAAGGCAGCAGGGTTCTGGACTATACGCGTACGTGGAGCATATATCGATCTGATATAAAAAAAAACAAAGAAAAAAAAAGACAGCGGTTATTAACCGCTGTCCAAGTGTTTACTTAGACAGTGGTTATTAGCCGCTGTGCAAGTGATCTTGCAATGCGGTTTTAAACCGCTTTCCAAGTTTTATTCTTGGACAACGGTTTCAAATCGCTGTCTTTTTATTATTTATTTTTTTAATAAAACCGCTCTCCAAGCTATAACTTGGAGAGCTGTTTGAAAAAAGAGTTGTCCAAGTGCAGCTGTGCAAGCCTAAATGTGTAGTAGTGATCCTATCGAAATTCTGAGTCTAATGGTAGAACATTCGTGATGATAACGTGTTGTAAAATATAAAATAATCGTAAAGAAAAGAAGCAAGAACATCAATTTGTTTACCCAGTTCGTCCAGAAGGACTACATCTGGGGGCGACCAAGCCAGGAGAGTTTTCACTATGATCTCAATATTCTCTCTCTTACGGCGTTACAATGAAGAAGATATTTATAATGACAGTTGGGCTGAAGCTCTAAAAGCCCTAAAACCCATGTGGCATAAAACCCACTAATAATACTAACATAAAGCAATGTCCACCATAATAGATTATTTACAACATAGAGAAGAGTAAACAAACTCATTAATTATAGGGAGTAATTCTCTTCTCTCTTTCCATGCAATTTTCCACTGAACTTTTTTTATCAGGGTATTTTTTTTCACCTAGTGTGCCTCTTGACATTTATAATTGATCCGGAAAAGCTGCATTAGTTCATTCTTTGATATCGCACGAATGCCATTTCAATAATTTATAAGTTCAATTTTTAAAAGATCAGTTCTTTTGTTTTTTTTTTCTTTCATTTTTCGATAAAGTGTGATACAGGTGAAAAAATTGTGTTACGAGCTTCAATAAAAATGTGGTACGAGGTGAATTAATGGTGGTACGAACTTAAATAAATGTGGTACGAAGTATATTAATGGTGGTACGAGCTTCAATAAAGTGTAGTACGAGTGAAAAAATGGTGGTACGAATTTAAATAAAATGTTGTACGAGGTGAATTAATGGCGGTACGACCTCAATAATGAGTGGTACAGAGTAAATTAATGGTGATACACCCTTAATAAAGTGTGGTACGGGGTGAATTAATCGTAGTACGAGCTTAATAAAATGTGGTACGAAATGAATTAATGTTTGAATATGGTATAGTATTAGAGTGTTGATCGGCAAAAACTTGACACGTATTTTCTTTAATACCACCTCTCAAGTGTAAGAGGATCGATTGTAGTAAGATAAGGGCCCGGTTAAATATCGAACCCAAAGGACTAGTAGCAAGGTGTATCCCTAACTCTATAGTTTTAGGGAATTATAGTGAAAAATCAATAAAAGAGTTTGTTTATTATACTACCAGTTTAATTAAATTAAAAGCAACTAAATTACTAAAGCAAATAATCAATTTAAAATTATCAAATATGAGAAAGGAGTGTTCGGGTATTGATCCTCATGCAAGACGCAACGTTGGTTTAATTAAACTCTTCTAAATTTCATCTCAGTTGATTGATAAGGACAATCACAAAATTACATAGACTTTTCCTGAATAATAAGTGAACGCGTTGATTAATTATAAATAATTAACTCCAAAAAGCACATAAGATTGTGAGGATGAATATTTCTGTTTCCACTCGGGTAATATAGCCTTATCTAAGGTGTTCTTACCTGGGTAATAGGATATAGACTTCCTATGTTCCTTCACAAGTTACTTAAACTACCATTCAAATAATTATGTAGACTGATGGGGGTTCTAATGAATTTATCCAACTCTCGTTGCAATAAAAGCATAATTTACAGAAGTGAATAATTAGACTCAAATTCATAAAATCCACATGCATACGCAACTCTCATATATAATACACATGCATCAATTTATAAACTAACAGAATAATTAAACACAAAGACATACAAAACCCATCAATCTAATCTAATCAACCTTGAATCAATATAGAAGAAATCTAATTAAAACCACTGTTTAATCCTACATGATTCAAAATACCCAAACACAAATAAGACTACTCCATAGCTTGAGAAATCAAAACCATGAAATAGATGAAAGACATAATTAAAATAAAAATACTGAAATAAAAAGATGTCACCTTGAATGGTCTTCAAGAATTAAAAAACATAAGAATAAATAATCCTTGCAGAAATTAAATCCTAAGGTTCTAAACTGTGATGTGTCTGAGGTGTGAGGTATGAGGTATATTGTGTCTAGAGAATGGAGGACATATATATATATATATAGGTGTAAAAACCCCTAGATGATGAATCAAACTAAAATCTCCTCTCAAAGATCTGCTGAAATCTTCTAAATTGGGAATAAAATCTTACGAAATCTGCTCCTGAAGTCAGCTGCTTCTGCCTTTGTACATACACGGTTGTCACTCTTCTTTACTTATTTAAAATAGACGGCTCAAACCAGAGGATATGCGTGGGCCGCTGGATGCTCACAAAAGTGGTGGAATTAGTATATGGTATTAGTATGTCATAGTTGACCAACAAATGAACTCCGTGTAAACTGCTGCAACATTCGTGGGCTTCAAATAGGCTACAATTATTAATCTTTGTGGGCCTCAAAGGCTGCTTAATGGGCTCAAATTTGGGCCTTTAAACTTGGGCTGCAGTTTATTTTCGCGAGTATATCTTTACAGCTGCGCACCAATTTTGTTTCGTTCATAACTTTGGCTCTCGAACTCCGATTGACTTGATTCTTTTTTCGTAGCGATTCTCTTTTCGACGTGTTTCTAATGGTTGAATTCTCTTATTCAGTATCTTTGTATATCAAAACAGTTTTTCATCAACTTTTGCTCACTTTTCCATGTTTTCCTACACACTTCATTACATATTCAAACAAACGGGATTAATAACACTTTTAATAGCAAATGAGATCAAAATCACATCCAAAATAAATATTTGTAAGCAAATAAAAACACGATTTTAATGCAATTATTACCCTAATCAATTGGGAAGAGAGAAAGTTATTCTAATTTTTAGGAGAAAAAATTGCTGATATTTTTTTAAGAATGTAGCTGTTTTTTCCCTATTTTATTTAATTTTTTAGTTAACTAGTAATTGAACACGTGATTAAGATAAACTCATGTTAAATATGCCTAAAACTCCTAAAAACTAATGGAACTAAATGTAGAAAAATTCTAATAAGAAACACTACAAACTTTAAAAGGAATAAAATCAATAAATATTAAATTAAACTTAAAAATATTAAATTAAACTTAAAAATTCTGATAAAAAATCAGAGCATAGGGCGTAGGGGGTGGGAATTGTGAGCATAAGGGCATTTGTGTCCAAATTGCAGTGAATAATTGAAACTCAATAAAGTTTTTGTAATATAATGAAAGAATCTTAGGTGTATTGTATTAGAATACAACTCCCCCAAATAAAATAATTAACTTAATTACATAATTGCAATAAACATTTATAATCAATTCAGAATTCAAATTATTTACCTCAATACTCTCTGCAATATATAAAATAAAATAAAATTAATAAATTCATCAAATTTATATAGAAGATAAAACATTTTCTACCTGACCCCCAAAGAACAACTTTGAATTTTATCCTACGCCAAACATCTTCTGTTAACTCGTTCGAACTCTCAAAAATCCTTTTATTTCTTTCTAACCATATGGACCAAAATACAACTGGGACAATATCACCCTAAGGCAAACATCATAAGACAATCAGTAGCTTCTTCAAATTTTTAATATGCACCTCAAATAATTAAAACACAAAAGAAATTCCAACACAATTAAGTCAATTATTCAAATACTCAATATTTAGAATCTTAGATTATATACTTTCTTGAGCAGCTTCTACCAATGCAAATACAAATATATATATATATATATATATATATATATAATATACATTATATTCTGCGAGATAAATTATCCCTCAAATATAAATATATACATGAAAAACGTTTTTTTTTAAGGATTGATTTTGCAGATAAATTCATATCCCTCAAATATATCGTCTCACACAAATATTTCTGATAAGATTATCTACTATTTTTTTTCAATATATTATCTCCCGATTTAGCAATAATTTTTTGTGGGAAAATCCATTAATTTATAAATTTGGAGTGATTTCTGCTTTTATATATATATAGATTAAATAGGGGTATAAGAGTCTAAATAATAATTCTATTGACTAGAAAAGAAAAAAATTGAAATTTAATGACATAAAAGAATATGTACTTTTACATTGGGCTATTTATAACTCTACCCCGAAAATCTACGTACAAATGTTCTTGTAAGTTTGCCGTTCATTTTAATTTGATGTAGACACACGGTTTCGATTTAGTACTTTCTTTTTTTTTTAATGGAAAATCAAATTAATCGTGTTAGAGAGGGTTTTAAAGAGGGATAACTGTTTAGAGAGGGTTTTAAAGAGGGAAAATATCCCTCTCCAAAATGTGCGTCGGGAACTGCTTAACGAGGGATTTTTTAAACCCTCGTTAAATTAAAGAGGGCTTTGGCGAGGGATTGACGCGTGTCAGATTGGCGAGGGCCAGCTACCCTCGCCAAATTGACATCTAAAAAAACGCTCGCCAAAAGCGTCGCACATTTAACGAGGGCCAAAAACCCTCGCTAATTTTGCACGGAAAATTAGCGAGGCTTTAGGGCGCTCGTTAATTTATACGAGCATTTTAACAAGGGTAAAAGGCCCTCGTTATCTGGGAGAAAAAATCAAAATTTTAACTGGGGGGATTCGAACCCGCGTTGTAAGCCCTTTAAGGCACACACACAACCACTGGGACACGCGGCCAGGGTATTGTAGCAGCATTATTTGGGCATTTTCGCCCCCATGGTGTATTGAACACGCGACCTCCCGGTATGTGGAGGCCTTGCGTGTTTCGCCAAACCGTTTGAGCACGGCTTTTCAATATTGCATTTCTAATTGTATATATTATATATATGTATGTATTGTATATTTATGTATTGTTTCTTATATATGTATGTATTATGTTATGTACATATTATATATGTATATATGTCATTTCTTATATATTTATTATATATATTTGATTAAAATATTTATAATAAAAAAAAATATAATTTATATTCTTTTATATATTTATTAACATGAATAAATTTTTTTAAAAATGATATTTTAATATTCTATATATATGTACACTATATTAACTAACACTATATATATGTACACTCGTTTTTATTAAAATATTTTAAAAATAATTGTATTGTTTAGTACTATATCTTTTTGTTAATTATTGTTAATAAAATTGTTAAATAATCACTTTTATATTCTTTTTTCACTATTAACCTACATACATGTGCACACACACACACACACACACACACACATATATATATATATATATATATATATATATATATATCTCATAGACCAATTCTCATAAACTAATCGGAGAGATCCATCAATAATATTCATAACTATAATGATCATAACAAATAAATGTGACAAATATTCAAAAACTAATAAAAAAACATAACAAAGTATTCAGAAATATAAAGTCATCAAGATAGCAATCAGCCATTCAAATCTACATCATCATCATCATGAGGCTGATATTCATTGTTGGGATTAATGAGAAGATCATTAAATGAAACATTATCTGAACGACGTCGAGCACGAGACGCCGAAGCACTGGGACCGCCGGTAAGAAGAAAACTACCAGGAGGGTTAACGGGAACAGTAGAATACCCACCAATAGAGACACTCGGATATGAGGGATAAGGGGGATAAGGGGGAAATATGGCGCCGAACGGCCCTAACCCCTGGGTAACGCCGGCCTGCTGTGGGCTACCACCGGTCTGCTGGGTAAAGAGTCCCGCCTGCTGATGAGGACTACCGCCGGCCTGCTGCGGGCTTCCACCGGTCTGATGGGGAATAAATCCCGTCTGCTGCTGCTGGGGAATAAATCCCGTCTGCTGATGCTGAGGGTAAAGGCCACTGGGTGGGTTTACTTGGAACCCCTGATAAGACGCAGCCATTTCCTGGCGCATAAGCTGCTCCCGTCGCTCCATTACCTGGTGCATAAGCTGCTCCCGCCGCTCCATCTCCTCCTGAAACTTCGTAGCCATCTCCTGTCGTGCTTGTCGTTCTTGCGCCAGCAAACATTCCATATCAATCTGCGAGTAGCCGCCAATACTAGTGCCACTTGAGCTCCCACCTGGGCCAGATTGAATGCGCCCCATGGTCGTCATTTGACCGAGACCTTTATGCTTTCCGTGGGCGTAGGGCACCTGTTCCGTATACAGCTGGCTCAACTTTTTCTTTTTCTCCTTCTCGTTTGGTGGCTGATCGGCTAACTGGCTGAGTGACTCTCTCACAGCTCTCTGAACATACAAATATTTTGATATTTAAAATTAAATATATAATTAACTCCTTAATTAAGTAGTACATATAGTGAATAAACAAATTCAAGCACTTACAAGTGTGGCGTCCATGTCGTCGTAAGTGACTGCCTTTCCTTCATAACAAACAAATGTTGTCGATCTTTTACCCTTCTTTCCAAGTTTACTACCAGGAGGTACAAATATCGAGAGACTACCTGTCACTGATGGGGATACTTCACGAGGTACATTGCGAGGTACATTGTGTCGCCTCGTCAGCACATGCTCCTCAAAATAATGGGAACAAAACATTGATGCTTCTTTTGTTAAATAAGCATTCGCAATTGAAGCTTCCACATGGGCTTTGTTACCCACACTTAACTTTAAGTTGTGAATATACCTAATTCAATTGAATGGGTGAGTTGAATTGTCTAATTAAATAAATTATCAAATAGTTAAAATGAGTTAAATAGATTACCTCTCAAATGGATACATCCATCTATATTGTACTGGACCAGCAATTTTTGCTTCATATGCAAGATGGACAGGTAGATGGTCCATCGAATTAAAGAAGCTGGGTGGAAATATTCGTTCCAACTTGCACAAGGTCACTGGGATATCATTGTCCAATCGAGTCATGTTTTCCACAGTAATGGTCCTCGATGTTAACTCCCTGAAGAACAAGCTAATTTCAGTGATAGCTTGCCAAACCTTAGCTGGCAGAATCTCACGGAAAGCAATTGGGAGTAGTCTCTGCATAAACACGTGACAATCATGACTCTTCATCCCAAACATCTTCAATTTTTTCCAGTCTAAGCATCGAGACAAGTTGGACACATAGTTATCGGGAAATTTCAACCCATCTACCCATTTGCAGACCATATCTTTGTGTTTTTTATCAAGGGAATAAGAAGCTTTGGGGTACTTTCCTGTATGTGAAAATTTCTGCAATGAGGGTCGACGACAGTATTCATTCAGTTCATCCCTGGATTTAGTTTTGTCCTTTGTTTTCCCTTCGACATTCATCACCATGTAGAATAGATTATCAAACACATTTTTTTCGATGTGCATCACATCCAAATTGTGTCTGATCAACAAGGAGCTCCAATACGGCAAATCTCAGAAAATACTTTTCTTCTTCCAACCACATTGTAAATCTTTGTTGTGAGCATCAGCACCGAACTCTGTTACTTTCTTCAAGCCAATCCAATCAATTTGCTGGAAGATCTGATCACCTGTCAAGATGGGAGGTGGATCGTCATCAACTACTACATTCTTTTTGAATGCAGTCTTGTTCCTTCGGTACAGATGACGTCTATCTAAAAACTTACGATGGTTGTCAAACCACGATCGCTTCATGATCGAGCCTCGCATCGAAAAGCCTCGATGTAATCTGCACAGTGTGGACAAGTAAGCCTTCCAGCTGTGCTCCATCCAGACAACATCGAGTAGGCTGGAATGTCACTGATGGTCCAGATTAGTGCAGCTCGCATCAAAAATTCTGCTTTGTAGCAACATCATACGTTACCACTCCTTGTTCCCATAAAAATTACAAATCACGGATCAGTGTTTGCAAAAATACGTCCAATTTATCCTTTGGATTTGTTGGACCAGGCACCAGAATCATAAGAAACATGAACTGATCCTTCATGCACAACCATGGAGGTAGATTGTACGGTGTCACTATCACTGGCCATGATGAATATTGTTTCCCGTGCGCCCCAAACGGTTGAAAACCATCAGTGCTCAATCCCAACCTCACGTTCCGAATTTCTGAAGCAAATTCAGGATGCGACTGGTCCAAGTGTTTCCAAGCCTGTGAGTCTGCAGGGTGACGCATAACACCGGAGTGGTCATTAGAGCAACGTGCATGCCATGTCATATCCTTCGCAGTAGCATTTGACTGATACAATCTTTGCAGTCGAGGAATGATAGGAAAATAGAACATCTCCTTAAAAGGACGGTTCTTTTTCACTCGACCATTTACGTCACGTCTAGCAGGTTTGAACCGTGGCCATTGGCAAAACTTACAATTTGTAAGTTCGCCGTCTGCACCCCAATATAACATGCAGTTATGTGGACAACAATGGATCCTCTCCACTGGAAGACCCATCTCACTCATCAGTTGTTTGCTATCAGAAAATTTATTGGGCACCAGACTATTCGGACAAAGAACACGAATCACATCAACCATTTGATTATAGCCCCTTTCAGACAGTCTGTTTTCAGTTTTAATGTTCAACAATAGGGCATTGTATGACAACTGTGAGTGAGATTCGCAACCAGACATTATATCCTGATTCGCTGCACGAAGCATGTTATAAAAATGTGCAGCATGCTCATTAGGAGTAGGGGTGGAGGAAATACCGAAAATACCGGTATACCACACTTACCGTACCGAAAAATATCAATTTTATCGAAATTTTTAAGATATCGAAATTTTTGGTGCGAAGATTATACCGCATGAAAATTTCGATACGATAACGGTATGAAAATATAGAAAATTGAAAATCGAAATAGAAAATTTCGGTATACCTAAATATTGAAATTTGATGCAAAGATCGGTATGTAATATCGCAAGATATCGAAAAAATAAAGATACCGAATTTTCGATATGCAATTTTCGATGTTTTATAACGGTATTAAATTTTTCAGATCGAAAATTTGATAAGAGAATTCAGATGGCGAGAAAATTTTCGGTATGTCGTACCGTCCACCCCTAATTAGGAGGTTCCTCATTAGGGGGCTCATCATCCACATTTAAGTGGGGACCAGAGGTTAAGTCCGTCATCATATCGTGATACGAGGTAGATCCAGATGTGACGTCAACCGGCCCATGTGAAGTCGACGTAAATGGTTGATCATTGTGTTGACCCCAAATTTCCATACCATGAAATACCCAATTGCAATAATTGGGCATGAACCCATTTCTATACAAATGACCTTTCACGTCATCAGGTGAATGAAACGATTCCTTGTTCCGACATCTAAATTTGTTGCAGGGACACCTAATCTTTCCCTGATTTATCCAATTCGGATTACTAGTGGCAAAATCTATAAATGATTCTAGTATATTGTAAAATTCAGAAGATATCATGCCATTAATCGATCTTGGACCATACATCCAACGTAAACGGCCAGAATAATCCATATCAATCTATTTCACATTTACGAATTAATTAATATTCAATTCAAAAGCCTAATTAATAATTAATATTTCCTAAAAATTTCGGCAGAGTTTCGTTTTTTTTTATCGTATTCCCCAGTTAATCATGATCCTACGTGCATCCATTTCCAACTTAATCAATTAAAATTAATTAAGTTGGAACGCACATCTTCTACAACAACCAATAACCAACAAATATTCACCGACATCGATCCCTCCACTCCAACGTAATTAAGATGTATTCTTTAACACCAAAACTAGTTATATTAAATAAGCTAAATTGAGCTAATTATACTAAATTAATATACACATGTTACCTAAATAATTAATACAAAATAATATACTAAACATACACGTATCAAGCTACATACTAAATTAAGCTAAAATACTAATAATAATACTAAATAATGAACCAACTAATACTAAACAATTAATACTAAACAATAAAACAAACTAATAAGTATAATTAACAATTAAAATACATATTAAACAATATAACAACTAATACTAATTAATTAAACAATAAAACAACTAATACTAAATAATATAACAACTAATACTAATTAATTAAACAACAAAACAACTAATTATACTAAATAATATAACAACTAATACTAATCAATTTAACAACAAACAACTAATACTATATAATATAACAACTAATACTAAACAATAATGCAACTAATACTAAACAATAATGCAACTAATACTAAACAATAAAGCAACTAATACTTATAAACAATTAAATAAATCAAAAACATACCTTAAATAGCCCGGAAGTCGCCTGAAATCCGCCTGGAATCGCCTAGAATCGGCTGGAATCGCCTCTCTTTTTCCTCTTCAAAAACGCAAAACCGGACAAATGGGCGATTTGGGCGTATATATAGTGGGGGGGGCGAGGGTTTTGGCGAGGGAAATTGCCCTCGTTAAATGAGGGCATCTGGCACCGGGAATCGTGGTGTTGACCGTTCGCATTTAGCGAGGGTTTTTTGAAATAGGCGAGGGTTTTGAACCCTCGCTAAATGCGTGTGAGACTTAGCGAGGGTTAAAAACCCTCGCTAAATGCGCGTGGACTTTTGAACCCTCGCCAATTATATACACTCGCTAAAACCCTCGCTGACCTGTACCCACCCTCGCCAATTTAAGAGGGTTCCGTTCCCCTCTTTAAATACCCTCGCTAAATCCTAAATTAAATAGTTATATGTGATATTATCTTTGAAGCCAACTATGATCATGTCGAATGCCGCTCGATTTCTTGGCAAATAGGCATCAAAATTTCTTTTTTCTATTTAAGAGTACCAATATTTTTAAGAAAAAACAGTTCACTTGTAGTATTACTAATCAATATATGTTGTTGTACAAATATATAGTGGGAAAAATATTTTTCTAGGACAACAACTTTAAGGGGTTGTGTTTTAAGGACAATAATTTTACTGACTTGGAAATGTAGAACAATATGTTTTAAAATATGTAAATATAGGACAATATGTTTTAAAATCTGTAAATGTAGGACAATTGAGCCCGAATACGCCTAAATCAGGCTGAAATATCATGTGAGATTCGGGCTCGATTGTCCTACATTTACAGATTTTTAAAATATATTGTCCTATTTTAACAAATTTTAAAACATATTGTCCTATATTTACAAGTTTTAAAATATATTGTCCTACATTTCCAAGCTCGTAAAATTACTGTCCTTAAAACACAACCCCCTAAGTTACTGTTCTTAAAAATATTATTTCCAATATATAGCAATACCAAAACCAATTGTCTGAAATGTACCCTAAAAAAATAACACATTAACTATGGCAAAGTAAGTTTTAAAGCGTGCTAGTGAAGATCAATTTTTCTCAAAAGTTATAATGAAGCAATTATTATGGAAAATAAGTTTATTTAGTTAAGTAAATTATCCCTACTCTGGTTTCACTCATGTCGATTTTCATAAACTAAAAACAGTTTTGTAACTTCACTCTGATAACTGGTTGTATGAGGTAAAACATCTGTGTTGATTGTGACGTGGAAGTGTATGATTTGTCAACCAGATGTTTCACCTCTCAAAGTCGGTATACTGAAATAAAATATTGAAAGTTATAGAAATATCTTCAATTCGTGAAAGTCGACATAACTAAAAAAAAAAATATTCCCAAAATGCATAACTAATTAAGGTAGGAAGTTATCAACTTACTTGGAAGTAGCATGATCTGATGATGCATTGATGGCGCACTTGAGATGTGCAACATAACCGCAACTTTCACAATGATACACCCAATGTTTGAGGAACAAATTTTTGTGACATATATCACAATTGTACTCAAAGTGGATATATTTTTTAGGGAGATGAAAAGAGAGAAAGAGAGGGTGATGGTGAAGGTTCTCCTTTTCCAACTTGGGCACCAACAACGCGCAGCTCTCGTGTATCCAGTACTGGCAAATGCTGCATACGTACGAGTTTCCTCGTTCGATCGTCCCACAAGCGTCGCATCTGAAGGAACACGATCTATTACTCCTCCTTAGCATCCTTAGTTCATGTTCAGGGTGACTATCATGCTTCATACTTTGCTTCTCTCGGTCATCCAATGATTTGATGACACCTGTACTAGGCGCGCACCCTACGTGGATTCTGAACGTGCATGATGGATCAGTACATGTGTAACCTAGGTCGCATACGATCCTGTCGCAAACTGCGCATGCAGGATCGTCGTTGTTTGGATTTATTGGAAGGGGGTTTTGGGTTAGTTTTTGGTGTGGATGCATTGGATGTGTGATCTCTCTCGGCATTTCTGCGCATTCTTAGTGTAATAACACTACAAAAAATTGCCCATGTCCAATTTTCATCAGTAACTTATTACTTTTTTGACGAAGTCGGCCTTTTAGTTTCAATTTTAGTCCTTTAATTTGTGATTGGAAATTCAACTTTTTTACTGGAATTAAAGAGACATGTGAACGACATGTAACTTTCTCTGATCTCATCCCCGATCTTTTATACATGTTTGAACCTGCAAAAAGAATTTATTGTCTTGTTTTTTTTTACTTAGCTTGAATCCTCAACTAGATGTATTTTTAGAGCTTGGACTTACAGTTTCCACCAGAACTACATATCATCAAACCTCAAATCCTTTGATACAAATAAAAGAAGTATTTTGGTATAACCAAAATCTCAATTTTTTATTTCCACATTAAGCTCTAGATACAAACATTTAATCATTCACTCATATAATTTGAGGAGAGGAGAAGAGATACCATACCTTCAAATTACTCAACTTTTCTCGATTTCATTGCGTGTACTTTTGGAGTTTGTACCAAGAATCGTCATTTGACTTGGTAGTTTGTCCAATTTTAATCATGTATGTTTTTACTTTTTCAATTGTCCTTTTTGGATCAAATTTAACACTAAAAGGATCAATATTGAAAAAATTAAAAACATACAAGACAAAAATTGGACACCAAAAAAGATAAAATTGAAAAAAGAAAAAAATACACCAGACCAAAATTGGCACCTATAGGATCCAATTGAAGAAGTAAATACACACAAGACTAAAATTGGACATTGTCTAAATTACAAGACTATTCTTGATGTTAACTCTGTATTTTGGTCTGTAAGTGCATGTAATTTGGAGAGATGAGGAAAACAAACGTTTTAACCTTTCCCTCCTAGAGCCGAGATGACAAATTTTAGCATGTTGGCTATCCACGTGTGTAGTTTGGTCATAAAATACAAAAAACTACAAATTTTAGTAGTACGTTCCGCTAACATGCAACTTTCCAATAAAAAATCTAATTATCCATCGAAAATGTCTAAAATTGACACTGAAGAGAGCAGAATTGAAAAAAGTAGGAAATTATAGGACGAAAATTAGACATGGACGAAGTTACAAGACCATTTGTGATTTTATGTCATTTTCTTCAACGACGCTACTAATTACCATGCAACCAATCATCTATAACATTTATACTTTGTTTGATCCCTTCATTTTGTTTTCAGAATTCATACTGCAGATGCAGATGATAAAGATATCTTCGAGTTTCCAATAAACGTCACATTGGAGGAGCTAATCAGACCTTTTGTTAAAATATGTGGAGAAGAAATCTTCCCAAACGAAGAGATCGTCTACACGTTTCATAATCACCATCATCCTCTGACTCTGATCATCTTAATCTCATCGCAAGAAAATCAATTTCACTTTAGGGACCGTCTGCAATAATATCTGCAACCTTGAAACAAACGGGCTATACTACGCATGCACAGGTTGCAACTTTATAGCGGACATAAAATGCGCATCTCTTCCCAACACCATAAAACACGAAGGACACTCGGAAGAGCATCACCATCTCAAGCTTCTTACAATAGATAAAGTTTCGGAACAAGGGAACAAGGGCACTGCGGTGCATGTTACGAACACCTTCGCCTTTCATCAGTAGGTTACAGATGCAGCAGCTGCGAATTCAGCTTGCATGCACGTTGTGCTTTGTTGCCAGCAATCAATCACCACAGATGGGACAAGCACGCATTGCCACTAACTTATGATGCTAAATTGAGCCATCCTAGTGACTTCTACTGTGATCAATTCAGCTTGTTTTAATCAATTCAGCTTGCATGCACGTTGTGCTTTGTTGCCAGCAATACTATCTCATTGCTGATTGCCATCCTCACACGCTCGTGCATCGAGTTATTAACATCAAACAACATTGTGATCTTTGTGGTGATGATGAGAGTGTGTATAATTTCCCTGGATTTCAATGTGCGCCGTGCAACTTTGTCATGTGTTTATACACATGTGGTCAGCTGTATAAATATGCCATTCAGGACATTCATTGATATAATATCATATGTATGTATTCATTCATCAAAATTTGTCTTGTATAATTGGAGATAAAATTATAGATGGTCCTATAACTTTTCATGTGTTCTTACTTAATAAATTTCAGTCTTTTTTTTCAATTTTGGTCCTTTCCCGTGAATTTTTTTTTTAAGTTTGGCTGGAAAAATTATTGAGAAATGGCCGAAAATCTGTTGTAGTAATTGTTGGGGAATTAATTGCCCGGATCTAACCGGGATGAATATTTAAATACAAATTTAATTCTAACAATTATTACTAGCATGAATTAATCCTATATTAATTCAAATAATAATTCAACAATAAATCATGCATATATAAACAGTTCACATAAATCCTACGCATGCGGAATTACAACGGGTTTACATGAACTAACCTCTCGGAGTGACAACCGTTGAGAAGATGGATCCCGTTCACACGAACACACCAAAAGACCTTCTCAAGTATTCCCTTATCATTGTTCAACAATCCGGTGGTAGGAACTCGCGAACAATTTAACAAAAGGGAAAAATAAAATTATGTTGCACCACCTTTGTGGATTTCTAATTTTTCCAACACATGGAATTGCACTTGGGGATGAAACATTCATCCCCTATTTATAGATATAGGGGTGGTCGAAATTTTAGGGTGAAAACAAGATGGGAAAATCTTTTTCTTGATCTCAAAGAAATCTTGAATATATCTCATATATTCTTTTCTCCATAATTAAATATTTCACAAAAATCCCACCTCCTAATATTATGGTGATTTTTGAAAATTTAAGGATAAAGGAATCCAAGATTTGGATCTTCTTGAATTTATGAGATATTCTTATATTCCAAGAATACATATCTTCCATAATATATTTCCAAGAAAATCAAGAAAATCTTTCCTCTCCTTATTTATTCAAAAATTTCGAAACTTCCTTAACAAATAACCAAGTGAGAGATTTTTTGAATTTAATGAGATCAACTTGTATTCCAAGAATACTTATCCTCATTCCATAACAAAATTCAAAGAAAATCTTTCTCCCTCTTTTATTTATTAATTTTGAAAAATTAGGAAAAAAATAGGCAACAATAATTTATGTTATTTTAAACACTTTTTTCAGTTATTGGACATTATGTTTGGTCTACTTGAGGGGCCTTTAGGAGAATTAAGATTGGACCTTCTAATGGACTTTGAATATCTAATATTGAGCCACAATATTATTCAAGCCCATAAATATTAATTAATCCCCCTACATAATTAATATTGCACTATCCATCTTAACCCATATTACTGTTAATATGGCTCCCGGTCATTATTTCTCGTGTTTAAGATTATCTAGCCCATTAATTAATTCAAGCTACTGAAACAACTTTCCTTTAATTAATATCTTTTGTCCTTGGTCAAGGAACGGTTCAACATTATTATCCATACCGGAAACTAATTCCACTTGCAAGATTTGGTATGATAAATCTTATGAACCTCCCAAGGGGTCAAATCGAACAAGCGTACTTGCACACGATTCTTCGTATTAAATCTTAGCAATCGCATGTGACCAATAATATTGCCCAAGATATAAAGTATTGAATCTCATTGATTCTCTACCCGTCATAAGTCAAAGCAATAATTACTAACCAAACACGATCCTATTTAAGGGACGAAGATTAAAAAATAACGAACCACTGAGGTCTAATTCTTCCTAATTCAGTGCTGAAGAATTTATCCTCCTGTAGGTCCTATTCAGTGCATCAGTCATGCACTAGTGTAATCTCTTGGTCAAGACAAGCCAATCTGAGCCTTATACTTCAACCTTTCACAATGGATTGTTCATTTCCATCTAGGTCGTGAACAGCGTACTTTTAGTTACAAGGGACTGTTAATTTAATCTTTTGTGATCTGGTATCACTAAATTAACTACTATGTAACACGTACTGTTTATTGAACAATTATGCAGTAAAAATGTGTAACATTCAATGATATTTAAAGCATCAGTGATAAATAATTTATTTCAGTAAATAAGACAGAAATTCAGTTTGGTTATACAAAGTAAAAACATACTTTCCAGTATAACCCACTTATACTCAAAGTCTGATTTTAAGTATACTACAACATATCTCGTGTAGTTTCTAATGCGTGACATCTAATGTCACCTACACGAACCTAATAATATCTCCCACATATACTCAAAGCAGATTGACAACGGTCTTGACACCCATTCCTTCCACATGTCTCTCGAATGTGTTATGAGGCAGACCCTTTGTGAATGGATCTGCTAGGTTATCTTCTGACGCGATCTTTGCCACCCCTATATCTCCTCTCTTAACGATTTCTCGTATAAGATGATATTTCCTTTCAATGTGTTTGCTGGCCTTGTGGGCTCTTGGATCCCTTGAATTTGCAACTGCTCCGGCATTATCACAATAAACAGTGATTGTGCTAGGCAAATTCGGAACTACATCCAAGTCCACTAGGAAGTTCTTGAGCCAAACCACTTATTTCGCTGCCTCGAAAGCAGCTACGTATTCGGCTTCCATGGTAGAATCGATGATGCATTTCTGCTTAACGCTTCTCCATGTCATGGCTCCTCCCCCCATGCAAAACACACTACCGGAGGTAAATTTTCTGGAATCTAAGTCTGATTGGAAATCCGAGTCCGTATAACCGATGGGGATTAGAATGTCTGACTGACAAACTAACATTCTATCCCGAGTTCTCTTCAGATACTTCAGAATGTTCTTAACTGCCGTCCAATGCTCTTTTCCCGGATTACTTTGATATCTTGCCACCATGCCAACGACAAAGCAGATATCCGGTCTCGTGCACAGCATTGCATACATAAGGCTTCCAACAGCCGAAGCATAAGGAATGTCTTTCATGTCATCTATCTCTTTTTGTGTCTTAGGGCACATTTCCTTAGATAGATGGATTCCATGTCTGAAAGGTACGAAGCCTTTCTTGGAATCCTGCATGCTGAATCGCTTAAAGACAGTGTCTATATATGAAGCTTGTGATAAGCCTATCATCATTTTTTTGCGATCTCGAGTGATCTTGATCCCAAGGATGTGCCCGGCTTCCCCTAAGTCCTTCATATCAAACTGTTTTGAAAGCCATGCCCTTACGTCTGACAACACCTTTACATCGTCACCGATGAGCAGAATGTCGTATACGTATAGTACTAAGAATACCAATGAAGTTCCGACACGCTTCTTGTACACACAACTTTCGTATTCATTTTGATCAAACCCATAAGACTTTATTTCTTGATCAAAACATTGGTTCCAAGCTCTGGATGCTTGTTTGAGTCCATAAATGGACTTCTTGAGCTTGCAAACTAGGTGTTCTTGGTCTTTTCAATGAAGCATTGGGGTTGTTGCATATAGATTTCCTCTTCAAAACTTCCGTTAAGGAAAGCCGTCTTGACATCCATTTGCCAGATTTCAAAGTCGAGATGCGCAGCAATCGACAAGAGAATTCGACGGACTTGAGCATTGCTACAGGTGAAAATGTTTCCTCATAGTCGATCCCTTCTTTCTGAGTATAACCTTTCGCCACAAGCCATGCCTTGAAGGTTTCCACCTTCCCGTCCGGTCCTCTTTTTCTCTTGTATACCCACTTGCAGCCAATGAGTTTGACCCCATCAAGTGGTTCGACTAACTCCCACACTCTGTTATGATCCATAGAACACATTTCGGCTTCCATTGATGTTTGCCAAGAAACCGCATCCTTATCTTGGATTGCCTCGTCGTAAGTCCATGGGTCTGATTCATCTTGACTGGGGACTAAGTCCGAGGACTCTCCCACCCCCATGAATCTCTAGGGCTGTCTTACAACCCTCCCACTACGACTAGGTTCCAGTTGTGTAAGTGTGTCATTTGGTATGTCATCTTGTACAGTTGGCACTGAGGTTAGCCCCCTTAGCTCATTTAAGGCAATCTCACTTCTGGGTTTTCATTCGTTCATATAGTCTTCTTCCAAAAATCTAAAGTTGGTGCTAATTACCACCTTTTGATCTTCGGGACCATAGAACATGCACCCTTTTGTTCCCTCGGGGTATCCTATAAACAACCTTAATTCTGATCGGGGATCCAACTTTTCGGCTTCCTTGTCCAACACGTAGGCCGGACACCCCCAAATTCTCATGTGTCTCAAATTGGGCTTGCGCCCGGTCCACAATTCTTTGGGAGTTTTGGGAACCGATTTGGATGGCACCAAGTTCAGAATATAAGCCGTTGTTTTCAAGGCATGACCCCAGAACGACTTGGGTAGATCCGCATAACTCATCATTGATCTAACCATTTCTAAAAGAGTTCTGATTCTTCGCTCTGCAACCCCGTTTTGTTGAGGGGTTCCGGGTGCAGTTAGCTGGGATACAATCCCTTCATCTGACAAGTAGTTCAAAAACTCATTGCTGAGGTACTCGCCTCCACGATCAGATCGTAGAAACTTGATACGTTTTTCCCTATGATTCTCTGCTTGAGCCTTAAATTCTTTGAATTTATCAAAGGTCTCAGATTTATGCTTCATAAGGAAAATGTAGCCGTACCTTGAGTAATCATCAATGAAGGTGACGAAATACTCATAACCTCCTCTTGCTTTGATTGACATTGAACCACATACGTCTGTGTGAACGATTTCTAACACTTCTTTGGCTCTATTCCCCTTGGCTCCGATTGCCCTCTTCGTCATTTTACCCTCCAAACATGATTCGCAAGTTGGGATTGATTCAACCCGGAGAGACTCCAATGAACCATCTTCTACCAACCTTAGAATCCTCTTTGGATTAATATGCCCCAATCTCAGATGCCATAGAAGTGTCTCGTTCACGTCTGATGAACGTTTTCTTTTATCGGAAACAGTTGATGTGTTATAGGATGCATTTCGTGAGTGGTGTGCACAGTTAATTTTATAGAGATTGTTCAACAACGTTCCATGACAGATAAATTTATCACAAAAATAAATGGTAACAACTTTATCAAAAGTAACCGAATATCCATCAAGGTAGAGTTTAGAAACCGAAATTAAATTCTTTCTAAAACTAGGAACGTAAAGAACATCTCTTAAAATTAAAACTCTGTCTTCAAAAGACAGGTGCACTTCTCCCACTGCTTCAGCTGTCACTCTCGTAGCATCGCCCAGTGTGATGAGGATCTCACTCCCACTAAGTTGTCGGGTCCTCTTGAAACCCCTGTAAAGTTAAACAAACATGATCAGTGGATCTCGTATCCACCACCCATAAATGAGAGGCATACGCTGCTAAACAAGTTTCAACAACTAGTGCGTGAGAATTACCTTTCTTTCCATTCCTTTTGGGTTTGGAACAGGCTGACCTCCAATGTCCTTTCTCACCGCAGTTGAAGCACTTCCCCTTAGCTGGCTTACTCACTCCTTGACCTTCCTTCACCTTTTCTTTGCCCTTGGCAACACTTGAGTTCACTTGCTTGTGACCTTTGTCCCTTTTCCTTTTCTTACCACCCTTTGGCCTAGAAGAAGAAGAGGGTCTGTTTGCCACCAAGGCTTGGCTCTTTTGCCCCAATATCGCCTCTGCCGAGACCAAAGCTTGCAACAGGTTAGGCATCCAGAACTTCTAATTGTTCATTTGGTAGTTCAGCCTGAACTGTTCAAAATTTTTCGGCAGAGAGTGGAGCACGAAATTGATTTGGGTCTCGATGTCGTATTCAACGCCAAGAACCTCAAGTTTGTTAAGGTGAGTCATCATCTGGAGAACGTGCTCCCTTACAGGCTTTTCCTCCACCATTTTCATAGAGAGCAAGTCCCTCACGGTGATCTGACGAGCCACACAGTTCTGATGTTGAAACATCGCTTTAAGGCTAGTCATGATGTCTGCAGCGGTCTCAACGTTTTGGTGTTGGTGTTGCAACACATCTGACATTGAAGCCAAGATGGTACACTTTGCCATTTCGTTGGAACGCTCCCAGTCAACATACTCTTTCTTAACCGCTTTAGTTGACTCATCATTTGACTTTTCTGGTTTAGGTGTAGTGAGAACCCAGTTATGGCTTTGTACAGTGAGGACAATATTAAGTTTACGATTCCAATCAACGAAGTTTTCACCAGTAAGCAAATTGTCTTTAAGTATATTGAACAGTAGATTAAAAGGTTGCGACATGCTGAACTGAAATAAATAACAATTTGTATAAGCACAAACATATCACAAGGTTCGATCACATGTATCATATTAAAATCTCAAAAAAATATGAACATGCACCAGCCAACATCTCAAAACAGTTTAAATAAGCCAAGTGGGGTGGGTCATTGTTTAAACACATTCAAGCAGGTTACAAACAAGAAACAGTTACAAACCTTTAATATCCAGATTAATAGTTGGCTCCCACTTGACCAATATAAAATTGACAGGGACTTCGGGGAAGTATATGCATATCAATTTTATACCTAAGTAATAATCATGATTAAATACAAAATTATTACTTTTCTTTGAACGAGCCTCATGGGAAGGGTCATCGTCGCCACTAATAATAACCCACAATCATCCTTTAGGAATTTATTCATGTGAAATCTATCTTTTGGCCGTCCCGTGGGGGGAATTTCTCCAAAAGAATCCACAAATAAATAAATCATGGAGGTCAAAATTAATTCAATTTTATTATCCGGAATAAAATTGTCAATTAATTGTTTAAACATACTTAGTAATTTTAAAAAGGTGAGATTTTTGAAAACATTTTCTCATGCATCGCATATTTAAACACAATTTAAATAAGCATAAAATAATGCAAAATATTAAAACAAAAAATTAAACACATTGGGCACATATATCCATTTGTCACGGTTAAATTTTGTCAGTTTTGATATTGAGAAATCATCTTTATGGCCTTCATCGTTCGTCTCAAAAGCTCCCACTTGACCATCTAAAAAAGCGCCTGCCTCGAAAACCCCGTCATCGACCAGCTCGCGAATTCGGGTGCCGCCTTTACTCCCCGGCCGTGTCGTCGGCGTCCATGTCGCCGCGCCAAAGCGCCTGACCTATGTCGCCCAGCAGCGCTAAGCACTTCTCGGTAGGTGCGCGCGTCCCCAGCGCCCATCTGCCGAATCGCCTCGTACCGCCTCGCGCCTCGGCAGCGTCATTGGAAACATCTGCCGCCTGAAGCTGCCTAGCGACGTCGCTCCTCGACTCGATCCAGCGCGCTTTCGGCCCCCGACCTCGCCCCGCCCATGTGCACTGCAGCGCATCGGCGTCGGCAGCGTGCCTCCTTTAGCACATTTCGCGGCCTTGGCGCTCGCTGCATACTATTCAGAATCTCGTCTTTTAATTCTTCGTCTCCGCCTCCATTTTCCGATCCGGTTACAATTTATTTATGAAAAATAAATAAACCTAGATCTAGACTAGTCTATTACATTGAACAAATCAAACAAATCCTAATCTACTCGTGGATTTTCTCACGAGGCAAAACGAATTCGAACGAATGGAATTAAAAACTACAATTTATATGCATGCATAAATATAAACATTCATCAAATACCATGACAATTGGATACCTGCAAAAAATATCTAGCAATTCTACTATCCAATTTCAAATTTAATGAAAATGAATTAAATAACAATTTAAAATTCAGAGCCCAAAACCGAGACTCTGATACCAGTTGTTGGGGAATTAATTGCCTGGATCTATTCGGGATGAATATTTAAATACAAATTTAATTCTAACAATTATTACTAGCATGAATTAATCCTATATTAATTCAAATAATAATTCAACAACAAATCATGCATATAAACAGTTCACATAAATCCTAAGCATGCGGAATTGCAACGGGTTTACGTGAACTAACCTCTGGGAGTGACAACCGTTGAGAAGATGGATCCCGTTCACACGAACACACCAAAAGACCTTCTCAAGTATTCCCTTATCCTTGTTCAACAATCCGGTGGTAGGAACTCGCGAACAATTTAACAAAAAGGAAAAATAAAATTATGTTGCACCACCTTTGTGGATTTCTAATTTTTCCAACACATGGAATTGCACTTGGGGATGAAACATTCATCCCCTATTTATAGATATAGGGGTGGTCGAAATTTTAGGGTGAAAACAAGATGGGAAAATCTTTTTCTTGATCTCCAAGAAATCTTGAATATATCTCATATATTCTTTTCTCCATAATTAAATATGTTGGTCCTGGTGCAAACGAGTCTCACACGTGTATGGGGGGGGGAATACACGTGTTCAGTGATTTTAAAAACTTTTCTTTCACTGAGATCAGATGGGTCAGGATGTCCTGAGAATTTTGCCCTGATAAGCACAAATCGCCCTGAGTCAAAGTCTACTGAGACAATGATCCTGAGCAGCTTTCATAACTTCAGATTAACCCAACTGATCCTGAGTTTTATCAGAGATCCTGAGAAGCTTGGATCAGATAATTATCTTACTGAATACTCAGTAGAGTTAGTTCAGTTTGGTAACTATCTGTTCTAGCTAATCAAGAGTGCGGAATGGTTGGCCCTAAGTTTATACTCGTTTTAGCTTGCTTAAAATCTCTTCCTTTAATAAAAACAGTGGTTAAGGCTGTGATCAATTTGATGCAAGTTCAGTGGATTGGTTCCAACTGAATATCAATAAACTATGCTTTCAGTGAAAATATGCAACATATAGAATGCAGAACAGAAAGCAAACAACACAGCAATTATAGTGGTTCAGAGACTCAAGCTCCTACATCCACTCTCTCTGATCTTCAGAGAAATTCCTTAACACACTTCTCGTAAAGCTTTCAGGCTGACTCACTGCAGCTTACTAACTTTTCTACCTTGAGTTTTCTGGCTGACTCACTGCAGCTTACTAACTCAACACACACAAGTTTTCAGACTACCACAAGTAACTTACTAACTTCTTCTCTAGATCTTTCTGGCTGAACTCAACTACAGTTTACTCACTCTTTACAACTCTAACTCACCAACAATTTACACGCACTCAAACTACCTTATCAAAGGGTTTGGGTTTGGTTGGTTTCCAACTAGGGTGAGATATCCTTTACAATAAGAACAAATGCAAAGGCTAGGATATCTCTACTAAGCTTTGGATATATCTATCAAATCTAGGCTTAGTGTAATGAGCTCTCTTCAATGTGAAATACTTGGGAAATTCTAGGTTTTTCGAGTGATTCAATTTGCAAGAATACGAATGAGCTCTTGAGTTGCTTTGATTTCCCGTAACCTCTCAATGGTGAAGGTCACTGGTATTTATAGGTAACTTCTCCAATGGTCACTCTTTGAAAAACTATCCGTTGGAAGAGATAGCATCAAGAGTTTCCTCTTCTGGTTATTGATGAACGATTATTTTGTGGTTTGAACACACTCTTGCATGTTTTAGGAAATATGCAGCCAAGTAGCCAATCACCAATTTCTGTGAACTGGAAGATATCAGACCTGACATTTCTCAGTGAGATGTCGCTTTCAGTGTCAGTACAGTACGCTGTTGTTGCCTCCTCATTGGTCGAAAGCTTCCTTTGAGCAGAGACAAACAAACGACTCTTTTTAAGTTGATCTTTCTGATCTGATATGTTCCTTAATGTCCACAAATGTATAACATTTTGTTTGTTTGTACTAAGAATGAACATAACATTATTTCATTAAGATAGTGGTTCAGGGTCCTTTTTGATCAGTACACAAACAGTCTTCAGGATCTTCGGGTCTTCAGGATTCTTCTGAGTCTTCAGGATACTTTTGATTCTTCAGAGTCTTTTGAGTCTTCAGGGTACTTTTGATTCTTCAGAGTCTTCTGAGTCTTTAGTATACTAAAATTCTCTGATCTATATCTGCTGACTATACATGGTGCAGATAATCATGAGTCCTAATATCTATTGAAACCTGATCCTGATTCTATACTATCAAGATGTCCTGATACATGTCATACTCAGGGGTTTTGGGATCTAATCAAAATCTTTATTAAATTCATCTCCCAAAAATTTCCCCCTTTTTGATGATGCCAAAACCATCTTGTTACATTTGAGAAAACCTAACCTATACTCAGGTTTCAGTTATCTATTACAGTCCAAAATGGCATATCTCCCAACAATTTTAGATCAAAATGGCATAACAAATAATTAAAGACATGTAAAAAGATAATGAGATATTATCTTTGAGCACATAAGATAATTTTTTCATTGATAAGAGATAAGAGTTACACATTACAATGAAAATAAAAAAGATAAACTTCAGTTTTCTTCAATCTTCTTCAATCTCATCTTCTGGTACTTCCAAGTTGAACATCCCATAGTACCTTTTCTTCAATCCATCTCTTTCCTTGATGATCTCAGGGTTGTTTCCAGTTAAGCCTAGCTGAAGAGCATACTGAGCAATTTCTTGAGAGATGGCAGCTTCATTCACATAGCCATTCTCAAATCTTGGAGCTGGGTACATGTATGGTCCTGGAGCCATAATCGGAGTGTTGCCTTCATCTGCCAAGTTGATCCACTTCTGCAGATACTCAAGATAAAATGTTAGCAGATACTCAATGAATGCTTCATTTTTATCTGAGTTGCTCCCCCTCCATTCCCTCAGAATTTCATAGTAGAACCAGAAGGTTCTCTTGATTTCCTCCCATGCATCATTGATCTGTAAAGGCATCCATTTATCAATGTGCGGCCATTTCTGAGTTTTCTCAGTACCTCTCCTCTTGCCAATGAACTTTTTGAAACCACTCCTTCTTTTCTGCTCTTCTTCCTTCTTCTTTTTAATCAGTGGAGCACCTGAGACCGAAGCAGCAGTTCTTTTCTCTTTTTCAATCTATAGGGCTCTCAGAGTTTTCTTGGTGTCGAAGGTTTCTTTCTGAGCTTCAGTTTCTTCTTTTTCTGGTTCTTCCTCAGATTCTTCAAACTCCATAATCAGTTTCCTCTGTGTAGGCTTTGTTACCTTTGCTCTTTTCTTCTTTTCTGGCTCAACAAAAGCTACAGCCTTTGCCTTTTCAGGTCTGACTTGGGTTTTACCAGCTTTGCTTGTTTCAACTCTTCTCCTTTCAATCATTTTCTCTTCTATAATTTCCTGAGTCGTTTGTTCTGATGTCTGAGTGTGGCCAGGTTCTTCAACTTCTCTGAACTTCAATTTTTCAGTGGCATCAATCTCACTCAGAGCATCCAAGATCTTCTTTGCATCAGCTTCTTCTCTAGCTTTCTTCTCCAAGGTCTGTGCCAACAACTTATCTAATTGTCCTTTCGAACTTGGTCTTTCCCCCTTTTTGGCATCATACCTTGGGAGAAATTGGGTCAATGCATTATCCATGTGGTATTGTTCTTTGCCCAAACTGCGCACTTCCCCAGCCAGTTGATCATGCTCATCTTCTAATCTTATCATGTAGTTCTTGGCCATTGAGAATTCTTTTGAGAGTGGAGCAAATTGTGTTGAGAAGGCTTTGTGCATCATCTCTGTCATCTTGGTCATGAGCAGAGTGCTCATTTCCTCAACAACTGACTTGATCAATTGTTCATTCTTCTCAACCAGCTTGGTTTCAAGTTAAGCAGTTCTGGATTGATATCTTTGCTCCATATCTGCATTGAGCTCTGTCCTTAGTCCATCAATTTTCCCTTCCAGAACAGTCATTTTATCTGAGAGAGTTGTTTGTATTTGCAGCATGTTAAAGGATGAGCTCAGATTGTCCAACTTTTGAGTTTGACCAGCCAATGTTACTTCCATCTGAGTCATCTTTTCCACCATTGGATCTATCTTCTTTAGTTCATCCAGGATGGGGTTAGATTAATCACTGGAGTTTGTACAACTGGTTCCAACTGAGTTGGGTGCTCCAATTGAGCCTCAGTCTGCATACCATAGACAACAGATTTAAAGATAGGTACTTCAGTAACTTTGGCATAATTTACAATAGTGCCAAAATGTACCTGAAGAGTGCTAACTTCAGTCTGAGGTTGTCTGGTATCAGTCTGCTCAGTGTCAGCTTCTTTCTGCATATCATCCTGAATTCCTTTTTCTTGTTCAGGTTCCTTCTCTTTCTCAGGTTCGTTTTCTTTCTCAGGTTCCCTTTCTCCTCCTTGATCTCTTTCTTCTTCCTGATTATGAGAACTGGATTCACCAGCCTCAACATTCTTCTTCTCCGCCACCTTTCTTTTCACAAGCTCGTCGAAATCAGCAACTTTCATCCTGAGCTTGGTCTTTCTAAAGCCTGAGAACTCTGTTAGCACATCAGTCTCAACATTCCACCAATCCTCTCCTCTGAAAAAGGCAATGTTCAGCATCTCTGGAAGTGTCTGATTCAGGATATACACTGCGTCCTGAGCCTGAAGAAAATATCCTGAAGGTCAGGATAAGCATTCAGCTCAGGGTATCGGTCCAAGATAAACCATTCCCCCTTGGTTTGCCATTCTGTTTCTTCTGCTTCGTCTTTCTTTAATTCAGGGCTCTCTGGAATGTCAGGCTCGGATTGGACGAGTTGAAGTGCTGAAGGATCAAGAAATGATTCTTTCAGGAGAGTATCCAAACTCAGCAGATCCTGATGTTCAGTCTGCTCCTGAGGTCCCTTGAAAATCTCCTGAGATACTTTATCAGTGCTCAGGGAAGTTTGGAGTACCTCTGAGAATACATGTTCTTCAGTGTCCTGCTTGTTGTAGCTGGTTTTTATCTACTCAGTTAAACAATAATTATTATGAAATGCGTATGCTAAAGGCAATTGAATCAGGGAAAGAGACAAAGAAGTTGGTGACCAGGTTCGTCTTTGGAATCAGACTACGTCCGGGGGCGTCCAAGCCAGGGTGAGGATATATGTATATGCCTAGAAGTCTAAGTTGTTCGACCTTTTACAGAGGTGGCCGTGGTGGCCTATTTATACTATGACTCCCACCCTTTGGGTGGGAATTTACATAAGGAATAATGCCTATGAAAGGGCTACAATATCGGGAACCATTAATCTCGCCTTGACAGGCAAGAAATCGTCCATCTTCAGCGTGCGCCAATCGTGGAGCGGATGTGGAGAGCGGATTAGTGGCGTGTCGGGGGCTGTCATTGACCACGTGAACTGTATAGTTATGGCTGGTGCAAGTCGCTCCCGACTTGAGGATATAAAGTGGAAATCGCATCGCGACTTCCCAAACTGCCGACTACCCGAGTTGCCTACCTTTGCGACTTGAAGGTTTGGTCTTGTGGGAACTACGTGGGCTGATCCCTTGGTCCCCTTACCGAGGTTGCTTCATGCAGTCTTTGTTGGATTGTTTACGATCCTTCGTGCCCAGGTGGGAGGTCGGGTTTATCCATGCTACAACACTGCTCCTGAACATCTTTTACTACTTTAGCAAGCACATGAAGTGGAGATTCTTTTTCTTGCTGAGTCTCAGATTGAGTTTCCTCAGCACCACTGGCCTCCTTCTCTGCAATTGTTTGAAGTCTCTTTCTTTTCTGATGAGCCAATGCCTTTTTCTTCAGTTTATCTCCAGTTTCCCTTTTGATTCTCAGGAGGTCATGAGATTGCTTCGTTCTTTCCTTCTGTCCTGAAGCTTCAGGATGTTTTACTGATGCTGTCCTGACAGGCTTCTGGATAATATCAGCAATCACAACATCATCCTGATTAGAACTGGAATCATCCCGATCTTCAGATTCCTTCTGAATCATAGAGCTTTGGCTTCCTGATGGAGCAACCTTTCTTTTCTGAGATTTAGGCTTTCAGAACATGATCCGAGTCCTAGAAAATTCAACTCTTGTCATCAGAAACATATTCTCCCTGGGTAAGGTTTCGATCAAAAAGCTGATCTTCGTCCCGAACAAGACCTTCCCATTTTTAGTGAATACACCTTTTGCATACTCCAGTTTCTAGTTTTGGTGAAGAATGCAATCCACCAAGAATTTCAACCAGTTGAAGTCCATAGAGGGTGAGTCCTCTATAACAGCCATGAGCCTCAACTTGTTCCTGCTCACCTGCTCCAGATTTTCAGATGTGCTCATCAAGCATTTTGCAACAATGTCGATTAAAACTCGGTATTTGGGCTTTAAACACCGTTTGTGCAATGCACCTTTCAATTCCACCTTGGATTCTGCAAACCGATCCAAAATTTCTTGTTCTCTACCAGACATATACAATGCTGGATCTTCTCCTTTATCACTTAATTCAAACTTAGAGTTGATATTGTCTAAGGACAGTATTACCTATTTAGAACAAACCACCTCTACTTTCGATTTCGCATAAGTTCCAAAACTTAGCTGCGAAACCAGTCCTCCTCGTCCTCCTTCTCGAAGGTTAACCACAAATTGTAACACTTCTTGGGCGAGTTCGGATTCTGGCATATTGCTCACCAGTCGTGTCAATCCATCCATCCGCAACATGTTTAGAGCCTCTTCTTCTACCTGGGTTGCCTTGTTGTCGATCATGGCTACTACATGTTCAAAGTATGGCTTCTCTGTTTCTGCGAGAACTTTGATCATCGAGTAGTTAGGAAACTCCATTATGATAGAAGCAAAAGATTTTGGGTAGTGTGTATGAATGGTTTGAAGATTTGAAGGTTTAAGGATTTGGGAATTTTGATCGTTTAAATGTGAGAAATAAACGATTTGAGGGTTAACATTTGGCTTATATATGATCTGTGAACTAAAGATCAATGGTTGTGATTAAATCTCGATAATATGATGAAGGGTTGAGATTTAATCTGAGATTTAAAGATCTCGAGGAAAAATGGCTATTTTTGGCTATTTTTACGACAATAGGCAAAGTAGCAGATTTATAGGTTGACAAATGGACGTTTAAAAAAAAAAAATCGAGGCGATCGCTATTCTTTTTTTGATCAAAGACATCCCTTTAAAAGTTCAGTCTTTTTTGTCATTTATTTCAAATGATTCTTGAGTAATCCTTTTTGTGTAATAAATCTTTACTTAATTTAATGCATGTATCAATATAACTTCTATATTTGGGATTATTTGAATACATAAACCCATTGAATATTGATCGACAAAATTTGTCCCGAGTCTCGCGTATTTCCATCCGATGAAAATTTTGTCATGAGTTATTCCCCCGAATAACTACATGCTCCTCGAAGGACTTCTCCTTGAAAATGAAATTCATTCACCGGATCAATATCCCTAATTCTACCGATAGCTCCTAAAATCTTGATCAATCCCAAAAGGTATAGTCAAGATATCCCTTTTGTTTATCAAGATGAATTTTCTCCATCCTTATATTCTTCTTCTCAACATGATCTCGATGAAGTGATGTCCGATATCAACATGCTTACATCCGGTGTGCAATCTTTGAATTTGGATTTTGTGTAATAGCAATCTTGATTGGAATCTTTATTTGTCACAAAAATATAGGTACTTCATTGGCTATAATCTTATAATCCCTCAATTGTTTATACACCCACTTTCATCAAGAATTAAAGAATGCTTGTACAACTTAATTTAATAAGATGTTTCTCAAGAATTAATCCATATCTTGGACAAATATGTATTCAAATTCATGAATTTTCATTTTATGATTCTTTGGTATATCATCCAAAATCAAGAGTGTCTTTGGTTACTTTGATGTCCACCTTTGATCTCTTGAGGTATGTTTCTTAGAAAACCATGATATTTTATTTATTTACTTCAAGAAATTGAGAAGTCGGATCTATTTAAAATAATCCAAAAGTAGACTTATTTTGATCAAATTGTCATTTCTACATCCTCCATAATCATTTCCAAACTATTATGATCTGAATAACCCGCTTTTAATTCAAGGTTATCATCAGCTGGATACCATAATCCTCTATTCATAGTGCCTTTAAGATATTTCAAAATCTTTTTGGCAGCCTCCATGTGACTAGCCTTAGGATTAGCTTGGTATTTTGCACATATTCTAACTGCAAATGTAATATCAGGCCTACTTGCTGTGAGATATAGCAATGATCCAATGATCCCTATATAATCAATGTGATTTACTGATTTGCCTTCAGGATCAGGATCCATCTTGTAGTTAGTATTCATAGGAATTCTAACTGCATTGCAATTTTTGTACACCATACTTAGCAATTAGATCTCGGTGTATTTTTTAACGATTGATGAAAATTCCTTCTTTAGTCTGTTTCACCTGAAGTCCAAGAAAGAAATTCATCTCCCCCATCATAGACATCTCAAACTTTCCTTTCATCAGGGTAGAAAACTTCTCACACATTTGATGATTTGGAGATCCAAATATGATGTCATCCACATAAATCTAAACTAGTAAGATATCCTTCCCATCTTCTATCCTGAACAAAGTCCTATCAACAGTTCCTTTGATAAAACCATGGTCAGTAAGAAATTGAGAGAGTGTATCATACCATGCTCTGGGTGCTTGTTTAAGACCATACAAGGCTTTCCCGAGCACAGTAAAACTTGATCATTTTCGACAAAAATCGGAGGTTGTTCCACATAAACCTCTTCCTTTCATCACACCATTCAAAGAAATGCATTTTTCACATCCATTTGATAGATTTGATCGTGAATTTCATGTGGGCAACATATGCAAGAAACATTCGATGGCTTTGATTTTTTGCGCGCAGTGCAAAGGTTTCATCATAGTCCAAGCCTTCTTCTTGGGAGTAACCTTGTGCAACTAGCCTTGCCTTGTTTCTTACAATGTTGTTGTTTTCATCTCTCTTATTCTTGAACACCCACTTAGTTCCAATCACATTGTGCCTCTTAGGTCTGTCCACTAGCTCCCAAACTTCATTTCTTGTGAACCAATTAAGCTCTTCTTTGCATAGCAAGTAAATAAGAATCCGAATGAATCTTGAAGAGCTTCTTCAATCTCGACAAAGAGGTTCTTTTTGAGGATAGGAAAAAAATATGAACATTAAATGAGAATAGAGCACTTTCACCATGGAACCTTCTTGTTTTAACTCCTTCCGATAGATCACCCACAATCGACTTGTAGGATGACTATCCAACCATCTTCTTCTCTGGATGTTCCCCTTAAAAGAGTGTCCTCAACATTAGAAATGTTAGGTTCGGGGTAATTCATCAAACTCATGGGAACAATGAAAATGAGAGATTTGAATCATCTTCCTCGGGGAAATTCCATTCGAACATTGTCGAAATTTTGACATTCTTTTCCACCTTGGTTGATAGATTCAAAGTTTGCCCTCATTTGTGACCACATCTTCATCGGCATTACATACGAGTGAATAACCGGTGTATGTTCGGATTGGTTATCTTGAAGACCTTCGAAGAATTTAGGCTTTCCTTCAAATGGATAATTTTCATCCCGAGTCCCACCATCCCCGAGTATTTCCATCCCGAGCTTCTTTATGCGAAAGTCCGATTCACTCCATTCATAGAAAGTGATTGACTTATTCTTTTAGTGCTCAAAGGATTTTTATCACTTTCTTTTTTCGGGCTAAGTCTGGTGATTCTCTGGTCAAATCTCCGAGTCATGTTCATGTTTCTTCCGAACACAAGTAGATTCATCAAAAAACAACATGAGGTGTTTCTTCCACAATAAGAGTCCTACAATTGTAAACTCGAATGATTTATCGACTTTAGAATATCCTAAGAATATCCCTTCATCGACTTTGCTATCAAAAGTTTTCAACTTAGCAATGGTCTTTACCATTATTGTGTATGAAACACTTGCAACCAAAACACGAAAGAAAAATAAAACAAGAGGCTTCCTTTCATTCCACTAGTGTAAACTCATAAGGTGTTTTTCCTTGATTCTTGGTCAAGATGGATCATTCCGAGAGTAGCATGAATTTAATGTTGATAACCAAATCCCAAAAAATCTCTTAGGAATTTCAAATTCGCTTATTGAAAAGAATCATTGTTCATTGTTTTGAAATTTTCTTCGAGTCCAATTTCTTCTTTCAAAGAACACCATTTTGTTGTGGGGTCCTTGCGGTGATGTTTCATGAGCTATTCCATTTTCTTTTTAACAATCAGCTTAAAATCGATATAATATGGTTGATAAATTCAAAAGGATTTGAACAATCTTTTATCTCGATCTTCGATTTTTAATACCACCACACAATGATTCTTTTCAAGATCGAGTCTTTTCGATTCGCGCTTTTTTTCTTTCGAGTCTCTTTCTTCTTGAGTAAGAATATGACCCATGTGTATCTAGAGTAGTCATAAACTACCACAAGTGTATATATATTTCGCCATTAGTGCTCACAGTGTCGCCAAAGAGATCCATATGTAATGAACTAGTAGGTTGTAGAATTAAAACCATGGTCAAGAGACACTTCTACTTTGCTTTTGAATGATGCTCGATTTGTTTTCCTTTTCGACAGCGGGCATCACATACATGATCTTCTTGAATACTTCATTGGGTAACCCCCCTCACAAGTGTTAATCTTGCAAGTTTGTTCGGTGGTTTTGAAGTTTAAGTAATTGACCTTTTTATGCCATAAACCCAACTCGGTATCAAGAGAACTTTTTGCAACCAAACATGTATCTTTAGGAGATAATTTCAATCGAAGAAGATACACATTTCCTTTTCTAGTACCTATTCAAGAATATTTGTTGTGAAGTATTGTCTTTTCACATAACATAAGTTCTTTGAGAACTCAATCTTTGAATCCTTTGTCACAGAATTGACCGATTGAAAGCAAGTTATGCTTTAAACCAGAAACATATGGAACACCATGGATATGAACAGAATCAATTTCAAGAGTTCCATATCCTTCAGTCTGTCCTTTGGAATTGTCTCCAAATGTAATCTGAGGACCTTTTTGCTCAACATAGTCAGTGAGTACTTGTTTATATCCTATCATATGTCTTGAACATCGTCCAGATACCATGCAAGAAGAGCCAATTCATTTCCACTCATCGTAGGCTATGTTGTCTTCATTCAACTTTTCGAATCCTTGCCCTTTTTCCTTCTTTGAAAAAAAAAGATCGTGTCTTAGGTACCCATTTGGTGTAGGGTCCTACCAAAGTTTGTTATACCTTTTGGAACCCCAAAACATCGCCTGATAACTCTAATTACTTTAAAGTGGTCGATTTGTCTTCCATAAACATCTACATACACATTCACCACCCTAGGTGCCTTGGCAAGAATACCACAATATGAGTGATGAACTTCTTTTTAAGAATCCTTTTAGCATGAACATGAGCCTTAGAGTTCTTCTTGGGTTCAAGCCTCTTGTTCAAATGCCTTGGCTTTGGTGCAAATGAATGGTCTCTGTTTTCTCTACTTGACTTGAGTTGAAACCTTTACCCTTAGGCAAGTGGGGTTTTGGTTGCTGTCTTTGAAATTGTGGTCTTTCAAATCATCCCCAAATGAGGACTTGGTCTTTTAAATATGGCTCATATGTGTTTTGAGAATATCACATACATTATTCCGATATAAATGGTGTTTTCTCTTTAGAAAATTCCTCGATGGTTCAAAGTCTATGATTTCTTGAGGTTGGTATTCTTAGCTGCGACTTTGAAATCTTGGCACGAAAATTTCCCCTTGCGGTTCACAAGTGTTAATCTTCTTGAGTGTTCGGGTTTTCTAGCCTTTTCCTAAGGTTTGGGCTTTCTTACCTGAACCTTCAATTTTTCTGAAACCATAGGTCCTTTACCCTTGTCTAAAACTTGGGGTTGTTCTTCAGCGAGAAGATTAGTACATGCCACCGATTTTACAAAGTAAAAACTTGGGGTCTTAGTGTTACTAGAAGAAGCTTTTTGAAAAGACATCGCAAGAGAAGAAGACCTTGTGAGGTTCCCCGGATTATATCTCAATCCAAATTTTTATAGTTGTAGGTCTTTGATAACTCTGGAATTTTATCTATTACTTTAGATGCGTAATTCAATAGAGCTAACTTTCTCTGCGCACTATCCTCACTTTTCTTTAGAGTTTCATGCTTCTCAAAGAGGTCATTGAACTCAGTTCTGATAAGCTGAGTCTCCTGTGTGGATTTCTCTAATTTTCCATTCAGGATCTCTATCACTTTCTCTTTTTCTGAGAGTTGTACTTTCAGAACATCTAGTTCATCAGTGGTTCCCATCAACTGAGAAGTGATCTCAGCATTTTTAGAGTCTTTCCACTTGATTTTCAAATCATTGGGGTTTATTATTCGCTCTTGAGTTTCTATGAGCAGTTCTTGTAACACAGAATAGTCCTTCATAATATTCTCAAAAGAATCCATCAGGTCAAAGTTACTGGTTACAGATGAACTTGATAACTCAGGTGCTTGTGTAGGAGCAACAACAGAGATAGAAGAATTTATCTCCTCCATAACAACAAGGCAGACATCATCACTGTCACTATCTGAGAATATCTCATCTGAAGAACTGGATCCTTCTTCAGATTGTTCTTCTTCTTCAACAATCATAGCCTTCTTGCTAGAGATCTTTCTGTCTCTCTTGGCTTGTCTCTCCGTTCTTTCTTTGGCACTTAGCTCAGGACAATCATACTGGAAGTGACCCTTCTTTTGGCAGTTATAGCATCTGTTGGTATCATTATCCTGATCACTTTCCTCCTTGGTCTTGGAGTCCTTCTTTCTGGATGAGGAACCCTCCGCTTTATGGTCCTTCCTTTTCTCAGAGGATCTGTCCTCAGCTTCTGAGTTATTCCTGTTTTTGTACCTGTTGTTCCTGTAGTATTTCTTGTATTTTCCATATCTGCTATTGAGTCTTTCAAACCTCCTTGCCAACAGTACTAGCTTATCCTCTTGCTCATCCTGATTTTTGGCAAGTGAGTTATCAGATTCTTTAGCTTTACAGGATTTCTCTTTGGCTTTGAAAGCCACATTCTTGCTAGATGAAGATTCATCTTTGCTGTCAGATTTCTTAGTTTTCTTATCAATCACAAATTCATAAGCTTTCAGTTCAGAGAAAACTTATTGGTATTGCATGGAATCAATATTCTTGGTGTTTTCAATCACCACAGCATGTATATCCCATTTCTTAGATAATCCTCTAAGAATTTTCAGTGTCACTTCTCTCTGTGGGTATCTTTTCCCAAGAGCATTCAGATAATTCATAATACTAGTGAATCTGACTTCTAGTTTGTCAATGGATTCACCATCTTTCATTTCAAAGCTGTCAAACTTTCCAATAGCAACAGAAAGTTTGTTCTCTTTAATATGATTTGTGCCTTGACACATGATAGCAAGTGTGTCCCATATTTCTTTGGCAGTTTCACAGTGAGAGATCATCCCCATAACACCATCATCAATAGTGTTATATAGAGTATCTTTAGCAATGTAGTCCAAATTGACTAACTTTCTCTCATCAGGAGTAAGTTGATCATCAAGTTTTGGAAATTCATCTCTGGGATCATTCCTCTCAGTATTAGTAATTCTGGGATTTACAATAGTATATTTGAATGGTCCTTCAGAAACCACTCTCCACATTCTTTCATGCTTAGATTACAGATGTGCCTGCATTCTCAATCTCCATAGGTTATAGCTCTCAACAGAGAACATAGGAAGTTTCTTAGAAGACATGATGAACTGAGCCTTGTAAGATATCAGTAATAAGATCTATTCAGTAGACCACCAAAGTCTTTCAGCAAATAGACTATGGCTACCAAAGCAAGTGGTCAAAAATGAATCACTGCTCTGATACCACTTGTTGGTCCCGGTGCAAACGAGTCTCACACGTGTATGGGGGGAATACACGTGTTCAGTAATTTTTAAAACTTTTCTTTCACTGAGATCAGATGGGTCAAGATGTCCTGAGAATTTTGCCCTGATAAGCACAAATCGCCCTGAGTCAAAGTCTATTGAGACAATGATCCTGAGCAGCTTTTAGAAACTTCAGATTAGCCCAACTGATCCTGAGTTTTATCAGAGATCCTGAGAAGCTTGGATCAGATAATTATCTTACTGAATACTCAGTAGAGTTAGTTCAGTTTGGTAACTATCTGTTCTAGCTAATCAAGAGTGCGAAATGGTTGGCCCTAAGTTTATACTCGTTTTAACTTGTTGAAAATATCTTCCTTTAATAAGAACAGTGGTTAAGGCTGTGATCAATTTGATGCAAGTTCAGTGGATTGGTTCCAACTGAATATCAGTAAAGTATGCTTTCATTGAAACTATGCAACAAATAGAATGCAGAACAGAAAGCAAACAACACAGCAATTATAGTGGTTCAGAGACTCAAGCTCCTACATCCACTCTCTCTGATCTTCAGAGAAATTCCATAACACACTTCTCCTAAAGCTTTCAGGCTGACTCACTGCAGCTTACTAACTTTTCTACCTTGAGTTTTCTGGCTGACTCACTGCAGCTTACTAACTCAACACACACAAGTTTTCAGACTACCACAAGTAGCTTACTAACTTCTTCTCTAGAGCTTTCTGGCTGAACTCAACTACAGCTTACTCACTCTTTACAACTCTAACTCACCAACAATTTACACACACTCAAACTACCTTATCAAAGGGTTTGGGTTTGGTTGGTTTCCAACTAGGGTGAGATATCCTTTACAATAAGAACAAATGCAAAGGCTAGGATATCTCTACTAAGCTTTGGATATATCTATCAAATATAGGCTTAGTGTAATGAGCTCTCTTCAATGTGAAACATTTGGAAAATTCTAGGTTTTTTGAGTGCTTCAATTTGCAAGAATACGAATGAGCTCTTGAGTTGCTTTGATTTCCCGTAACCTCTCAATGGTGAAGGTCACTGGTATTTATAGGCAACTTCTCCAATGGTTACTCTTTGAAAAACTATCCGTTGGAAGAGATAGCATCAAGAGTTTTCTCTTCTGGTTATTGATGAACGGCTATTTTGTGGTTTGAACACACTCTTGCATGTTTTAGGAAATATGCAACCAAGTAGCCAATCACCAATTTCTGTGAACTGGAAGATATCAGACCTGACATTTCTCAGAGAGATGTCGCTTTCAGTGTCAGTACAGTACGCTGTTGTTGCCTCCTCATTGGTCGAAATCTTCCTTTGAGCAGAGACAAACAAACGGCTCTTTTTAAGTTGATCTTTCTGATCTTATATGTTCCTTAATGTCCACAAATGTATAACATTCTATTTGTTTGTACTAGGAATGAACATAACACTATTTCATTAAGATAGTGGTTCAGGGTCCTTTTTGATCAGTACACAAACAGTCTTCAGGATCTTCGGGTCTTCAGGATTCTTCAGAGTCTTCAGGATACTTTTGATTCGTCAGAGTCTTCAGAGTCTTCAGGGTACTTCTGATTCTTCAGAGTCTTCTGAGTCTTCAGTATACTATAATTCCCTGATCTATATCTGCTGACTATACATGGTGCAGATAATCCTGAGTCCTAATATCTATTGAAACCTGATCCTGATTTTATACTATCAAGATGTCCTGATACATGTCATACTCAGGGGTTTTGGGGTCTAATCAAAATCTTTATTAAAATCATCTCCCAACAAAATATTTCACAAAAATCTCACCTCCTAATATTATGGTGATTTTCGAAAATTTAAGGATAAATGAATCCAAGATTTGGATCTTCTTGAATTTATGAGATATTCTTATATTCCAAGAATACATATCTTCCATAATATCTTTCCAAGAAAATCAAGAAAATCTTTCCTCTCCTTATTTATTCAAAAATTTCGAAACTTCCTTAACAAATAACCAAGTGAGAGATTTCTTGAATTTAATGAGATCAACTTGTATTCCAAGAATACTTATCCTCATTCCATACAAAATTCAAAGAAAATATTTCTCCCTCTTTTATTTATTAATTTCAAAAAATTAGGAAAAAATTAGGCAACAATAATTTATTTTATTTTAAACACCTTTTTCAGTTATTGGACATTATGTTTGGGCTACTTGAGGGGCCTTTAGGAGAATTAAGATTGGACCTTCTAATGGACTTTGAATATCTAATATTGAGCCACAATATTATTCAAGCCCATAAATATTAATTAATCCCATTACATAATTAATATTGCACTATCCATCTTAACCCATATTACTGTTAATATGGCTCCCGGTCATTATTTCCCGTGTTTAAGATTATCTAGCCCATTAATTAATTCAAGCCACTGAAACAGCTTTCCTTTAATTAATATCTTTTGTCCTTGGTCAAGGAACGGTTCAACATTATTATCCATACCGGAAACTAATTCCACTTGCAAGATTTGGTATGATAAATCTTATGAACCTCCCAAGGGGGTAAATTGAACAAGCGTACTTGCACACGATTCTTCGTATTAAATCTTAGCAATCGCATGTGACCAATAATATTGCCCAAGATATAAAGTATTGAATCTCATTGATTCTCTACCCGTCATAAGTCAAAGCAATAATTACTAACCACACACGATCCTATTTAAGGGACGAAGATTAAGAAATAACGAACCACTGAGGTCTAATTCTTCCTAATTTAGTGCTGAAGAATTTATCCTCCTGTAGGTCCTATTTAGTGCATCAGTCATGCACTAGTGTAATCTCTTGGTCAAGACAAGCCAATCTGAGCCTTATACTTCAACTTTTCACGATGGATTGTTCATTTCTATCTAGGTCGTGAACAGCATACTTTTAGTTACAAGGGACTGTTAATTTAATCTTCTGTGATCTGGTATCACTAAATTAACTACAATGTAACACGTACTGTTTATTGAACAATTATGCAGTAAATATATGTAACATTCAATGATATTTAAAGCATCAGTGATAAATAATTTATTTCAGTAAATAAGACAGAAATTCAGTTTGGTTATACAAAGTAAAAGCATACTTTCCAGTATAACCCCAATAGTAATGACACTAAAAAGGTTTTGAAATGACGAGCTTAGCAGGTGAGGAGAATTGTATAAACCTCAATGTTAGGATTTAAAGCAGCAATTATGGAGAAAATAATAGAAACAAGAATTAAGGAACACAAATTTGGTCTTGTACAATATCAGGTCCTGTACACACCATAGCATGTGCAATATCAGGTCTTGTACACACCATAGCATGTGCAATATCAGGTCTTGTAAACCGGCTAACAACTCCCACTGCATGTGCAATATCAGGTCTTGTACACACCATAGCATACATCAAACTGCCAATTGCCGAAGCATACGGGGTGTTTTGCATGTAGGTCCACTCCTCTTCGCTACTAGGTGAGTCCTTGTTGGATAGCTTGAACTGACTTCCCAACGGGACTCGAACTGGCTTTGCATCTTCCATACTAAATCTCTTCAAGACCTTCTTTATGTATTCAGCCTGTGAAAGATACAACTTTTCTGCCACCTTAACACGATCGATTCACATACCTAAGATTTTATTGGCCTCTCCAAGGTCCTTCATAGCAAACATATCAGACAACTTCTTCTTCAACTTGCTCACTTCCCGAGCACTAGAGCCTGCTATCAACATGTCATCAACATATAATAGCAAAATGATATAACCACCATCATACCTTTTGAAGTAACAGCAATGGTCAGCTTCACACCTATTGATCTCAATCTCGTGCATGAACCCATCAAACTTCTTGTACCACTGTAATGGAGCTTGTTTCAAACCATACAAGCTCTTCTTCAATTTGCAAACAAGCTCACTATTCCCCTTTGACAAGTATTGTTGGTCCCAAAAAACCCGATTTAAAACTCGTAAAATCTCAATGGGAGGTGATTTAAAAAAAATAATTTAATGCGTTATGTAGATTTGCTAAAGTATGTATGACAGTTAATATGAAAGCAAGTAAGAACACACGTATTTTTATAGTGGTTCGGACAACTCGACCTACATCCACTCTTCCCTTCATGGGGCGCCAACTTAACCAACAGATATTTATGGAGCTCTCACTCAACGGGACTTATCTCCCTCACGGGATCGCCTATAGATGTTTAATGAGTTCTCACTCTCTCGGGACTTATCTCCCTTACGGGATTGCCTATTAACTACCTTACTTAACCACTAATTCTTTCTCAAGAAAGGGTTTGGGTTTGGAGTTATTTCCAACTAGGTGAGATTTTCCCTTACATTGTTTTAGCCTTTAAGCTAAGGTTGGGAAAATCTCTCTAAGCTTAGGATATGAAATTTTTGCTTAGATATAATGAAGAACACTCTTGGGTAAATCTGGATATTTAATGCTCTGTGTTCTTGAATGGAGATGCTTGAATATTTGGCTTTAATCTTCACTTTGCAGCATCCTCCATTATTTTCTTTTGAAGATAGTGCAATGTATTTATAGTGTGGATTTGAATATTACCGTTAGAGAGTAAATTCAAATCCATACTAATAGTCTTCCATCTTTTCTTTGTCCTTTTGCACTATTGTTTGCAGTTTTATGTCACATCCATATATTTGTTGTCATCTTCTCATTGGACAGCTTTTTGTGTGTCTAACGGATCGATCATTTACCGATTCATGTTCATCTGTCTTTGATTTCATTGTTCATCTTCTGATTTGATTTTCGTCGCAAATTTCGGTCGCCCGATCCGATCAGCTCATTTTGATCGATCAAGGCCTAGATCAGTCCAGAGATCAGATCCGGATCGCATCAATAAACATCGGAAAAATCGCTATAATAAACATTAAAATCGCCTTCGATAAACATCGAGAAAATTGCTCTGATAAACATCGAAAAATCTTTCACAATAAACATCAAAAACTACTCTGATCTTTGCATTAGAAAACTCACGGTAGGTCGATTCAAGACGTCAGTTAACTCGGAACTCATCCTTCTCATCTAATCTCGATTAGCCTCGTCTGCAGCCTTGTCTGATCTCGATCATCTTCGTCTGATTTCATGAGTTCCCCCTTAACTTGTTCTCTCATTCCTCCTCAACTTGTTATCTGTAGATTAACTTAAATAACACAAGTTGATAGTGTTTTGGCATAATTCATCAAAACTAAAATATCCCAACAAGTATCCTTCTTGTTGCTTCATGTAGATGTCCTCATCTAAGTCACCATGAAGAAAGGTTGTTTTCACATCCATCTGTTCTAACACCAAGTTCTCTGCAGCCACCAAACTCAGAACTAACCGAATGGTAGTTAGTTTCACAACTGGAGTAAAAACATCAGTATAATCAATACTATGTTTCTGCTGAAAGCCCTTCACAACCAGTCTTGCCTTGTAGCGTTTGCTTCCATCAGTCTCCTCTTTGATTCTGTAAACCCACTTATTATGCAGTGCCTTCTTGCCCTTAGGGAGCTCAACTAGTTCCCATGTTCCGTTGGTCATCAACGAATTCATCTCATCATTCATCGCAAGTTTCCACTTGCTCACCTGCTCACTACGTGTAGCCTCTGCATAACATTCAGGTTCACCACCATCAGTCAACAATAAATAATGGAGAGAAGGTGAATACCTATCAGTGATCTATGTTCTCTTATGGATCTCCGCAGCGGAATTGTTGGTGGTGGTGTACTTGGTTCTTCCTCAATAATCACCTGATCATCTTGAACCTCCTTCCTCCCATCTGAGTTCGAAATGTCTAACTCCACAACCTGAGTCTCAGAACCACCTTCTTTGGATATCCCCCACCTGTCTTTGTACAACACCTGCTCATTAAATACGACATCTCGACTATGAATTATCTTTCGATTTTCCTCATCCCAAAATCGATAGCCAAATTCATCACCGCCATATCCAACAAACGTACACTTAACAGATTTAGCATCCAACTTACTTCTACTAGTAGCATCAACATGAACATATGAAACACACCCAAATACTCGAAGAAAAGACAGATTTACCTCCTTACCCGACCAGGCCTCCTCTAGTATGCCATTTTCCAAGGGAGTTGAGGGTCCTCTGTTTATCAAGTAAGCTGCAGTGTTAACTGCCTCTGCCCAAAATATCTTTGGCAGCCCAAACTTCAATCTCATGCTTCTAGCACGTTCACATAGCGTTATGTTCATACGTTCTGCCACACCGTTCTGCTGGGGGGTTCCTCTCACGGTTTTCTCCATTCGAATTCCATTCGCCTCGCATAATTCTTTGAACTCACAGAGCTCGTACTCTCCACCATTATCAGATCTCAAACACTTCACTTTGAGACCCGTCTCAGTTTCTACAAGGGTCTTCCACTTCCTGAAAGTATTAAATGCATCAGACTTATTTTTCAGAAATTAAACCCATACCTTCCTCGTAGAGTCGTCAATGAAAGTCATATAATATGATGCTCCACCAAGGGATGTCACTGGTGCTGGACCCCACAAGTCGCTGTGGACTAACTCCAACTTCAGCTTCTTCAAGGTTCTGCCTCCCTTCGAAAAACTCACCCTTTTCTATTTTCCGAATACATAGTCCTCACATAACCCGATGTCAACTGTCTTGAGGTCTGGCAGTTTGCCCTTTGAACACATAACTTTCATCCCTTTCTCACTCATGTAGCCAAGACGACAATGCCACAAATCTGCATTCCCTTTTTCACCTGCAAGAGCAATGCTGTCTCGGGTGTTGCCTGTCATGTACAACGTTCCCTCCTTATTGCCTCGAGCCACTACCATGGCACCTTTGGATATCTTCCACATATTGCAACCAAAGATCACCTTGTAACCCTCATCATCAAGCTGCCCAACTGAAATTAAATTCCTCTTCAATCCAGGAATATGTCTCACATCTTTCAACTGCAAAACAGTTCCATTTGGTGTCTTGATCTGAACATTCCCCTTCCCTTTGATTTCCAGAGGCTCATCATCATCTAGATAAACCCTCCCAAAGTTCCCGGAAGTGTACTTCTCCATCACGTCAGCACTGCTACACGAATGAAACGATGCTCCAGAATCTAACACCCACGATTCTAATGGACTGCTTACGCTCAAGATTAATGGATATGAGCCCTCATCAGTGGTGGCATTTGCTGAGTTGTCATTCTTCTTTGGTGCATTCCCTTGTGCCTTTGCTTGTGCCTTGCACTCCCTTTTGTAATGACCAAGTTCATGACAATTGTAGCACTCAACTTGACTCTTGTCCTTCTTGGGTTTATCTTTGCCCCTTGACTTTGATCTACCCCGATTTGGCTTCCCTTTGGATTCAGATATGCCTTTGTTTCCCGCACTCAAGGTTGATCCTGTGGCCACACCCAATTCTTTCCTGCGAATTTCTTCGTTCATGATCAGATCTCTAACCTCATCAAATTTAAGTTTCACTTTACCTGCTGAAGCACTAACAGCCGTTACCGTCCCACTCCAACTTTCTGGTAAAGAAGACAACAAAATTAGGGCTTGAACCTCATCATCAAAATCAATCTCAACCGAGCTCAATTGGGCTATGATCATATTGAACTCGTTGAGATGATTGGCTATCACAGTATCCTCTGTCATCCTCAGGTTGAATAACCTCCGCATCAGATGAACCTTGTTCGATGCAGACTATTTTTCATACATCTTAGTCAAAATCTCCAGCATCTCCTTTGTGGTTTTTGCTTTCACTGTATGGAGGGCGACGTTCCTGGATAACGACAGACGAACCACACTCATCGCCTTCCTGTCCAGCAACTTCCACTCGTCGTCCTTCATATCTTCAGGCTTTGAACCTAAAGGTTGATACAGATCTTTACCGTATAGGTAATCCTCGATCTGTAATTTCCAGAATCCAAAATTCGTTCCATCAAACTTCTCAACAGGCGATTTCCCTTCAGCCATCATAATTGCTCCCACCAGATCCCTTGAACCAAATGCTCTTGATACCAGTTGTTAGGATTTAAAGCATCAATTATGGAGAAAATAATAGAAACAAGAATTAAGGAACACAAATTTGGTTACCCAGTTCGTCAGGAATGACTACGTCTGGGGGCACTACCAACCCAAGAGATCTACTATTTTCGAGTGTTGTTATGGTGATGCAATGATACAATGAGTCAAAAGTATTTAAGTATGAGACTGGGCCAAAAAAAAAACCCTAAATCCGCGTACAGGCCTCGGAACCGCTCGACCTCGGGCTTTGGTCGAGCGGTTCTGCTCGAGCTCCCACCTGGTCGAGCGCCTGGTCACCGCTGTAAAGGGGGGGTGCTCGACCGAGCACAAGTGCTCGACCCCAAGCACTGATCGAGCGCCTCCCGCGTCCTGCATCCCCGTTTCACTCAGGCTCCAACAATCCCAACACTCAACCCTGGCCTCACCATAAATTAGTCGGAATCAGCCATGGGAATGAATGAAATTCACGATTTTATAGTCACAATTTACGGGGGAAGTGTAATCAAAACATAAAATTGATTGCTTACTGAATGAGAGATAGTTCAATTGAGAGTGGTGGTTATCGTCGACAAGACAAGAATAAAAATTTAGCGATATTTTCCAATAAAAGTTTTGAATTTTTTGGCAAAAAAGGACTAACATTGAGTAAAGACTTACAAAACTATTTGTGAACGTGGACAGTTACATAACCATATGTGGTTTTATCTCTCTGTAATTGTGAGTGTTTGGGTTTTCGATCTTTGGAACAACATGTGAGGTGAACGTGGCCCTTTAAAATCAAGAATTTTTAATTTGTCAGCCAACTCGAAAAGTGGGGTGCCACCCATAAGGGGCGAATCGGGCTTAATTTGGAGCGGGTCGGCTAGTGTGATGTGGAGCCCCTTTTGGGTTGTTTGCCACTCCACATGTGCGAATTGACCAATTAATTAAAAATTCTAAACCTTTAAAGAGGTCACTCATTCTCACGTGCTAATTCAGGTAAAATTTCTAATTTTTCAAGAAATAATGACTAAATTTGAATTATAGGACAAAAATTGATACACCCTAAGATATATGACTAATTTGAAATGTAATAGAAAGAATATTATATAACACAAAAAAGTATTTCATATAATATATATATTTTATCTGTCCATATTACAAAATTCCGATTTATATTGAAGTATTAACAATAAGGTCTCAGTAGAAGGGCTAGAAAGAGGAAAATACGAGATGTTGCAAGGCGATACAGGAAAAGTTGCTTATAATTTTTTGGTAAATGTCATCTAATGTGTGGATGCTATTTCTACTATTGGCTACAACTTCATAATTTTTTTTATCGACAAAAACTTGTATGAGACGGTCTCATGCATGAGACGAGGAGTTTATTGCACTTTTGGTCCCACAGGACACGCCTCCTCACGCTTTTGGTCCCAAAGCTTACACTTTTGGTCCCAAAGCCAAAATTTTTGACACTTTTGGTCCAAAAGCTTACACTTTTGGTCACACAGGACGCGCGATTTGGGACCAAAAGTGTCAAAAATTTTGGCTTTGGGACCAAAAGTGTCAAAATTTTCGGCCTTGGGACCAAAAATGTAAGCTTTGGGACCAAAAGCTTGAGGAGGCGTGTCCTATGGGACCAAAAGTACAAAAAACTCATGAGACGAGGTACAACCAGCACAAATCAACACCCACCTCTCCCAAAGTGTAAAAGCGTCAATGCCCAAATTATGTTCCGTCTCATCGTGATTTTCTCACAAAAGTGTAGCTCTTTTTTACTTGCCCTGTTTTTAATTGATTGAAGTGATGGGTTTTACAATTTAATTTGTTGAGTATGTTGAATATCTCTAGTAAACCCTTCAAGGGCGACGTGAGATTAGCAATAACACAAAGCTTGGAAGTTGGAACGCAGGACATTAAATTGTTCCCGGGAAAAATCATTTGTTTATGGATTTGAGGTGATTTCAAATCCAGTAAGATTGAAAGAATTTCGTCTCATCTAAAAGCTCAAACTTGTAGAGTTGTGAGGAATTAATTTTTTGTATATAGTTCCCTTGAAAGAATTTCAACTCATCTAAAAGTCCAAACTTGTAGAGAGGGTCGGGAATCAATTCATTTATTTAATTTCCCTCAACATGAAAGAATTTCATCTCATCTAAAAGTCCGAACTTGTAGAGAGGTGTGAAGTTAATTCTTTTATTTAATTTTCCTAACACACACCCACCCACTCCCCCTCACTCGTGGGCTAAATTATCTTACTCCATCACTGGGAGGAGGCCCATCGAGTGGACAATTTAATATGGGTGGAGTTTCTTTTAGAGGGAAATGAACCCAGGACGTGGCGTGAGCCTGAAGGCTCTGATATCATGAATGATTTATGTCTCATCTAAAAGTCAGAACTTGTAGACAGGTGCCGAATTAATTCGTTTATTTACGTTCCCTAACACTCCCCTTCACTCGTGGGCTGGATTCTATTACTCCATCATTGGGAGGAGACCCATTAAGTGAACTATTTAATATGGGTGAAAGAATTTCATCTCATCTAAAAGCTCAAACTTCCCCCTCATTCATGGGACGTGTGTTATGATCCTGCATGAACCCAAATCCCCACATTGGTATGATATTGTCTGCTTTGGGCCAAGCCCGCACGGATTTATTTTTGGGCATCTCCCAAAAGGCCTCATACCAATTGAGATAGTGTTCATCCTAATAAACCCCATGATCCTCCCATATTATTTCGATGTTGGATATTGTCTGATACCCCAACAATTCTCCCCTCAAACAAAGACCACCGAGCCTCCCCTCAAACAACCAGCTCTATCTAGGTCAATGTGGCCTAGTCCATAGAGACCCCCATTTCTTTCACCAAGGCTTACCGCAAATGACTCCACAAAGACTGTTATTCACCGTCTTATTTGTTCAACACCAAGGACTACTCCACATCGTTTCGTCTGGGACCATGGCTCTGATACCACTGTTATGATCCTGGATGGACCCAAATCCCCGCATTGGTATGATATTGTCTGCTTTGGGCCAAGCTCACACGGATTTGTTTTTGGGCATCTCCCAAAAGGCCTCATACCAATTGAGATAGTGTCCATCCTAATAAACCCCATGATCCTCCCATATTATTTCGATGTGGGATATTGTTTGATACCCCAACACCGTGAGCCTGAAGGCTCTGATACCATGAAAGAATTTTGTCTCATCTAAAAGCTCGAAAGGGTCGGGAATCAATTCATTTATTTAATTTCCCTCAACACTCCCCCTCACTCGTGGGTCGAATCATTGCTTCTGGGTGCAGAATTAATTCATTTATTTAATTTTCCTAACACTCCCCCTCATTCATAGGTCATGAGTCTGAAGGCTTTGATACCATGAAAGAATTTTATCTCATCTAAAAGATCGAAAGGGTCGGGAATCAATTCATTTATTTAATTTCCCTCAACACTCCCCCTCACTCGCGGGTCGAATCATTGCTTATGCCCTCCGGGGAGGAGGCCCAACAAATGGACAATTTAAATGGGTGGAGTGCTTTCCATGGGAATCGAACCCAGGATCTGGGCTGAGCTAGAGCCTCCGATACTATTAAAGAATTCCATCTCATTTAATAGTTCGAACTTGTAGAGAGGGTTGGGAATCAATTCATTTACTTAATTTCCCTCAACATCCCTAATACTCTCCCTCACTTGTGAGTTGAGTTATCCTCTGGGTTGTCAATTACATTATTAGGAGGAAGAGCAGGTCCAACAAGTGCATAATTTAATGTGGGTAGAGTTTTGCTGTCAGCGGGGTTTGAACCCAAGACGAGGGCGTGAGCCTGGAGGCTTTGATACCATGAAAGAATTATGTCTCATCTAAAAGCTCAAACTTGTAGAGAGGTGATGAATCAATTCTTTAGTATATAGTTCCCTAATAAAGATATGGATTTGAAATAATGTGAAAAATGTATTTGAATTTTATATATTATAAAATAAAAAAATTCACCACCTGCAAATAAACATATAAAAGGCAAGGAAAAAGAAGGTAAATATGTTTTCTTTAATAATATATGTGTTACATTCTCTAATTGGTCACTTGATTCCCTCTCCAAAGACACAAACTAAAATTTTGAACTGGGGTCTTATAGACTTATTCCATATTTTTTTCTACAATTTGGTGATACTGGGGTTCTCAGAGACTTATTCCGATTTTTTCCTACAATTTTGTGATGCCCAGGTTGCAACAACTTATTCCGGATTTTTCCTACAATCTGGTATAGTAAGGAGTTAATGGAGTCATTTGTGACTTATTTCATCGAATGGGAACATTTTTTTAAGGACCGTAACTTTGGAGGTGTGGCAAAATAAGGATTATAAGTTTTTGGGCTGGCAAAACAAGACCGTAACTTTAAAATGTAGCAATTTCAGGAAAAATTATGGTCATTTGGGCTAATTTGTCCTAGAATCGCTACTGTTTAAAGTTATGGTCCTTGTCTTGCTTTGCCAGCCCGAAAAATTATGGTCCTTGTTTTGCTACCCCAAAATTATGGTCCTTAAAATAATATATATTTAATATTCTATAAATCCATATTTTTCCAAATAAAATTTATAATAAAGTTTAAAAAATTCATAAAATTTATACTTAAAAAAATCAGTAAATTTTATAATTTATGAATTAATCAAAGAATAACACATAAAATATGAACATTGTAAAAATTTTGAAAAATATAATTTTAAGATAGAATCATTCTTTTATGAAGCTTATCTTAAAGTAACTTGAGAAATGATCTAAAATATTTAATTAATGTGAAAATTACCAAAAGAAAAGTGAGGTTGTTTAAAATTTTAAAATAATTTGAGAAAATTATTAATATTGTAATAAAAAAATTAAAAATTGATCGGGTTAGTCGGGCGAGCCGTGGCCCGTCGGGCCAAATTAACCCAAGTTCATCAGGCTCATGGGCCAAATGAATACACCTGATCAAATCAAATCTATGATATGGTGGGTTAATTGCAATACTGGTCCCATGAGAATACACCCTCACGAAAATGGTCCTTTTTTTGACATAAACGGTCCCATACGAATTTCCCGTCTAAAACTAACGTGGTAAAGCGCGTGTACCACATGCGCCCGTTAACTCCCCCAAAATATCGGATTTCAAAATCAGAAATCAGTTTGCCTTCTCTCTTCACTCTTCCAAAACGCGAAACCCTTCTCACTCAAGATTCCAAACCAAAATCGCAACATCCTCTTCGATTCACACTCAAATCGACTCTGAAATCATGATGAACCACACAAACCCCACATAACCCATACCATTAATCCCGCAAAAATCGTATCTAGAAAACCCCAAAAAATTGCAATCGCTCAAGCTCATTGAAATTGGGGAAAACGCCAGCGAAAATTGTGGAAATCGCCAGCGACGAGCCCGACTTTCGTTAAGTTTGCAGGGATAGAGGCTGACTTTCGAAATTTTTTTTAAAAAGGTGAGTGATTTCTCTGTTTTTGCTGTTTTGATTTGCTATTTTGCTTTTGATTCAAATTACTGCACTCAATTCTAAGTGATTTTATAAATTTTGAAGAACACGCCCCTTAATCTGTGTTATTGGTTGTTTTGTGTGTGCCCAGAACCACTGTGTTCAGTCATTCTCAGACGGTTGTTGTGTGCGGCAACTGCCAGACGGTGCTCTGCCAACCCACCGGTTGGCGCGTCAGGCTCACGGAGGGATGCTCCTTCCGTAGAAAAGGAGATTGATGTGCTCAGGGATGTAGGCTCTGTTCTTGCATTCTCAAAAATTGTGGTGAGAATGTGAGGCAAGGGTTATTTTTTGTCGAATCGAATGCTAGTTTATTTTTGTGTTTCGATTCTCTCATTAAGATTTTGTTGGGCTTGTTGAGAATTGATGGCATTGCTACTCCATGTTTTAAGATAATGGATCTTTTGATCAAAAGTTTTAAAGTGTTTTGGTGTTTGATGTTATATATATTTATATATATATATATATATATATATCATTGATTGTTATCTACGGAGTGTCGTATATATATAATTGTTTGCCTTTCATGTGATGTCTAGAAACTATTTGAACAGGACCATGATTAGCCTTAGTTGATCTGGTATGAGAACCACAAAGCTCTTCATTATTGCTGGAGCACTTCCTTAGTTAGTATGCACCTAGGCGAACCAGAATTGTCCCAAGATGCATTCTTTTCCCATGCTCTTGGAATGCAACAATGTAATTGAAGGCTTCCCTTTTATTAAGAATTAGTTAACTAGAGGAAATCATAATGCTTTACCCGGTGATTTCTCCTGGTATGAGTCTAATTAAAGAAAAATTAGCTAGGCGTTGTAGTCTACAACTTTTTATCTTTTTGGGTAGGCTCTATGCTGACTAAAATTATTGGTAGCATTATAGTTGGCACCTGAGAGCATTGTCGCATTTTAGGTTGCTTCTGCCGATGTTTTGCTCGTGCACCAATTTCTAAGTAATAACATGAAACCTGTAATTGCATTTTAGTGCACACAAAATTTGATGGTTTAAGATTACTGTTATTATTTGATGATTTTTTGTCAATTCTGATATTCTCTCAAGCCTTTGTTTGTGGTTTTTTATGACAAGGCATGGTTCTGTTTCTGTATCTAATTGAACTTTTCCCAATTCCTTATTTTTTCAATCCATTGTGCAAGATGATATGCTTATGTTTCTTGTGTTGGTACCTGTGGAGAAAGATTTTCAATATTCTTCTAGCATCACCACTTTAGTGTTTTTTGTGTGTTAATGGAGTCTACATCACAATTTTAGTGTTTATTTCATGTTTACTTTATGTTCTAATGTTCGTTAATTGACTTTTTGGTATTGTTATCATGTTATGTGATTTCATGTTGTACTGAACTTTATTTTGTAGGACATGTGTCAAATGTGTTTTATTAATATATAAATGATAAATGATGCTTAGTTGAAATTTTTTGGAGTGTTTTTGTGGTTTGGGGGTGCTAGCAGTAATATAGACAAGTTTCCCCCCAAAAAATCTGACCTAAAACAGGTTTCCCTCAAAAAAATCGATTTTCCCACCTTTTTTGGCCACTTGACGGAATCTGTTAAGTATTTAACGGTTGGGACCATTTCTGCCGAAAAAAGGACCAAAAAAGACGTGGGACTACAAATGCAAACTCAAAATTCACATGGGACCAGTATTGCAATTAACCCATGATATGGTCGTGTGTCCATGTGTTAAAGATCTAGGATATGTAATACATCTTGGAACATGGAAAATGACATTGGGGAATGGAAATGAGAATATTGGCATTGCCTTTTCTATATTATTCAAGAGTATAAATAGGTGAAACAAGATTCTTACAAGATGTACAATATTGAAATAAATCATCTAATATAAATACACTTGATCAAATCAAATCTATGATATGGTCGTATCTTGAATATTTTCTAATGATTCTTGAGTATCTTGAATATCTTCTAATGATTCTTGAGTATCTTGAATATCTCTAATAAAGGAACACGGTCAATTCTTTGCAATTGCATCTGTTCAGCATTCAAGACCAAATCAACAAAGTTTGTAGCATGTTTTTATATAACTCGTTTGTGTCCTTAAAGCTTCTCCTTTTGCCTCCACTTTTTGTTCAATAAAAGCAACTGAATTTGTCAAAATATTGTTCATTAATTAGTTCATCTAGCGGACCACGAAAATATCTATCATTTAAGACTGCTCTTTCTATGTCTTCCCTGCCATGCCCTGTTGATAACAACCAGTTTTTGGCTTCAGCGTATGTAAGCTCCTCCAGTTCACTTTCTGTATATCTAATTTTCTTCTTGCAGGATTCTGTCCCTAGGAAATCGAATGTTTCAGGCTGCTTTTGGTTTGTCTTTGATTTAGATTTTCCTTTTCCCTTGGAGTGTTTACCTCCTTCGGAACCAGCCATGGCTACAAGTAACAAGTAAAGTGGAAAAAAAACTCATCATTAGAATCATAACCCTCTTGATAAAAGGGAAAGCACTATATCCAGTAGAAATCCTTAGTTAATCCTTAGTTATGTCTAGTATAATGCTAGTAAGGATATAACTGAGGATTATATCTAGTGTGAAGTTCTACAGGAATAATGTTTTTTTAGATCAGTAGAAAACATATTTTAGTCACGTGGCATTTTTAAGAACAATAATTTTACGAGCTTATAAATGTAGAAAAAATATGTTTTAAAACATGTAAATGTATGACAATCGTGCAACTCACGTGGCATTTTAGTCAAACTTGGGCTTATTCAGGCTCGATTGTCCTAAATTTAAAGATTTTAAAACATATTTTCATATATTTACAAATTTTTCAGAACATATTGTCCATATTTAGAGATCACATATCCATAATTGGTGTTCCACTTTGTATTCCATAATATGGATGGATAACACGTGGAATAATAAAATATATCAAACGAACCACCATACCCTGGGTCCATGTGTTAAAAATCCAGAAGATTGAAACACCAATGGAATACGAAAAGTGGAACAGGGGAATCGAACCGGTAAAATTATTGTCTTCAAAACACAATCCTCCTAAATTAATTACTGGCCTATAAAACATTTTTCCTTGAGTTCTAACGTGGATGAAGTAGGGGTTTATTTCATCCTCCATAAATTAAATGACTGGCATAATTTTAAGAAAATGTCATCAATGAGACAAAAGTAAGTTCAACACAACAATGTTCTTCTCAACCTTTCCCACTGCAACAATGTATCAACAAAATAAGTTTTTTCACCATATTTTTAACAGCATATTCAATCCAATTATCAATATGGGTACGTAGCATAGCACTCATTGTACTGGATTCTAATCACAATAAAATTTCTTCACAAAATTTAAACTATGAACAAAATTCAAGAACACTATTCTCACCTGAGCATGCTCCATTTTTGTAACACTTCCCAGACAAGCTTCCTTCTTCTACATTTTTATCCTTCTCATTACCGATACCGTCCAAACCAAGCATACCTAAAAAAATGTTATATATTTTTATGACTACAAAAACTAAATCTTACCAGCATATGTGCACAACAATAAAAAATGTAAGATCAATTCATCATTAATTCTCCACAGATAAGTTCGTGTAATTATCCGAAAAATATATGTAACGACAATTTAATATTTAATGGGGCGATATGAAATTGTCGTAAATTAACGTGCTGGTTCAAAATATCAAATTCAACATAGGAAAATAATGATAACCACGAACAATTTTCGTCATCCAAAATAATAATGAAGGTAGGACAACAATTTAATGATAAATATATTACCCCATTATGTAAGAGAAATTTTAATTCATAGATGAGATCCATATACAATCCTTCAAATAAAAGAGAAAAGAAAAGTGGATTTACCTTCAAATAAGTTAACTTTGCTTCATCACTACAATAAAATCCATTTTACTTGTTTATTGAAACAATCAAAACTCCAACAAACTCGACTGGATCGAACGTAACATTTGTATAACGAGAATATTGTGGGTGGTATTTAAAGGTGTTGATTCAAAAGTGTTGAAAGCATTTATAGAGAGTTGAACCTCTGTGGATAATTTCAGAGTATTTTGCAGAGATAGAGGGAGAGGATACAACTCTGGAAGGAATGGTTTCAGAGTTTTTATAGAGAGTGATTGTCGATTCAACTCTGTGGCGACAAATTAGTCGATTCAACTCTATGGGCGATATTGACGATCCTATTCTGTGTGTTCTACTTTCCAATCAACTCTATGGGTGATTCAAATATGTGGGAGGTATTGATGATTCAATTTTGTGTGCCCTACTTTCCACTTAAACTCTATGGGCCGCGGTATTGATGATCCAATTTTGTGTGGCGTTACTTTCCACTTACACTGTAGGTCGCGGTATTGATGATCCAAATCTGTGTATACCCTACTTTTTACTCAACTTTGTGGTCCGCATTAATGATGCAACTCTGTGTGCGCTACTTTTTAATCAATTTTGTGAACGGTATTGAAGATTCAACTGTGTAATTTAGAACTAATTTTTGAATTAATTATAAGGGTATTTAAGTTATTTTATTAGAAGATGTTTTTATCCATAATAAAAGTTTGATGTGTAAAACAATTGAACAATTGTTTGGTATTAATAATTGTTCCCGTTGTAAACACAAATTTCCTATTTATATGAATAAACACGAAAAATAATTTACAAAGATTATTTATTTAATCGAATATGAATTTCAAGTACAATCTCTAATTTGATCTTCGAATTCTTTCTTCGATCTTGACTTTGACTTCTTCCAAGATTCTTGGAGTCGAGTCTGCAACCGAATCTTATCCGAGCTTCAATTTGGGACTTTATTACGTTAATCCATGAAGCTTCACACTTTAATATTTGATAAACTTTGCTTTTTAGAGACTTATTGTGAAGAACGCGGATCCAAGATGCTTAGCACCTTAGTCTTGGATCGAAGATCGTTCTTGATTGATTTCTAAGGAACTTTTGAGAAGAACGCGGTTATATCCGAGAGGTTTAACATCTTAACCTTGGATCAAAGATCGTTCTTGATCGACTTTCTTGAAGAACTTGAAAAACTTCCTCGAAGAACTCGAAGAATCTAAAAAAACACCTCGAAGAACTTGAAGAACGTTGAACTTGAAAAGGTTTAGCACCTTAATGTTCGATCGAATGTCGTTCTTGATTGACTTCCTTGAAGAACGCTTTGAAGAACTACTTTGAATCATTGAACTCAGTCGCTAGGACTTACGAAATTTTGTGTAAATTCAATATTTGTGTTTCAAATGAGAGGAATGAGACCCCTATTTATAGATGTAGAATATGACTTTGTCCTAGGCTTGACGGACTTGATTTAACGGGTTTGAGGTTTGAAGTTAACCAAAAAGATTTGGTGGCTCCAAAGATCTGAATTGGATCTTATTTAATTTGTTGGACTTTAGAGTTCAACTTAATTTATTGAACTTTATAGGCTCATTTTAATCTAGTGGATTTTATAAATCCAACTTGATTTATTGAATTTTAGAAGGTCAAATGAATTTATTAGACTTTAAAGGTCAAATTGGATTTAATGGGTTGATCTCGCTATTAGTTATTTATTTATTTATTTTAAAAATTAATTTTATTTATATTCCCAATAAATAGTAAATTCAATTAATATGTAACACGTAATTCTTAGGTATCACAATTTAATTCGCTTAAATTAATTCGCTTACACCCATAATTAAATGAGTTGGTCTTTTACATGTTTTTGAACCTGCAAAAAGAATTTATTGTCTTACGTTGTTTACTTAACTCGAATCCTCATCAACCAGATGTATTTTTAGAGTTAGGAATTACAGTTTCCACCAGCACTACGTATCATCAAACCTCAGATCCTTTGATACAAATAAAAGAAGTATTTTGCTATAACCAAAATCTCAATTTTTTTATTTCCACAATGAGCTCTAGATACAAACATTTAATCTAAGCATTCACTCATATAATCGGAGGAGTGGAGAAGAAACACCATACCTTCAAATTACTCAACTTTTCTTGATTTCATTGCGGTACTTGGGAGTTAGTATCAAGAATCGTCATGTGACTTAGTATTGTGTCAAATTTTGTCATGCATGTTTTTACTTTTTCAATTTAGTCCTTTTTGGATCAAATTTAACACTAAAAGGATCAATAAAAATAAAAACATACAAGACTAAAATTGACACCAAAAAGGATAAAATTGAAAAAAATAAAAACACACAGGACCAAAATTGGCACCTATAGGATCAAATTGAAGAAGTAAATACCTACTAGACTAAAATTGGACATTGTCTAAATTACATGACTATTCTTGATGTTAACTATGTATCTTGGTATGTAAGTGCATATAATTTGGAGAGAAGAGCATCACCATCTCAAGCTTCTTACAATAGATAAAGTTAAGAACAAGGGCACTGCGGTGCATGTTACGAACACCTTCGCCTTTCATCAGTAGGTTACAGATGCAGCAGCTGCGAATTCAGCTTGCATGCACGTTGTGCTTTGTTGCCAGCAATACTATCTCATTGCTGATTGCCATCCTCACACGCTCGTGCATCGAGTTATTAACATCAAACAACATTGTGATCTTTGTGGTGATGATGAGGGTGTGTATAATTTCCCTGGATTTCAATGTGGGCCATGCAACTTTGTCATGTGTTTATATACATGTGGTCAGCAGTATAGAGATGCCATACAGCATATTCTTTGATATAATATCATATTTATGTATTCATTCATCAAAATTTGTCTTGCATAATTGGAGAAAAAATTACAGATGGTCCTATAACTTTTCATGTGTTCTTACTTAATAAATTCAGTCTTTTTTTTTTTTTCCAATTTCGGTCTTTTTAAGTTTGGCCCGGAAAATTATTGAGAAATGGCCGGAAATCTAGCTATTGTTACATATAAATGACACTAAAAAGGTATTGAAATGGCGGGCTTAGCGGGGTGAGGAGAATTGTATAGACCTCGACCCTCGCCTCACCATAAATTAGTCGGTATCAGCCATGGGAATGAATGAAATTCACGATTTTATAGTCACGGTTTACGGGGAAAGTGGAATCAAAACATAAAATTGATTGCTTACTGAATGAGAGACTGTTCAATTGAGAGTAGTGGTTATGGTCGACAAGACAAGAATAAAAATTTAGCGAAATTTTCCAATAAAAGTTTTGAATTTTTTGGATATAAAGGACCAACATTGATAGAGTAAAGACTTACAGAACTATTTGTGAACATGGACAAAGTTACATAACCATTTGTAGTTTTATCTCTCTATAATTGTGAGTGTTTGTGTTTTTGTTGGAAAATTTTCAAAATTAGTCATGTAACTTACTGTGGTTCCACTTTTCATCCTTTAATTTTTCACTTTTTTTCAATTTTAATCCTAAATGTAACAACATGTGATTTTTAGTCTATTTTGCTCAGAAAATTTGATTTTTCGATCTCTGGAACAACATGTGAGGTGAACGTGACCCTTTATAATCAAGAATTTTTAATTTGTCAGCCAACTCGAAAAGTGGGGTGCCACCCAACCCATAAGGGGCGAATCGGGCTTAATTTGGAGGCGGTCGGCTAGTGTGATGTGGAGCCCCTTTTGGGTTGTTTGCCACTCCACATGTGCGAATTGACTTTAAAAATTCTAAACCTTTAAAGTGGTCACTCATTCCTCACGTGCTAATTTAGATAAAATTTCTAATTTTTCGAGAAATAATGACTAAATTTGAACAAATGAAAAATTATAGGACAAAAAATGATACACCCTAAGATATATGACTAATTTGAAATATAGAAAGAATATTATATAACAAAAAAAAGTATTTCATATAATATATATATTTTATCTGTCCATATTACAAAATTCCAATTTATATTGAAGTATTAACAATAAGGTCTCAGTAGAAGGGCTCGATCGAAAGAGGAAAATACGAGATGTTGCAAGGCGATACAGGAAAAGTTGCTTATAATTTTTTGGTAATGCCATCGAATGTGTGGATGTTATTTCTACTATTGGCTACAACTTCTTAATTTTTTTTATTGACAAAAACTTGTATGAGACGGTCTCATGCATGAGACGAGGTACAACCAGCACAAATCAATACCCACCCCTCCCAAAGTGTAAAAGCGTCAATACTCAAATTATGTTCCGTCTCATCGTGATTTTCTCACAGAAATGTAGCTCTTTTTCACTTGCCCTGTTTTTAATTGATTGAAGTGATGGGTTTTACAATTTAATTTGTTGAGTATGTTGAATATCTCTAGTAAACCCTTCAAGGGCGACGTGAGATTAGCAATAACACAAAGCTTGGAAGTTGGAACGCAGGAAATTAAATTGTTCCCGGGAAAAATCATTTGTTTATGGATTTGAGGCGATTTCAAATCCAGTAAGATTAAAAGAATTTCGTCTCATCTAAAAGCTCAAACTTGTAGAGATGTGAGGAATTAATTTTTTTGTATATAGTTCCCTTGAAAGAATTTCATCACATCTAAAAGTCCGAACTTGTAGAGAGGGTCAGGAATCAATTCAGTTATTTAATTTCCCTCAACATGAAAGAATTTCATCTCATCTAACTCTGAAAGATATTCAAGGCCATTATTAGTTCTCAAGTGTTTCAACTTCTTGCCTTTCTTGTTTTCCTGTTCTGATAACCATTCTTTGAACTTTCCAAATGCTTCACTTTTCTGTTTAATGATGAATACCCATACTTTATAGAGAAGTCATCAATTATGCTCATAAAATATCTGCCTCCACTGTGTGACTCCACTCTTGAAGGTCCCCAGATATCAGAGTGAACATAATCCAAAGGTTGTTGAGTAGCATGTGTCCCTTTTGTGAAGGCTCGCTTCTTAGCTTTCCCAAAAACACACTGCTCACAGAACTGTAGTTTTGTTATGCCAGTTCCCAGATAGCACCCCTTTCTTTGACAGCTTTTTCAGGCCCTTTTCTCCAATGTGTGCTAGTCTCTTGTGCCAAAGAGTTGTATCACTTTCACTAGTTGTTGCATCAGTAGAGCCAGTAATTGTTTCACCTATTAGAGTGTACAAGCCATTTGATTTCTCACCTTTCATCACAACCTTGTTAGACTTTGTGACTTGAATGAAGATGAGTTTTTTTTCCACTTTACTTGTTACTTATAGCCATAGCTGGTTCCGAAGGAGGTAAACACTCCAAGGGAAAAGGAAAATCTAAATCAAAGACAAACCAAAAGCAGCCTGAAACATTCGATTTCCTAGGGACAGAATCCTGCAAGAAGAAAATTAGATATACAGAAAGTGAACTGGAGGAGCTTACATACGCTGAAGCCAAAAACTGGTTGTTATCAACAGGGCATGGCAGGGAAGACATAGAAAGAGCAGTCTTAAATGATAGATATTTTCGTGGTCCGCTAGATGAACTAATTAATGAACAATATTTTGACAAATTCAGTTGCTTTTATTGAACAAAAAGTGGAGGCAAAAGGAGAAGCTTTAAGGACACAAACGAGTTATATAAAACCATGCTACAAACTTTTGTTGATTTGGTCTTGAATGCTGAACAGATGCAATTGCAAAGAATTGATCGTGTTCCTTTATTAGAGCACAAAAACTTGTATGCAATATTGCATACAAGTTATATGTGCAATTAGCCTAAATTAGGGCTTTTTTATTTCTCGCGGGTCAGGCCCATGCCATTCGGATTCGCGTTCGCTGTTCTTCTTTCTCGCGATCTAGGTTCTCCTTCTTTCGCCATCTATCAGATTTTTTCCGACGAGATGCTCAGGCTTACCAGCGATCTCTTGACCGTCTCCGATATGAAGAAATAGATATGTGTTTCTAATTAATTTGTAAGATTTGAATAAACTAAAATTGCTTCTGATATTTTTGTTGTTGTTGTTGTATGGAATTTGATTGAATAAAGCTTCTCTTCTCACGCTGTTCTTTGATCTGTAATTTGGGACTGATGATTTTTTTTTTCGCGCTTGTACTGGTTTTTGTTCATGTAGTAACACTCTTTTGTTCATAGGGTAACACTCTTTTGTTCATGTAGTAACACATCAAGTTGTTGTTTAAATATGTAATTTTGGACTAGAGATTTCTTTTCGCGCTTGTACTGATTTTGTTCATGTGGTAACACATTTTTCTTCATAGGGTAACACTTTTTGTTCATGTACTAACACTTGATTTTTTAGTAATATGTAATACTATATACATGTCGCAATACTATGTGAATACTCATGTGTTACCATATGAACAACAATGTGTTACCTTATGAACATTTATGTGTTACGTTAGTTTATGAAGTTATTTCAATATAACAATGTAGTAACACTTAATCATAGATGTAGTAACACACAAAAACCTGACAAAAAAAAATTAAAAATTATGTGCTCAGTAAGAATTGAACCTACGACCAAATACCTTAACAACAGACCTGAACCACTAGGCTACAACACATATTTGATAAACATATCCTTCAATAAATATATATTGGCCCGTCAGACCCGCTCCCCGCCCGGCTCCGACCCGTGACTCGACCCGCCCCAGCCAACCCGCGAATTTTCAGTTTTTTCTTCTTATTTGTGTGGTATTGCACATAACACTAATGTGCAATATTTCACACAAGACCTTCTCTTATTAGAGATATTCAAGATACTCAAGAATCACTAGAAGATATTCAAGATACTCAAGAATCATTAGAAGATATTCAAGATACGACCATATCATAGATTTGATTTGATCAAGTGTATTCATATTAGATGATTTATTTCAATATTGAACATCTTGTAAGAATCTTGTTTCACCTATCTATACTCTTGAATAATATAGAAAAGGCAATGTCAATATTCTCATTTCCATTCCCCTATGTAATTTTCCATGTTCCAAGATGTATTACATTTCCTAGATCTTTAACACATGGACACACGACCATATCACCACGGGTCGCCCGACTAACCCGATCAATTTTTAATTTTTTTATTACAATATTAATAATTTTCACAAATTATTTTAAAATTTTAAACAACCTCACTTTTCTTTTGGTAATTTTCACATTAATTAAATATTTTAGATCATTTCTCAAGTTACTTTAAGATAAGCTTCATAAAAGAATGATTTTATCTTAAAATTATATTTTTCAAAATTTTTACAATGTTCATATTTTATGTGTAATTCTTTGATTAATTCATAAATTAGAAAATTTGCTGATTTTTTTAAGTACAAATTTTATGAATTTTTTAAACTTTATGATAAATTTTATTTGGAAAAATATGGATTTATAAAATATAAAATATTTTTTTTTTAAGGACCATAATTTTGGGGTAGCAAAACAAGGACCGTAATTTTTCGGGCTGGCAAAGCAAGACAATGACCATAACTTTAAGCAGTAGAGATTCCAGGACAAATTAGCCCAAATGACCCTAATTTTTCCTAAAATTGCTACATTTTAAAGTTACGGTCTTGTTTTGCTAGCCCAAAAACTTATTGTCCTTATTTTGCGACACCCCCAAAGTTACAGTCCTTAAAAAAATGTTTCCATTCGATGAAATAAGTCACAAATGACTCCATCAACTCCTTACTATACCAGATTGTAGGAAAAATCCGGAATAAGTTGTTGCAACCTCGGTATCACAAAATTATAGGAAAAAATCGGAATAAGTCTCTGAGAACCCCAGTATCACCAAATTGTAGAAAAAATATGGAATAAGTCTCTAAGACCCCAATTCAAAATTTTAGTTTGTCTTTGGAGAGAGGAATCAAGATACCAATAAGAGAATGTAACACATATATTATTAAAGAAAACATATTTACCTTTTTTTTCCTTGCCTTCTATATGTTTATTTGCAGGTGATGAATTTTTTTATTTTACAATATATAAAATTCAAATACATTTTTCACATTATTTCAAATTCATATCTTTATTAGGGAACTATATACAAAAGAATTAATTCATCACCGATCTACAAGTTCGAGCTTTTAGATGAGACATAATTCTTTCATGGTATCAAAGCCTCCAAGCTCACGCCCTCGTCTTGGGTTCAAACCCCGCTGACAGCAAAACTCTACCCACATTAAATTATACACTTGTTGGGTCTGCTCTTCCTCCTAATAATGGAATTGACAACCCAAAGGATAACTCAGCCCACAAGTGAGGGAGAGTATTAGGGATGTTGAGGGAAATTATGTAAATGAATTGATTCCCGACCCTCTCTACAAGTTCGGACTATTAGATGAGATGGAATTCTTTCATAGTATCAGAGCCTCTGGCTCAGCCCAGATCCTGGGTTCGATTCCCATGGAAAGCACTCCACCCATTTAAATTGTCCACTTGTTGGGCCTCCTCCCCAGAGAGCATAAGAAATGATTCAACCCACGAGTGAAGGGGGAGTGTTGAGGGAAATTAATTAAATGAATTGATTTCCGACCCTTTCGAGCTTTTAGATGAGACAAAATTCTTTCATGGTATCAGAGCCTTCAGGCTCACGGCCCATGAATGAGGGGGGGTGTTAGGGAAATTAAATAAACGAATTAATTTTGCACCCAGAAGCAATGATTCGACCAACGAGTGAGGGGGAGTGTTGAGGGAATTAAATAAATGAATTGACTCCCGACCCTTTCGAGCTTTTAGATGAGACAAAATTCTTTCATGGTATCAGAGCCTTCAGGCTCATGGTGTTGGGATATCAAACAATATCCCACATTGAAATAATATGGGAAGACCATGGGGTTTATTAAGATGAACACTATCTCAATTGGTATGAGGCCTTTTGGGAGATGCCCAAAAACAAATCTGTGCAGGCTTGGCCCAAAGCAGACAATATCATACCAATGCGGGGATTTGGGTCCATCCAGGATCATAATAGTGATATCAGAGTCATGGTCCCAAACAAAACGATGTGGAGTAGTCCCTGGTGTTGAACGAATAAGACGGTGAATGACAGTTTTTGTGGAGTCATTTGCGGTGAGCCTTGGTGAAATAAGCGGGGTCTCTATGGACTAGGCGGCGTTGACCTAGATAGAGCTGGTCGTTTGAGAGGAGGCTCAGTGGTCTTTGTTTGAGGGGAGGATTGTTGGGGTATCAAACAATATCCCACATCGAAATAATATGGGAGCATCATGGGGTTTATTAGGATGAACACTATCTCAATTGGTATGAGGCCTTTTGGGAGATGCCCCAAAAAAAAATCCGTGCGGGCTTGGCCCAAAGCCGACAATATCATACCAATGCGGGGATTTGGGTCCATTCAGGATCATATCACACGGCCCATGAATGAGGTGGAGTGTTAGGAAAATTAAATAAATGAATTAATTTTGCACCTCTCTCAAAGTTCGAGCTTTTAGATGAGATGAAATTCTTTCACCCATATTAAATTGTTCACTCAATGGGTCTCCTCCCAATGATGGAGTAATAGAATACAACCCACGAGTGAAGGGGAGTGTTAGGGAACTTAAAGAAACGAATTAATTCGGCACCTGTCTACAAGTTCTGACTTTTAGATGAGACATAAATCTTTCATGATATCAGAGCCTTCAGGCTCACGCCACGTCCTGGGTTCTTTTCCCTCTAAAAGCAACTCCACCCATATTAAATTGTCCACTCGATGGGCCTCCTCCCAGTGATGGAGTAAGAGAATTTAGCCCACGAGTGAGGGGGAATGGGTGTGTGTGTGTGTTAGGAAAATTAAATAAAATAATTAACTTCACACCTCTCTACAAGTTCGTGTTAAACTCATAACCCAGAGCATTCAGAGAGCCTAATGAGATCAGGTTTTTTTTGAGATCAGGCACAAATCTCACATTTGTTAGTGTTTTGACTTTCCCATCAAAGATTCTAATCATCACAGATCCACTTCCCTTTACTCTACAACTCTCATCATTCCCCAGAAGAACAAGACCCCCATCACAGAACTTCAAGTCTATGAACCACTGTTCTATGGGACACATATGAAAGGAACAATCAGAATCAAGCACCCACTCATGATAAAGTTTGTTATTACTTATAGTCATGGCCTCAACACTTTCATACCCTTGTTCAGCTACAACAGCTTCTGCTTTTGGGGCTTCTTGAGGTTTCTTTTATCTATCAGGGCAGTTCTTCTTCAGGTGGCCTAGTTTATGACAATGGAAGCACTTCCTCTTTTCAACAAAATCAGCACTCTTCTGATCAATTTTGGTGAAGCCACCCTTGAACTTCACATTCAAACTCCCACCATCCTTAGAGCCTTTCTTGTCCCCTTGTATCTGCAGAAACTTGGTTTTTATAGCAGATTGAATCAAATCAAAGTTCAACTGCTCTTGTTTCCCAAACATCAGAGCATCCTTGAAATTTTCAAGGGATTTTGGTAGGGAGTTCAGCAACATCAGGGCCTTGTCATCATCATCAAGCTTCACTTCCAGGCTTTCAAGATCATCCACAGATCGATTGAACTCATCAAGTTGCTCACTCAAGCTTTTCTCTTCTGTCATCTTAAACCCAAGAAGTTTATGTTTCATAAACAGTTTATTTGAGACTGACTTTGCCTGATAAAGATCCTCTAACCTTTTCCATAGATCAATTGCAGACTTCTCTTTTGAAACCTCCCTCAATGGCTTATTTCCAAGGCACAATATGATGGCACTGTGTGCCTTCTCCAAGATTTCATTCTTCTTGATAAGATCTGCAGCTGTATTTGTAGATGATGAAGCTGGCCATTCATCTGCTGGTTTCAGAGCATTCGCCGGCCCATGTTGAATCAAGAGAACATTCATCTTAATCTTCCAAAGCCCAAAATCATTCTTCCCATTGAACTTCTCAACATCAAATTTCAGCGACCCCATTCTTTCAAAGCTTCCCACAGATGGCGCCACTTGTTAATCAGATTGATAAAATCAAACTGGTTTGCAAGATTCAAAACTTTGAATTGAATCGCCCAAATTTCCAGAAATTTAACAAACGCAAGATAAGAATGAAAACACGGGATTTACGTGGTTCGGTTGTAAAACCTACATCCACGGGATCAGGGCACTCTCTCCACTATCAATGAAACAAAACAATACAGATACAATCACCAATTGATCTCGAATCAGATCAAATCACCAGAAAACTAGATATGAACCCTAATTCCCCAATTGGATATGAACCGTAATGAAAAATAGAAATTAGAGATGAATATGTGTGTCTAACCCGCTCTGCTAACAAACCCCCAACTGATTGAAGTGAAACCCTTGAAGAAACCGCTCAATCTAGAAGCTTCCACATAAGTGTGCCTTCTAAACTTGAAAACAGAAGAAAATAACTAACTGATTTGTTAGTTATTACTGTAGCAATACTGAAGAGCCCGGTTTTGTGCTTAGAAGGCCGGTTCAGCGCATCGACCCGGTTTTGCTAATGTCTCGACCGGTTCTTGACTAATTACACTCAAAAGTATTAGTTTGGATACACAAAGCTTACTTGACTCTACACCAATGGAATACGAAAAGTGGAACAGGGGAATCGAACCAGTAAAATTATTGTCTTCAAAACACAATCCTCCTAAATTAATTACTGGCCTATAAAACATTTTTCCTTAAGTTCTAACGTGGATTAAGTAGGGGTTTATTTCATCCTCCATAAATTAAATGACTGGCATAATTTTAAGAAAATGTCACCGATCAATGAGACAAAAGTAAGTTCAACACAACAATGTTCTTCTCAACCTTTCCCACTGCAACAATGTATCAACAAAATAAGTTTTTTCACCATATTTTTAACAGCATATTCAATCCAATTATCAATATGGGTACGTAGCATAGCATTCATTGTACTGGATTCTAATCACAATAAAATTTCTTCACAAAATTTACATTATGAACAAAATTCAAGAACACTATTCTCACTTGAGTGTGCTCCATATTTGTAACACTTCCCAGACAAGCTTCCTTCTTCTACATTTTTATCCTTCTCATTACCGATACCGTCCAAACCAAGCATACCTAAAGAAATGTTATATATTTTTATGACTACAAAAACTAAATCTTACTAGCATATGTGCACAACAATAAAAAATGTAAGATCAATTCATCATTCTCCACATATATGTTCGTGTAATTATCCGAAAAATATATGTAACGACAATTTAATATTTAATGGGGCGATATGAAATTGTCGTAAATTAACGTGCTGGTTCAAAATATCAAATTCAACATAGGAAAATAATGATAACCACGAACAATTTTCGTCATCCACAACAATAATGAAGGTAGGACAACAATTTAATGATAAATATATTGCCCCATTATGTAAGAGACATTATAATTCATAGATGAGATCCATATATAATCCTTCAAATAAAAGAGAAAAGAAAAGAGGATTTACCTTCAAATAAGCGAACTTTGCTTCATCACTACAATAAGATCCATTTTACTTGTTTATTGAAACAATCAAAACTCCAACAAATTCGACTGGATCGAACATAACATTTGTATAACGAGAATATTGTGGGGTGGTATTTAAAGGTGTTGATTCAAAGGTGTTGAAAGCATTTATAGAGAGTTGAACCTCTGTGGATAGTTTCAAGAGTATTTTGCAGAGATAGAGGGAGAGGATACAACTCTGGAAGGAATGGTTTCAGAGTTTTTATGGAGAGTGATTGTCGATTCACTCTGTGGCGACAAATTAGTTGATTCAACTCTGTGGGCAGTAAATTTTTCGATTCAACTCTATGGGCGATATTGATGATCCTATTATGTGTGTTCTACTTTCCACTCAACTCTATGGGTGATTCAAATATGTGGGCGGTGGTATTGATGATTCAATTTTGTATGCCCTACTTTCCACTTAAACTCTATGGGCCGCAGTATTGATGATCCAATTTTGTGTGCGTTACTTTCCACTTACACTGTGGGTCGCGGTATTGATGATCCAAATCTGTGTGTACCCTACTTTTTACTCAACTTTGTGGGCCGCGGTATTAATGATGCAACTCTGTGCACGCTACTTTTTACTCAACTTTGTGGATGGTATTGAAGATTCAACTGTGTAATTTAGAACTAATTTTTGAATTAATTATAAGGGTATTTAAATTATTTTATTAGAAGTTGTTTTTATCCATAATAAAAGTTTGATGTGTAAAACAATTGAACAATTGTTTGTAAACACAAATTTCGTATTTATATGAATAAACACAAAAAATAATTTACAAAGATAATTTATTTAATCGAATATGAATTTCAAGAACAATCTCTAATTTGATCTTCGAATTCTTTCTTCGATCTTGACTTTGACTTCTTCCAAGATTCTCGGAGTCGAGTCCGCAACCGAATCTTATCCGAGCTTCAATTTGGGACTTTATTACGTTAATCCATGAAGCTTCGCACTTTAATCTTTGATAAAACTGTACTTTTTAGAGACTTTTTGTGAAGAACGCGGATCCAAGATGCTTAGCACCTTAATCTTGGATCAAAGATCATTCTTGATTGATTTTTGAGGAACTTTTGAGAAGAACGCGGTTATATCCGAGAGGTTTAACACCTTAATCTTGGATCGAAGATCGTTCTTGATCAACTTTCTTGAAGAACTTGAAAAACTTCCTTGAAGAACTCGAAGAATCTAAAAAAACACCTCAAAGAACTTGAAGAACATTGAACTTGAAAAGGTTTAGCACCTTAATGTTGGATCCAATGTCGTTCTTGATTGACTTCCTTGAAGAACTTGAAGAACGCTTTGAAGAACTACTTTGAATCATTGAACTCAGTCGCTAGGACTTATGAAATTTTGTGTATTCAATATTTGTGTGTCAAATGAGATGAATGAGACCCTCCATTTATAGATGTAGAATATGGCTTTGTCCTAGGCTTGACGGACTTGATTTAACGGGTTTGAGGTTTGAAGTTATCCAAAAAGATTTGGTAGCTCCAAAGATCTGAATTGGATCTTATTTAATTTGTTGGATTTTAGAGTTCAACTTAATTCATTGAACTTTATAGACTCATTTTAATCTAGTGGATTCTATAAATTCAACTTGATTTATTGAATTTTAGAAGGTCAAATGAATTTATTAGACTTTAAAGGTCAAATTGGATTTAATGGATTGATCTCGCTATTAGTTATTTATTTTTTATTTTAAAAATTAATTTTATTTATATTCCCAATAAATAGTAAATTCAATAAATATGTAACACGTAATTCTTAGGTATCACAATTTAATTCGCTTAAATTAATTCGCTTACACACATAATTAAATTTAGAGAAAAAGAGTGATACATGCATTGTGGGGAGTAAATACCACGTCATATATGACATAGACATAGTCTTTTGTATGTTGCCAACCAAAGAAAAAAAAAATAGATCTCTCATGGACCAGACGCTATAGCTCCGTGTAATTTTTAAACGCGAAAATTGTTTTATTGAAATATTTACGTTATTTTCACTGAAACATGTAACAAAATAAGTTGAATATTTTAAATTTATTTTGGAAGATTTTAAGAGTTTTAGAAGTTTTTTTTTTTTTAGTTTTTAAATGAGTTTTGAAGATTTTTTTTTTAATTTTCAGACTTATTTTATAAAAACATTTAAACATAAAATATCACATCAACTTAACATGAAGGTTACTGAAACCAAAATTGGGTAAAGTTAAGGATTAAAAAGTTAATTTACCTTAATTTTAAATACTACGAAAATTTGTGGTTAATTATAATACTGACTAAAATTAATTCATGCAATTTTTTAAGAATAAAAATGTAATAGAGACAATATTATATAACAAAAGCATAGTTTTGTTAACAGTTATTTGCCATACTTAATTACATAAAAAATATTAAATATTTTTTGAACAAACATGAATATTAAATATATAAGTAATTGAATCTAACAATAATAGCTTCGACAATTCTTTATAAGTTTTTGTTGCAATTCGAGAACACCACAACATAACTTTTGGATGCCGTGAGTTAGAATGAAAATTATTTTGATTTAAATTTCAATAAAAAGAAAATAACAATAAATTCATGTTTTACTAAATTATCCTAATTATAATCTTTGTAATTTTTTGAGATTATTAATTTATAATATTGATGGGATTATATGTTTATATAAGAATTTTTTTTTAAATTTTATTATCTTATAAAGTTATTAAAATTATTAATTTAGCTCAAGTCAAGATGGGAGAAAATTATAAACTTTGTCATAATTAATTCAAAAAATTGTCAAAAATGTCCTATATTGATAGTTCAAACTTTTTTTTGTCCTACACTTGATAAAAAAAATTATTTTTCCTTTTTTATGACATATTTACCCTTAATACATCAATAACTATCCCTTCACTAGATCACACATAGGTCGCGCATGCGTAATCCATGTGCGACCTCCAAATACGATCTATGTGCGACTCTTTTTAATAGGAGTAATTGTGTCATTAAAGGGAGAAAAATTAAGAGTTTGAATTATAAATATAGAGGGAAAAAAATTGTCCCTAATTAATTTATGAAGGTTTTACTGCAAAAGGGTTCCATGCATAGAGCATTACAAATCAAAATTAATGACGGTGTCGAAGCTTAATCACCTCGTCTCCTGCCATCTCCAAACCCAACTTAATCTCCCCACCAAACTTTTTATTGTTATTTACGTGGTAGTCCAGTCACAACATCCATTGAAAAATCCCAAATTAAAACGGCAAAACGACGTCGTTTTGAGTTTTCCAAGCGAAATTGGGACTAAAATTGGACATTGTCAAAGTTATTGCGACTAAATCGATGATAAAAAAACTTATAAGACTAAATCTATTTGAGACCAAATTTATAGGACCAGTTGTGATTCAATGACCAAGTTCCGAAAAGGATAATAATGTAAGGTGGAGAAACTGCAATTCATAGATGAGTACTAGACTACTATGAAATACTGGTAATTCATGGAAGAGTTTGAAAACTTGCGAATCGCGGGTCGAACTAGATCAAATAAATCCTCCTAGAAAATCGCATAAGGCAAAATAAAAAAATTTGTTTTCAGATTTGTGTTATTGTAAGATAAGAATGTGTTATTATAGGAAATTATGTGTTATTGTTAGGAAAAGTAACACATACTTACTCCGTCCCAATTCTTTCTTCACACCACCTTCTTTCTTCTATTTTAGCGAACAAGTTGTTTATTAGTATTTAAAAAGATAAAGTGACTTTTAAGAAGGGTATGATAGATCTATCTCTCCTCTATTATATGTCTCCTTAAAAATTACTTTATCATTTCAAATACTACTAAAAAACTCACTCGCTAAAACACAAGAAAACAGTAACTGTGAACAAAGAGTTGGGACGGAGGTAGTATAATGTATGGGATTTAAATCGATTTGGTCTCATAACTTTGGACCTTTATTGAAATGGTCCCGTATGTATCACATGTTTCAATTTAGTCTCGTATGTTTTTAATTTGTGCCAATTTAGTCCCAAGAAGCCGGAGACCGGTCAAACTACACTAAAACGACGTCGTTTTAGGGGAGTGTATCACACGCGCCCCTAATTTCTGGCCGGAAATGCTGACTTGCTTCGATTTGGACACGTGGCGCGCCACATGTATATTATACCGATTAAAAAAAATAAAAAACGAAAATAAAAATTACACTTCATTAAATAACAATAAAATAAATCAAAATTAAATTAAATATATATTCAAATATTAGATTAATATTAAATAAAATAAATCAAAATTAAATTAAAAATTGAAGCTTTCTGGAAACTTCCCCACTCCAAAAATTAAAAAAAAAATCAGATTTTCAAAATCGAAAATCGAAAACAACGAACACCCCCGAATTGAAACTCCCTCAAATTGAAACTCATCTTCTCCACTTCCGCCGCCATCACGAAGCTATCCGCCGCCTCATCAAATGGCTGACCCTCTTTCATCTTCTCCACCATGAAAACCCTACTCATCCGAGTACATCGGCCGCCATCGCCTCCATAACCGAGCTCCTCCCGTAGTGAATCAAGAATCCGGCCACCGCTCCATGGTGGAGCACCTCCGCCTGCGGTGCACATGTCTTTATCCAAAACCCTTCTTCAAAAACAGAGGAAAATGGTGAGTCCAGGGGATGAAAGGCAAAAAGTAATGGTGGAGGATGTTACCCTGTTTGAGCATCTCCACCAACTGGTGGTTGCAAAATCAGAAAAAGAAATCGAAAAGTTTGGGATTTTGCCTGAATTAGGATATAACTGGAGTAAGAATATTTAGATTCTTGGACTTGAATCAAATTTGAGCAAGTGTAATCACCATATCGAGATTGGGGTCCACCTCGTCGGCGCCATCGATGGCGAGATCGAGGTGGGGGTGAGTGTCGAGGGTGGAGAGAGGGATGCTGAGGGCGGTGGCCTGTTCGTGGAGGTGGGGACGTCGACGATGTCGGTGAGGGCGCCGGATTTGAGGAGGTGGATGAGCTTGTTGACAACGGCGGCGGTGGAGCCGGTGCCGAGGACGAGGGTCAAAATATGATTTTATTTAATATTATTCTGAAATTTGAATATATATTTAATTTAAATTTGATTTATTTTATTTGTAATTAATGATGTGTAATTTTTATTTTCATTTTTTATTTTTTTTAATCAGTAAAATACACATGTGGAGTGCCACGTGTCCAAATCGAAGCAAGTCAGCATTTCCGGTCAGAAATTAGGGGCGCGTGTGATACACTCCCCTAAAACGACTTCGTTTTAGTGTAGTTTGACCAGTCTCCGGCGCCTTGGGACTAAATTGACACAAATTAAAAACATACGAGACTAAATTGAAACATGTGATATATACGGGACCATTTCAATAAAGGTCCAAAGTTATGGGACCAAATCGATTTAAATCCCTATAATGTATTGAAATTGTGTAATGATATGAACAAAATTGTGTTATTGTAAGGAGAAATGTGTGTTATTGTTGAACAAAACGTCACTCCCTCAGTTCCTTTCACGGATTATTTTATATAAGTGATTGTGTATTATGTAATATCTATGGAGAAACTGTAATTCGTAAATGAATCCATATATAATCGACATTCAAAAATCATATTGCAAACAACTTAAAAAGGAAAGAAAAGGGGATTTACCTTCAAAATTCAAATAAGATCTCAGTTTATTACTTGTTTATTTAAACCACCAAAACTCCAACAAGTTCAGACAGTATCGAGCGTAACATTTATAAAGGAAATATCATTGGGGTATAAGGAATGAGTCAACATAATCTCCTTGATTGTAAATATCCCTTAATTGTAGGGATTAGTTGAGCATATACCATACTTAGATAAGTCTTTTCATGCGCCTCCATCCTCTTGGCTGCGCAATGTCGACCACCACCGGCAATACTAAGGGAACTTCGACCGCTGCTCCTCCCTGTCGTACCCATAACGACGCATCACCACCTTCCGATCAAGCTTACACAAACCAATTACCCTTCGTGGAGAGCCCATCTTATTGCTCTCCTCCGCGGCCATAAACTGCTACCCTTCATTGAAGCTAACGCCAAGGCCCCCGCTCTCCTTGCGGATGGCTCTAATGCCCTATTTGTGGCACCAGCAGGATCAACTCCTCCTATATACAGACTTATCTAAGTATGGTATATGCTCAACTAATCCCTACAATTAAGGGATATTTACAATCAAGGAGATTATGTTGACTCATTCCTTATATGGGGGTGGTATTTAGAAATGTTGAATATTCAAAAGTGTTGAAAGCATTAGAGTAGCTTAAAAAATAGTGGGTTGAACCTCTGGATAATTTTAGAGTATTTTGTTGAGAGAGGGGGGATATAACCCTAAAAGGGTTGGTTTTAAGTGAAATGATACCCAAACTTTCAAATTATATATGTGGAGTCAAGTGGTGTTAGATGGTCAAGCTAATACATTTGGGTGAGATAATTCAGGAACCGGTCTTTTTAGCTCCAGAACCGGGCCGAGGCTAAGAACTGGCTATCAAGCCAGAGAACCGGGTTTCTTGCGTTCATAACTAACTTTCAAGTTAGTTAGGCTCTGTTTTGGGAAAATGAACGCAGCGTGCGTGCGCGCTGAATTGAAGCGGTTTCCTTGGGTTATAAGTTCAATTCAATTAGGGGTTTGCATCTAGTATTCATAAGCTTGTCGATTATCATCTCAATTGCTTGATTCAGTTAGGGTTCATAAGTCAATTGTGAGAGTTAGGGTTCTAAGAGAGTTTCATCAATTCAATCCGACTTTCGATCAATTGATGCTTGTATCTGTACTGGATTGAATCGTTGATAGCAGAGAAGTGTGCTCTGATCCCGTGGATGTAGGTTTTACAACCGAACCACGTAAATCGTTGTTGTTGTTCTTGTTTGCATTTTTCGATTCATCTTGATTGTGTGTGTGTTTCATTTTCTGAGTATGAACCTGTGCAAAACAATTGAACTTGATTAACAAGTGGTGCCATCTGTGGGAAACTTGGAAGAAGATGTGACCGCATTGTCGAGGTGCGACAAAAATAAATACCCTAGTCTACTCTACTAACTCGTAGTAGTGGCAAGCAAGGGGTCGATCCACAGGGAACGTAGAATAATTATTATTCTAATTGTATGAATTAATAAAGAACAAACATGTAACACGAGAAAGGGGGTTTTGGATTGGGATTTATAACTACTATTTAAAAGAATAAATCACTATGAAATTAACAATTAATCTAATTATGAAAATTCAATAATAAAAAGGCATTCCAATTCACAGTTCATTCATCCCTCGACTTTAATGTTGTTAACTGACAGCGACGTTTACTCTATTTATCTCTAGGATTAATCTCCCTCAGTCAGCGACGTTTACTCTATTTATCTCTAGGATTAATGTCCCTCAGTAGTCAACAAGCTCTGGCTACCGGTTATTATCCCTTAATTATACTCAATTGAAACAAGTTCTCCAACGATTCTTTTTAACTGAACAATCTAGATACGATCTAAATTTAATCCAGTCAAAAACATATAAAGGACAAACAAATTCCCGAATACGCAAGCTCGATTTGAAAGAACCCGATTTAAATCACTCTAGCAAAATATTAGTTGCTACCAATTGCCATAAATCTGCAACAATTACGGATTACAAATTTATAAACTAGCAGACATACAAGAATAATTTAACCTAAGTGATCAATCCAAATTAAATATGCAAGTATGTTGAAAGTTAGAAAAGATTAAATAAATAATCCTGAAATAAATATTGTAAACGTCTCAAATCAATTAACAGATATTAAAATAAGAGTTCAGAAATTCCTGAAATTGAAATAAAAATACTAACTAAACATGGTTGTCAGGATTTCTCCTAAGCAGCTGCTGCGTCGCGTCGCGTCCTCTCTTCCTCTGCTGCCCGCGTCTCCAATAGTTCCTTCTAAAAAGTGTGCCCCCAATTCCCTTGGCCAAATCACCCTTAAATACTATTGTTAATTAGAATAAAATAAACATGGGCTTAATGAAGCCCTTTTCGATCCCCTTAGCTCCCACGTGACTAATTAATTAGTCAAGTAAACAATTCATGGGCTGCACCTTGTATGACTTTCTACCACTGACGCTCTAAATGTTGGGCCTTTTCTTCGACATCCGGCCCGTTCAATTCGTGTTTAATATATTTTCATAGGTTGCTCGTCTCAAGCTTCATCAAAATGTTCCAAAAAAACTTGAAAATTACAAAAAATACAAGAAATAGATCAAGCATGGAATAATATCATCAACATGCACATAAGTAATTGTTGGGAAATTAGGGGTGCCCGGATCTATTCGAGGTGAATTTAAACATATTTAAATTAATTAATTAATTACTAACATGAATTAATTCTAAACCAATTCAACATAATAATTAATAAGCAAATAAATATCATGCGTACACGTAATTCACGTAAATCCTAAGCATGCGGAATCTAGGAGTTACGAGAATACGTACCTCTTGTAGAGACAACCGTTGAGACGATGGATCCACCCAAAGTGCCTTCTCAAATATGTCCCACGTCCACGAACGTAATCCGGTGGGAGGATTATCAACGAACTATTTTAATTTTAAAGGAGAAAATATAAAATATTTGGTCACCACCTTTGTGGATTTCTAATTTTTCCAACACATGGAATTGCATTGGGGATGAAAAAATCATCCCCTATTTATAGGACTAGGGGGGACGAAAATTTGGGCATTATTGGGCATTGGGAAATTTCTTTGCTTCTTACTCAAGACACAATCTAGAATATATCCAATATATTTTATTTCCCAATATATTTCCCAACAAAATTTCCTCCTCCTTTCTTGTCCATTATTTTCGAAAATCTCATATAAAATAGGAAGAAATAAGATCTTTTTCCTTTCTTGAATTTATGGGATAAACTTGTATCTCAAGAATACTTATCCCATAAGATCTTTCCAATAAAATCAAGAAAAAAAATCATTTCTCTCTCCTACTCATATTTTTCGAAAATAATTAGGAAAAATAGGCAAAATATTTGCTTCTCCTTTTCATTAATTGGACTTTAATTTGGGCTATTTGAGGGGTCTTTAGGAGAATTAAGATTGGACCTCCAATGGGCTATGAAGCTTTAATATTTAGCCAAAATATTATTCAAGCCCATTAATATTAATTTACTCCACTATAAAATTAATATTGAACTATCCATCTTAACCCACATTACGACTTCACAATAATATGGCTCCCGGTCATTATTTTCCGTGTTTAAGATTATCTTAGTCCATTAATTAATTAAGCCACTGAACAGACTTTATATTAATTAATATATTTGTCCTTGGAGTAAAGACAGCTCAACGTTATTATCCATACCGGAAATAAATTTCCACTTGCAAAATTTGGTATGATAAAGATTTCGAGCCCACCAAGGGGACAAATCAAGCAAGCCGTACTTGCACGCGATTCTCCGAATTAAATCTTAGCAATCGTCATGTAATAAATAATATTGCCCAAGATACAAGGTATCGAATCGCATTGATTCTCTTCCCATCATAAGTCAAAGCAATAGTTATTAATTTCACACGATCCTATTTAAGGGACGAAGATTAAGAAATAACGAACCACTGAGGTCTAATTCTTGTATATTCAGTACCGAAGAATTTATCCTCATGTAGGTCCTATTCAGTGCACTATAATGCACTAGTGTAATCTCTTGGTCAAGATAAGCCAATCTGAGCCTTACACTTCAACCTTTCATGATGGATTGTTCATTTCCATCTGGGTTGTGAATTTGTACTTAGTCACGAGGAACTGTTAATTTGATCTTCTGTGATCTGGTATCACCAAATTAACTACAACGTAACACATACTGACTTATTGAACAGGTATGGAGTAAATATATATAACATTCATTCATATTTAATGCAACATGTGATAAACAATTTATTTCAGTAAATAAATAAGAAATTCAGTTTGGTTATACAAAGTAAAAAGCATACTTTTCAGTATAACCCCAATAATCTCCCACTTATACTCAAAGTCTGCTTTAAGTATACAACAGCATGTCTCGTGTTCTATGTGACATCTAATGTCACCCTACACGAACCTAATAATATTTCTCCCACTTATACTCAAAGCAGATTGACAACGGTCTTGACACTCATTCCTTCCACATGTCTCTCGAATGTACTCTGAGGCAGACCCTTTGTGAATGGATCTACTAGGTTGTCTTCGAACGCTATCTTTGCCACCTCTATGTCTTCTCTCTTAACGATTTCTCGTATAAGATGGTATTTTCTTTCTATATGTTTGCTGGCCTTGTGGGCTCTCGGTTCCCTAGAATTTGCAACTGCTCCGGCGTTATCACAGTAAACTGTGATCGTGTTGGGCAAATCTGGAACGATGTCCAAGTCCACTAGAAAGTTCTTGAGTCAAACCGCTTCTTTCGTTGCTTCACAAGCAGCTACGTATTCGGCTTCCATGGTAGAATCGGCGATGCATTTCTGCTTAACGCTTCTCCATGTCATGGCTCCTCCCCCCATGCAAAACACACTACCCGAGGTTGACTTTCTGGAGTCTATGTCTGATTGGAAATCTGAGTTCGTATAACCGATGGGGATTAGACTGTCTGATTGATAACATTCTGTCCCGTGTCCTCTTCAGATACTTCATAATGTTCTTAACCGCAGTCCAATTCTCTTTCCCAGGGTTACTTTGATATCTTGCCACCATGCCTACGGCAAAGCAGATATCCGGTCTCGTGCACAGCATTGCATACATGAGGCTTCCTACAGCCGAAGCATAAGGAATGTCTTTCATGTCATCTATTTCCTTTTGTGTCTTGGGACACATTTCCTTGTATAGATGGATTCTGTGCCTGAAAGGTACAAAGTCTTTCTTGGAATCTTGAGGCTTGCGAAAGCCCGATCATTATTTTCCTGCGATCTCGAGTGATCTTGATCCCTAGGACGTGACCGGCTTCCCCTAAATCCTTCATATCAAACTGTTTTGACAGCCATGCCCTTACATCTGACAACATCTTTACATCATTCCCGATGAGCAGAATGTCATCTACGTATAGTACCAAGAATACCAAGGCAATTCCGTCACGCTTTTTATACACACAACTTTCGAAATTGTTTTGATCAAAACCGTAGGATTTTATAACTTGATCGAAACACTGATTCCAAACATGGGATGCTTGCTTTAGTCCATAAATGGACTTCTTTAGCTTGCAAACCAGATGCTCTTGGCCTTTTTCAATTAAGTCTTCGGGTTGTTGCATATAGATTTCTTCGTCAAGACTTCCATTAAGGAAAGCGGTCTTGACATCCATTTGACAGATCTCAAAGTTTAGGTGCGCAGCAATCGACAAGAGAATGCGGATGGACTTGAGCATGGCTACGGGCGAAAAAGGTTTCCTGATAGTCGATCCCTTCTTTCTGAGTGTACCCTTTCGCCACGAGTCTTGCTTTAAAGGTTTCAACCTTTCCGTCTGGTCCCTTTTCTCTTGTATACCCACTTGCATCCAATGGGTTTTACCCAATTAAGTGGTTCGACTAGCTCCCACACTTTATTGTGATCCATTGAACCCATCTAGGCTTCCATTGCTGTTTGCCAAGAATTTGCATCCTTGTCTTGGATCGCCTCGTTGTAGGACCATGGATCTGATTCTTCTCCTGAGATCAAGTCCAAGGACTCTCCAATCCCCAAGAATCGCTCGGGTTGCCTAACAACCCTCCCACTACGATGAGGTTCTGGTTGTGTCGGTGTGACGCTTGGTATTTCATCTTGTACAGTTGGCAACAGAGTTGGCCCCCTAAGTTCTTCTAAGGTAATCTCGCTTCTAGGCTTTTTATCGTTCATATAGTCTTCTTCCAAATATCTAAAAAGCACAGATCGACACGACCTTTTGATCTTCAGGACCATAGAACATGCATCCCTTCGTTCCTTCGGGGTACCCTATAAACAGCCTTAATTCCGAACGTGCATCCAATTTACCGGCTTCCTTATCCAACATGTATGTCGGACACCCCCATATCCTTATGTGTCCTAAGTTGGGTTTGCGCCCCGTCCATAATTCTCTAGGGGTTTTCGGAACCAATTTGGATGGCACTAAGTTCAGAATATAAGTTGTTGTTTGCAAAGCATAACCCCAAAACAATATTGGTAAATCCGCATAACTCATCATTGACCTTACCATTTCTAGAAGTGTTATATTTTTTCGTTCTGAAACCCCGTTTTGTTGAGGGGTACCGGGTGCAGTCAACTGGGATGCAATCCCTTCATCCGACAGGTAGTTCAAGAATTCATCGCTGAGGTATTCGCCTCCACGATCGGATCGCAGAAACTTGATACTATTTTCCTTATGATTCTCTGCTTGAGCCTTAAATTCTTTGAATTTATCAAAGGTCTCAGATTTATGCTTCATTAGGAAAATGTATCCATAGCGTGAGTAATCATTGATAAACGTAACGAAATACTCGTAGCCACCTCTTGCTTTGATTTGCATTGGACCACATACATCGGTGTGAACGATCTCCAACACTTCTTTAGCTCTAAGCCCCTTGGCTCCAAATGCCCTCTTGGTTTACCCTCCAAGCATGATTCGCAAGTTGGAAATGGTTCAATCAGGAGGGACTCCAATGAACCATCTTGAACCAACCTTTGGATCCTTTTCGGGTTAATATGACCTAATCTTAGGTGCCAAAGAAGTGTCTCGTTCATATTAGTCAAATGTTTCCTTTTACTTGAAACAGTAGATGTGTTATAGGATGCATTTTGTGAGTGATGTGCACAGTTAATAATATAGAGATTGTTTCGTAAAGTTCCATGATAGATAACCACATCGTTACGAAAAACAGTAACATGTTTATTAAAACGAACAGAATATCCATCAGCAAATAGTTTTGAAACTGAAATAAGGTTTTTGCGAAAAACAGGAACATAAAGAACATCACTTAAAATTAAACTCTTGTCTTCAAAAGACAAGTGCACGTCTCCCGCTGCTTCAACTGCCACTCTCGTAGTATCGCCTAGCGTGACGAGGATCTCTCTCCCACTAAGTTGTCGGGTCTGCTTGAACCCCTGTAATGTGAAACAAACATGATCAGTGGACCGCGTATCCATTACCCACGAATGGGTAGCATACGCCGCTAAACAAGTTTCAACAACTAGTGCGTGAGAATTACCTTTCTTTCCATTCCTTTTGGGTTTGGAACAAGCTGACCTCCAATGTCCCTTTTCACCGTAGTTAAAACACTTTCCCTTAGCCAGTTTCTTTACTGCACCCTCCCTCTTCACCTTTCCTTTGCCCTTGGCAACACTTGAGTTAGCTTCACTTTTGGCCTTCTTCTTCTTCTTGCCTCCCTTTGATCTAGAAGAGGAAGATGGACCAGCTGTTGCTAAGGCTTAGCTGCTCTCTCCTAATATTCCTTCAGCCAAGACTAGAGCTTGTAGCAGATCAGGCAAGGAGAGCTTCTGATTGTTCATTTGGTAGTTCAGCCTGAACTGCTCGAAGCTCTTGGGCAGGGAATGGAGTATGAAATCAATCTGGGTCTCGATATCATATTCAGCACCAAGTACCTCAAGTTTGTTAAGGTGAGCCATCATCTGGAGAACGTGTTCCCTTACGGGCGTTCTCGCCACCATTTTCATTGAGAGCATGTCTCTCATGGTGATCTGGCGAGCCACACGGTTCTGATGTTGGAACATCGCTTTAAGATTGACCATGATGTCTGCAGCAGTTTCAACGTTTTGGTGTTGGTGTTGCAACACATCTGACATAGAAGCCAAGATGGTACACTTTGCCATTTCGTTGGAACGCTCCCAGTCAGCATACTCTTTCTTTTCCGTTTTGCTAGACTCATCAGTCGGCTTTTCTGGTTTGGGTGTAGAAAGGACCCAGTTGTGGTGTTGTGCAGTGGGGACAATAGTAAGTTTTCAATACCAATCAACAAAGTTTTCTCCAGTAAGCAAATTGTCTTTCAGTATATTGAACAGGGGATTAAAAGGTTGCGACATGATGATACTGAAAATAAACATACACCTTGTGTCAATATCCGGATCAACACAAAGAAAATCACATAATTCGATCACATGATTCATATTGAAATCTCAAAAAAATATGAACATGCATCAGCCAACATCTCAAAACAGTTTTAAATGAGCCTCTTGGGAGGGTCATCATTTAAATCACATTTAAGTAGGTTACAAACAAGAACAGTTACAAACTTTTAATTAAAAGAAAATTAATTAATAGATAGTTGGCTCTCACTTGACCAATACAAAATTGACAGGGACTTCGGCGAAGTATATGCATATCAACTTTGTACCTAAGTAATAATCATGATTAAATACAGAATTACTACTTCGTTTTGATCGAGCCTCTTGGGAGGGTCATCATCGCCACTAATAACAATTCACAATCATCCTTTTGAGAATTTATTCATGTGAAAGCTTTCTTTTGGCCGTCCCTTAGGAGAATTTCTCCAAAAGATTTCACAAATAAATAAATCATGGAGGTCAAAATTAATTTGATTCAAAATCAAATTAATTGTTTAAAACATACTTAGTAATTTTTGAATTTGAGATTTTTCGTTGAGCAATTCTCATGCAAACACATTTAAACAAATTAAATAAAGCATAAGAAAATACAACAATAAATCAAGCAAATCAGAAAAATAAACATATTGGGCACAAATTATCCAACTGTCATGGTTTGATTTTTCTTGGCTTGATTTTGAAGAAACGTCGTCTTGAATTTCTCCCACTCGTTCGTCTCGAAAAGAACTCCATCTCGAAATGCCATGCCAAGTAGCTCACAAGGGATGCACGCCAAGATCCACGGCCCCCGCCGAGCCGACCGGCCGTCTTCAAAAACACGATCTTGGCGTCGCCCGTCTGACGGTCTTTCGGCAGCCTCGACAAGCGGTGGGCGGGTAGCAAGACTGCCTGACGCCTTCGACCACTGTCGCTCACCCCCGACTTCGCCCACCTTGCCCGTTTGCACGGCACATCGGTCTGGCGCTCGGTATACGCCGCAGACGCCCCGGGGCGATCCCGCCCAATGCCTAGTGTCGTGCCCATGTCCGCCTGGTGACGTCCGCGTCGCGCGCGTGCCTCCCTTGGCACGTTTTGTGCGATGCACGTAGCCCACGTACGGTTCCGGATCCAGTTTTTAATTTCTCATCTTCGTCTTCGTCTTCGATCAGGTTTGCAATTTATTTTACAAAATAAATAAACCTAAATCTAGACTAGTCTATTACATTGAACAAATCAAATAGCCTAATCTACTCGTGGATTTTCTCACGAGCAAAACAAATTCGAACGAGTCGAATTAAAACCATTCATACTCATGAAAAATTAAAACACATTAAATACCATGACAATTGGATACGTGCAAAACAGATCTAACAATTCTACTATCCAATTTTCAATAAAATTTAATGGCCAACATAATTTAAATAACAATTTAAATACAGAGCTCGAAACCGAGGCTCTGATACCAGTTGTTGGGAAATTAGGGGTGCCCGGATCTATTCGAGGTGAATTTAAATACATATTTAAATTAATTAATTAATTACTAACATGAATTAATCCTAAACCAATTCAACATAATAATTAATAAGCAAATAAACATCATGCGTACACGTAATTCACGTAAATCCTAAGCATACGGAATCTAGGAGTTACGAGATTACGTACCTCTTGTAGAGAGAATCGTTGAGACGATGGATCCACCCAAAGTGCCTTCTCAAATATGTCCCACATCCACGAACGTAATCCGGTGGGAGGATTATCAACGAACGATTTTAATTTTAAAGGAGAAAATATAAAATATTTGGCCACCACCTTTGTGGATTTCTAATTTTTCCAACACATGGAATTGCATTGGGGATGAAAAATTCATCCCCTATTTATAGGACTAGGGGGGTGTTGGGATTATACTAGAAAGTATGCTTTTTACTTTGTATAATCGAAACTGAATTTTCAGACTTATTTACTGAAATAAATTGTTTATCACTGATGCTTTAAATATTATCGAATGTTACATATATTTACTACATAAATGTTCAATAAGTCGTACGTGTTACATTGTAGTTAATTTAGTGATACCAAATCACAGAAGATTAAATTAACAGTCCCTTGTAACTAAAAGTACGTCATTCACGACCTAGATGGAAATGAACAACCCATCGTGAAAGGTTGAAGTGTAAGGCTCAGATTGGCTTGTCTTGACCAAGAGATTACACTAGTGCATGACTGATGCACTGAATAGGACCTACAGGAGGATAAATTCTTCAGAACTGAACAAGGAAGAATTAGACCTCAGTGGTTCGTTATTTCTTAATCTTCGTCCCTTAAATAAGGATCACGTGGGATTGGTAACTATTGCTTTGACTTATCATGGGTAGCGAATCAACGAGATTCAATACTTTTTATCTTGGGCAATAGTATTAGTCACGTGTGATTGCTAAGATTTAATACGAAGAATCGTGTGCAAGTACGCTTGTTCGATTTGCCCCCTTGGGAGGTTCATAAGCTTTATCATACCAAATCTTGCAAGTGGAATTAGTTTCCGGTATGGATAATAATGTTGAACCGTTCCTTGACCAAGGACAAAAGATATTAATTAATGGAAAGCTATTTCAGTGGCTTGAATTAATTAATGGGCTAGATAATCTTAAACACGGGAAATAATAACCGGGAGCCATATTGACTGTAATATGGGTTAAGATGGGTAGTGCAATATTAATTATGTAGTAGGATTAATTAATATTTATTGGCTTGAATAATATTGTGGCTCAATATTAGATATTCAAGGTCCATTAGAAGGTCCAATCTTAATTCTCCTAAAGGCACCCTGAGTAGCCCAACATATAGTCCATTAACTGAAAAAGGTGATTAAAATAAAATAAATATTGTTGCTTATTTTTCCCTATTAAATTCAAAAATTTTAGATATGTTGGGAGAAAGATTTTCTTTGAATTTTGTTATGGAATGAAGATATGTATTCTTGGAATACAAGATTATCTCATTAAATTCAAGAAATCTCCCACATGATTATCTATCATGAAATTTTCGAAAATATTAGAAAATAAAGGGCAAGAAAGATTTTCTTGATTTACTTGAAAATATATTATGGAAGATATGTATTTCTTGAAATGCAAGAATATCTCATAAATTCAAGAAGATCCAAATCTTGGAATCTTGACACCTCTTATTTTCGAAAAATCCATAATAATAGAGAAGGTGGGATTTTTGTGGAATATTATAATTATGGGAAAAAGAATATAGGAGATATATTCAAGATTTCTTGGAGATCAAGAAAATATTTTCCCAATTGTTTTAGCACAAAAATTTCGACCACCTTGGCCTCTATAAATAGGGGATGATTCTTTTATTCCCAAGTACAATTCCATGTGCTGGAAAAATTAGTAAATCCACAAAGGTGGTGCAACATAATTTATTTTCCTTTTGTTAAATCGTTCACAAGAGTCCTTCCACCGGATAGTCGAACGAGGGCTAAGGGAATACTTGGGAAGTTCTTTTGGTTACTCTAAATCACTGCCATCCCAAGAGGTACGTTCACGTAAACTCGTAGAATTCCGCATGCGTAGGTTTTACGTGAATTATTATATGCATGATATGTTGTTGGATTATTATTTGAATTAATATAGGATTAATTCATGCTAGTAATAATTATAAGAATTAAATTTGTATTTAAATATTCACCCCGAATAGATCTGTGCAACTTATTCCCCAACAGGGGGGACGAAAATTTGGGCATTATTGGGCATTGGGAAATTTCATTGCTTCTTCCTCAAGACACAATCTAGAATATATCCAATATATTATATTTCCCAAAATATCTCCCAACAAAATTTTCTCCTCCTTTCTTGTCCATTATTTTCGAAAATCTCATATAAAATAGGAAGAAATAAGATCTTTTTCCTTTCTTGAATTTATGGGATAAACTTGTATCTCAAGAATACTTATTCCATAAGATCTTTCCAAGAAAATCAAGAAATAATTAGGAAAAATAGGCAAAATATTTTCTTCTCCTTTTCATTAATTGGACTTTAATTTGGGCTATTTGAGGGGCCTTTAGGAGAATTAAGATATGAAGCTTTAATATTTAGCCAAAATATTATTCAAGCCCATTAATATTAATTTACTCCACTATAAAATTAATATTGAACTATCCATCTTAACCCACATTACCACTTCACAATAATATGGCTCCTGGTCATTATTTACCGCGTTTAAGATTATCTTAGTCCATTAATTAATTAAGCCACTGAACAGACTTTATATTAATTAATATCTTTGTCCTTGGAGTAAAGACAGCTCAACGTTATTATCCATACCGGAAATAAATTTCCACTTGCAAGATTTGTTATGATAAAGATTTCGAGCCCACCAAGGGGACAAATCAAGCAAGTCGTACTTGCACGCGATTCTCCGTATTAAATCTTAGCAATCATCATGTAATAAATAATATTGCCCAAGATACAAGGTATCGAATCGCATTGATTCTCTTCCCATCATAAGTCAAAGCAATAGTTATTAATTTCACACGATCCTATTTAAGGGACGAAGATTAAGTAATAACGAACCACTGAGGTCTAATTCTTGTATATTCAGTACCGAAGAATTTATCCTCTTGTAGGTCCTATTCAGCGCACTATAATGCACTAGTGTAATCTCTTGGTCAAGACAAGTCAATCTGAGCCTTACACTTCAACTTTTCATGATGGCTTGTTCATTTCCATCTGGGTTGTGAATTTGTACTTAGTCACGAGGAACTGTTAATTTGATCTTCTGTGATCTGGTATCACCAAATTAACTACAACGTAACACGTACTGACTTATTGAACAGGTATGTAGTAAATATATATAACATTCATTCATATTTAATGCAACATGTGATAAATAATTTATTTCAGTATATAAATATGAAATTCAGTTTGGTTATACAAAGTAAAAAGCATACTTTTCAGTATAACCCCAACAGTAATTAATCATACCATCTTAACACAAACGAGTCCAATAAATTTCACTCTAATCTATTAAAAATATTCATAATTTCTTACTTACCAAGATGGGATCACTGCAATTTGATGTTGAGAAATTCAATGGAAAGAATGACTTTGGGCTTTGGAAGATTAAGATGAAGGCATTGCTGATTCAACATGGATTGGCCAATGCTCTGAAGCCCGCTGATGAATGGCCAGCAGCGTCATCCACTGGTGCAGCTACAAAACAGGCGAAGAAGGCAGAAATTCTTGAGAAGGCTCATAGTGCAATAATACTATGTCTTGGAGATAAACCTCTAAGGGAGGTTTCAAAAGAGAAAACGGCCATAGATCTGTGGAAATGATTGGAAGACTTATATCAAACTAAGTGTGTGTCAAACAAGCTCTACATGAAGCAGAAGCTTCTTGGTTTCAAGATGACAGAGGAGAAGAAATTGAATGAACAATTTGATGAGTTCAACAGGGCTGTGGATGATCTTGAGTGTTTAGAAGTGAAGTTAGATGATGATGATAAGGCTTTGATGTTACTGAACTCATTGCCTAAGTCCTTAGAAAACTTCAAAGATGCTTTGATGCTTGGGAAGCAAGAACAACTGAAGTTTGATGAAGTGCAATATGCAATCAAGACCAAGTTTCTGCAGATTCAAAGTGACAAGAAACCTTCAAAGGATGGTGAGGCTTGAATGTAAAATTCAAGGGTGGCAAGAAGAAGTTTCAGAAGAAGAAGGATGGAAAATCCACTAAACAAGATCAGAAGGGTTTTGATTTTGTGGAGAAGAGAAAGTGTTTCCACTGTCACAAACCTGGTCACTTGAAGAAGAATTGCCCAAATAAAGAAAAGAAACCACAAGAGCCTCCAAAAGCAGAAGCAGTTGTTGTTGAACAAGGCTATGAAAGTACAGAAGTCATGATTGTAAGTAACAATAAACTCTCTCATGAATGAGTGCTTGATTCTGGATGTTCCTTTCATATATGTCGTATAGAGCACTGGTTTATAGACTTAAAACTCTATGATGGAGGCCTTGTGTTATTGGGGAATGATGAAAGTTATTGAGTAAGGGGTAGTGGATCTGTTAAAATTAGAACGTTTGATGGAAAGATAAGAATCTTGACAAATGTCAGATTTGTGCCTGATCTTAAGAGAAATTTGATTTCACTAGGCTCACTTAATGCACTTGGGTATGAATTCAACACAAATAAAGGTTTCATACAAGTCGCTAAGTCCAGCAGAGTAGTGATGAAGGGAGAAAAGGCTAATGGGCTTTACACTCTAGTAGGGGAAACTGTCACTGGAGTATCTGATGCAACTATCAGTACAGATGTCACCACTTTTTGGCATAAGAGACTTGCTCACATTGGTGAAAAAGGCCTGCAAGAGTTGACTAAGAAAGGTGTTTTTTCTAGAAATAATCTATCAAAGTTGCAGTTCTGTGAACAGTATGTACTTGGAAAGTCAAAAAAATAATCCTTTTCAAAAGGCATGCATACTACAGCTGAGAAGTTTGACTATGTACACTCTGATATTTGGAGTCCATCAAGAGTAGAAACTCATGGTGGAGGCAGATATTTTATGACTATTATTGATGATTATTCAAGAAAGGTCTGGGTGTTCATCTTGAAACTAAAGAGTGATGCATTTGGAAAATTTAAGGAATGGCTTACTGAGTATGAGAACAAACTAGGGAAGAAGCTAAAACACTTAAGGACAGACAATGGTCTGGAGTATCTTTCTGAAGAATTCCAATCTTTCTGCAGAGAGAAAGGCATTACAAGGTACAGAACGGTTCCACTGAACCCTCAACAAAATGGAGTTGCTAAGAGGATGAATAGAACATTACTTGAAAGAGTGAGATGTATGCTCTCTGTTGCAAAACTTCCAAGAATATTCTGGGGAGAAGCTGTTAATATAGCAAGCTATCTGATAAACAAGTCTCCATCCACTGCTATAGGGATGAAGACTCCAGATGAAGTCTGGTATGGAAGAGTTTCTGATTACTCAAAGCTGAGAGTGTTTTGATGTACTGCTTCTGCACACATTAGACAGGACAAACTAGAGCCTAGAGCTCTAAAATGTATTTTTTGTGGGTTATCCAAAGGGTGTTAAAGGCTACAGATTATGGTGCTTGAAGCCTGGGAATTAGAAATGCATAGTGAGTAGAGATGTGACCTTCCATGAAGAACAGATGGGATACGAACATCAGGGAAGGACTCAAGATGTTGATGGAAACATTGGTGAAGAGGACACTCCACTTCAGGTGGAGATATCAGATAGAGAAGAAGAAGAAGAAAGAGTTACTGATGAACCACTTGCAGAAGGTGAAAATGAAGATGATGGAGATCAGATGGAGGATCAAGTTGATAATCTGAATAACTATAGATTGGTAAGAGATAGAGTGAGAAGAACTATAACAACTCCATCTAGATTTGCTCATGCTGATCTAGTGTCATATGCCTTAGTTACTGCAAAAAATGTGGAATATCAGGAGCCAAAAGATTATAAAGATGTTATATCCAGTAGTGACAGTAGCAAGTGGATATTAGCTATGCAAGAAGATCTACAGTCTTTGGAAAAGAACTGTACATGGGAATTGGTGCAAAAGCCCAAGAATCAAAAGTTGGTCAGCTGCAGATAGATCTTCAAGAAGAAAGTTGAAGTGGGGGTCTCAGAACAAGTCAGGTTCAAGGCTAGACTAGTAGCAAGAGGGTTCACACAAAGATAAGGGATAGACTACAATGAAGTTTTCTCACCAGTTGAAAAACATTGTTCTATAAGGCTTTTATTGGCAAAAGTGGTTCAAGATGACTTGGAACTTCAACATCTAGATGTTAAGACAACATTCTTACATGGAGAGCTTGAAGAAACCATCTACATGACTCAACCAGATGGCTTTATCTCTCAAGGGAATGAGAGTAAGGTATGTCTCTTAAAGAAGTCTTTATATGGTTTGAAGTAAAGTCCTAGACAATGGTACAGGAAATTTGACAGTTTTATGATATCTATTGGATTCTCAAGATGCCCCTATGATAATTGTGTTTACTTAGAAAGAAGGAATGGATCTGTTATCACTTATTTGTTACTATATGTTGATGATATGTTATTGGCAAGTAAGAGTATAGCTAGGATTCAGATCATTAAGAGAAAACTCAGTAAAGCTTTTGAGATAAAAGATTTAGGTGAGGCAAAGAGGATTTTGGGGATGGATATTGTCAGAAATAAAGTTGCAGGGAAACTAATTTTGACTCAAGCTGGATATGTTCAGAAGGTTCTTAAGAGGTTCTACATGCATCAAGCAAAACCAGTAAACACCCCTATTGGTCAATAGTTCAAGTTATCAAAAGATCAGTCTCCATCTAGTGATAAAGAAAGAGAGCAGAGGAGCAGTGTGCCTAATGCAAATGGAGTTGGAAGCTTAATGTATGTTATGGTTTGTAGCAGGCATGATCTTGCTTATGCAATGAGCATGGTGAGCAGATTCATAGCTGATCCAGGAAGACCTCATTGGGAAGCTTTGAAGTGGGTATTCAGATATTGTTAATGGGACAGCAAACTCAGGCTTATTATTTTAGAAAACTGATAAGCAGACAGAACCTTTACAAGGCTTTGTTGATGCTGATTTTGCAGAAAGTATTGATACAAGAAAGTCCTTAACAGGTTACATATTCACACTCTATGGTACAACAGTGAATTGGAGATCTATACTACAACCAGTGGTGGTTTTATCTACAATTGAAGCTAAGTATATAGTAGTCACTGAGGCTATGAAAGAAGCTATATGGTTGAAGGGAATTCTGCATGATTTTGGGGTTGATCAGAGAGTGTCACTATCTTATGTGATAATCAAAGTACCATCCATCTGGTGAAACATCAAGTCTTTCATGAAAGAGTGAAACATATCAGTGTTAATTTTCATTTTGTAAGGGAAATGGTGGAGAAAGGTAGTGTAAACATCAGTAAGGCGGGAAAGGAAGACAATGCAGTTGATATGCTCACAAAAGCATTGCCTGGGAGCAAGTTCAAATACTGCTCTGAGCTGGTGAAGCTTGGGCCATGTGAGATTGATTAATGAAGCTGTGAAGATTGGAAATGATGAACACATGGGAGATCTAAACACTTAAGGTGGAGAATTATGGAGTCAAGTGGTGTTAGATGGTCAAACTAATACTTTTGGGTGAGATAATTCAGGAACTGGTCTTTTTAGCTCTAGAATCGGGACGAGGTGAAGAACCGGCTAACAAGCTAGAGAACCGGGTTTCTTGCATTCATAACTAACTTTCAAGTTAGTTAGGCTCTGTTTTGGGAAAACGAACGCAGCGTGCGTACGCGCCGAATTGAAGCGGTTTCCTTGGGTTATAAGTTCAATTCAGTTAGGGGTTTGCATCTAGTATTCATAGGCTTGTCGATTATCATCTCAATTGCTTGATTCAGTTAGGGTTCATAAGTCGATTGTGAGAGTTAGGGTTCTAAGAGAGTTTCATCAATTCGATCCGACTTTCGATCAATTGATGCTTGTATCTGTATTGGATTGATTCGTTGATAGTAGAGAAGTGTGCTCTGATCCCGTGGATGTAAGTTTTACAACCGAACCACGTAAATCGTTGATGTTGTTCTTGTTTGCATTTTTCGATTCATCTTGATTGTGTGTGTTTCATTTTCTGAGTTTGAACTTGTGCAAATCAATCGAACTTGATTAACAGTATCTAGTTGCTGCACTTGTTCATAATACTTCAGTTTTCTTTCTTTTTTATTATCCAACTGAAAATCTGTGACTGTGAGCGATTTATGCGAATGATCAACATTTAATATAACGGAAGTATAAAAAATATTTAAGGAAAAAACATTCAATTTTTTTAAAAATACAAGTTTAATAAATGAGTATGTCTCTTGTGCATTGGAATATGCAATTTTAGGGTGGTTAGCGTTAATTTGACAATAAATTTGACGGGAAAATTTAGTGGTTTTCAATTTTAGGTCGGTTAAAATACCAATTTTCATAACATATTTTTTTTACCCATACACTTGAGGAAAAAAAAAGCTACACTACCTAATTTTGTGATAAATATTACCCTCAAAAGTGAAATGAGGGTCTCATTGAAAACAAATGAAATATGAGCCATGTGGGTAAAAAACTTTCTTATAATAAGGATGTATTGGCCATTATATACTTATATGCACAATACCCTTTAACTAAATAAACCTACAAAATTGACCTTAAAATTGTTGGGAAATTCGGGGTGCCCGGATCTATTCGAGGTGTATTTAAATACATATTTAAATTATTCAATTAATTACTAACATGAATCAATCCTAAATTAATTCAACATAATAATCAAATAAGCAACAACAACATGCGTACACGTAATTCACATAAATCCTAAGTATGCAGAATCTAGGAGTTACAAAATTACATACCTCTTGTAGAGACAACCGTTGAGACGATGGATCAACCCAAAGTGCCTTCTCAAATATGTCCCAAGTCCACTAACGTAATCCGATGGGAGGATTCTCACGAACGATTTTAATAAAAGAGAAAACTAAAAATATTAGCCACCACCTTTGTGGATTTCTAATTTTTCCAACACATGGAATTGTATTGGGGATGAAAAATTCATCCCCTATTTATAGGACTGGGGGGACGAAAATTTTAGCCTTGTTGGGCTGTTGGGAAATTTCTTTGCTTCTTCCTCAAGATACAATCTTGAATATATCCAATATATTCTATTTCCCAAAATATCTCCCAACAAAATCTTCTCCTCCCTTCTTGTCCATTATTTTCGAAAAAAACAAATAAAATAGGAAGGAATGAGATTTTTTGAATTTATGGGATAAACTTATATCTCAAGTAGGGATGGCAATGGGGAGGGTTAAAACCCGGACCCGGCACGAATCCGCCCCGGATGGGGCGGGTTAAAACCCGGTCAAACGGGTTTCAGGGCGGGTTAAACCCGGTCAAATGGGTTTTTTGCCGGGGCGGGGCGGGTCGTGGTTTTAGGCAAACCCGCCCTGTAACCCGCCCCATATATATATATATATATATATATATATATAACATATTATTATTAAATGTAATAATGTATTAATTAATCTTCTAGGGTTTGTAATTGTTTCCAATTTCATTGCACCACTTTCCCGTTTCTGCTACTTCCTCTCACGAGAGCGGCGTCCTCCATCTCCTCTCCTCACCCCACCCCACCGCCGCAATCACCGGCCGGTCCGGCCCGCACACCGCCGCCGTAGGCCCGTAGTCCACCACTCACCACTTCCCCAGCGCCCAGCCCGCACCCCGCCGCCACAATCACCAGCCCGCGCCCTGCATCCACCGGCCCGCCACGCTTCCTTCTCACGAAAGCAGCCATGACTCGCCGGCAGCCGCACACGACTTCCCTCTCGCGAGCGACGCCGACCACTGACTCGCCGGCAAACCAGGTACAATTTTTTTTTTTTTTTAAGTAGAAACAGAAATAATGTGTTGGTACAGGTACTTAGTTGCAAGATCTAAACCAAAAAAAAATGGTAATTCGAAAAGGGTAAACCAAATCAGTTGTAAATTAAAATATGAATTGCAATAATGAAAAAATTATGAATTATAGCATGTTAAAATAAGGAATACTAGCTAGCTACTCTATCAATTTACAACTTTTACCAAAAAGAAATCTGTGTTTGTGGTTGACTCTATATACGAATGTATCTATTGAAAGTGATTTTGTAATCTGAATCTGTATAGCTTATAATTCAAGTGTTTGATAGTGTAAATATTTGATATGAAATTCAAGTCTTGTTAAAGTATAATGGAGCAGAGGATTTAGAAGTTTGTTAATAAGATTGTATACTACACTAAGATATCTATACTATAATGCAATAATGAGTAACTGCAGTCCATTTTTCCTTTTTCCTTTTATGCTGCTTATTTATTTTCATGCTTATTTATTTATTTACATGCTTATTTGTTTAAATACTAATCTATCTATATTTTTTAAAATAGATGGAGTCTAGAGAAGGAGTTGGAGCTAATTCAGTGACTGCTCCATTAAATAATCCTCAAGAAAGTGATGTAGCAACGAATATGACTTCTGGAGAAGGAGAAGATGAAGATCAAGAGGATGATGGTGAAAATGATGATAACTTGGGAGGTGAGAATCAGATTGGTTCAAAAAGAAAGTTTACATCAGATGTATGGATTCACTTTGAAAGGTTCGTGAAAGACGAAACTCAGTATGCCAAGTGTATTCATTGCCAAAGAGTTCTCAAATGTCCATCAACTTTTGGGACAACTAGTTTGAGGAACCACTATAATAAAGCTTGCAAGAGTAGACCTAGAAAAATGGATATCCGTCAAAGTGTGTTGATGATGAGCAAGAAAGCTAGTGGTGATTCTAGTGAAGAACTTACAACACATGTTTTCAACCAAGAGGGTTCTCGGCGTGAACTTGCTAATATGGTTATTTTGCATGATTACCCTCTTAGTATTGTGGACCATGTTGGGTTTCGAAGATATTCATCAAGCCTTCAGCCGTGTTTTAACATGATCTCAAGAAACACACTTAAAAGTGACATTTTGAAGGTTTGTGGTGATGAAAAGGCAAAATGATATGTATGAAATTAGAAGTACGAATTTAAAAATTAAGAGAAAACAAAATTAAATATGCGGGGCGGGTTAAACCCGCCGGGTTCACGGGGCGGGGCGGGTTGAGCGGGTTAAAAAAACCCGGCAGGGCGGGTTTCGGGTTATGGGATTTTCTGGCGGGGCGGGTTACGGGTTTGGTCATACCCGCCCCGTTGCCATCCCTAATCTCAAGAATACTTATACCATAAAATCTTTCCAAGAAAATCAAGAAAATCTTTTCGATCGATCCTCCTACTCATTATTTTCGAAAATAATTAGGGAAAAATAGGCAATAATATTTTCTTCTCCTTTTCATTAATTGGACTTTAATTGGGCTATTTGAGGGGCCTTTAGGAGAATTAAGATTGGACCTCCAATGGGCTTTGAATTTATAATATTAAGCCAAAATATTATCCAGGCTCATTAATATTAATTTACTCCACTATAAAATTTATATTGAACTATCCATCTTAATCCATATTACGATGCTTCAATAATATGGCTCCCGGTTATTATTTCCCGTATTTAAGATTATCTAGTCCACTAATTAATTAAGCCACTAAAAAAGCTTTATATTAATTAATATCTTCATCCTTGGAGTAAAGACAGCTCAACATTATTATCCATACCGAAAATAAATTTCCACTTACAAGATTTGATATGATAAAGCTTCTGAGCCCACCAAGGGGACAAGTCAAGCAAGACGTGCTTGCACACGATTCTCCGTATTAAATCTTAGCAATCGTCGCGTAACTAATAATATTGCCCAAGATATAAGGTATCGAATCACGTTGATTCTCTTCCCATCATAAGTCAAAGCAATAGTTATTAATTTCACACAATCCTATTTAAGGAACGGAGATTAAGAAATAACGAACCACTGAGGTCTAATTCTTCTATATTCAGTGCTGAAGAATGTATCCTCCTGTAGGTCCTATTCAACGCATCATAATGCACTAGTGTAATCTCTTGGTCAAGACAAGTCAATCTGAGCTTTTACACTTCAACCTTTCACGATGGATTGTTCATTTCCATCTAGGTTGTGAATTTGTACTTAGTTACGAGGAACTGTTAATTTGATCTTCCGTGATCTGGTATCACCAAATTAACTACAATGTAACACGTACTATTTATTGAACAGGTATGCAGTAAATATATATAACATTAAATCATAGCTAATGCAACAGTGATAAATAATTTATTTCAGTAAATAAATAAGAAATTCAATTTGGTTATACAAAGTAAAAAACATACTTTCCAGTATAACCCCAACAAAAATAAGGAGTGTTAAATAATGAGTAACACTCCTGTACATTAAGATCTATACACGAAGTCTCTCACTATTATTAGGGGTGAGCAAACAATCAAAAAAATTGAACTGAATCGAGGAAATTAGATTTATTTGGTTCGATTTTTTATTCATTTGGTTCGATTTTCGATTTGGTTTTCGAATCTTCTCTGAAAAATCCAAATTGACCGAAATAACTAAATTATATTATAAAAGTGTATAAATGTATTTTATATGGTATATTATTATTTAAGTAATGTTGTTTAGGTTGGAATTTGTACTTTAGTCTTTTTAAACATTGAATTTTGGTGCTGAATAATTTGTATTGAACTTCATTTTGCGTTGTATCCCTTTGAACATCGATGTTAAACTTTATTTCGTATAGTATCTGGTTAAATAGTTTGCATCAAACTCAATTTGATGTTTCTAATGATGAATGTGTTGAACGTATATGTTTATATTATTATAAATACATGTTTATTTAAAAAAAAAACAAGTTGGTGTTTTTCATCGAATTGATCGAATTAACGGATCAAAATAAAAAGGTTTGCTTTGGTTCAGTTAATAAACATTTCGGTTTGGTTTCGATTTGAATCCTAATAAATTCGATTATTTCAATCTGGTCGAAAAACAGTCCAAAATCGATCGAACCGACCGAATGCTCACCCCTAATTGTTATGTACAAATTTCATCACTATCATTCATAAACACAATTATTGTTTAAAAAATAGAGCATTTTTTAAAAGGTCTAGTGTTTATGCATAACAACAATAATATTTATCATAATAGTAATAATAAGTATGTATAACAGCTCTAATGCACGGATACTCCAAAAAATATTATGGTGCATCATCGGATACTTGATGGGTGCGGGTGCGATTCGCGTGGGATTCGCACCCAGTGCGCCACGTGACAAATTTTGAAAAAAAAAAAAAAAAAAAAGGGATACGCGCACCGGGTGCGTTTATGACGTGAAATCGGTGCGTCTTGGGTAATTTTAAAAAAAATTATGGGTCAATGTTGTAGTTTTTAAAACTTAAAATAAGAAAACTAATTTTAAATAAGTAAAATAACTTAAAATAAGAAGACTTAAAATTATCTTATCAACACTCAAAGTCAGTAAGTCACTAGTCTCACCACACGAACAGAACATATCATCGTCTCCTTTCTACTTTCTTCACGTTGTGTCGCCTCCAACATTTCGTATATTGTTATTTCCATATATTTTACAGGTATAATATATAATAAAATAATAAATAAATAGACGTATCCTTGCCGAATCGCACCATGAATTTTTTAAAAATCCGTATCCCCATATCTATATCGTGTCGCCCCCGCACCCACGCACCCACACTTGTTCAACACATCATAACAGTAATTTTAAAAAAATTGGGTTCGCACAGTGAACTCGAATTTACGCATGTTTTTATCTAAAACAATTTATTAGGCTGTGTTTATTTTGAGACTCACACGGATGGACTTAGGATTTTGCTCTCCCCGTCTCATACGAGTTTGAAATATATGAGTCTGGTTTTTAAATCCCACATTCAATCCACATCTACAAATACCTATAAAACATATTCAAATTATAATTTATTACTTCTCAATATACAAATTATATTCAAATTAACGCTAACCACCCTAAAATTGCATTAAAATTATATTCAAATTAGCATTAAAAATTTACAAATACATAACATTTTATTACTCTTCTCAATATAATAATATAATAATACAACATCAATCACTATTAAATATTGATTTGACATAAAATTAAATCTTATTCTACTCAAATCTCAAAATAAACACATACATTTACTATTCATCAAGAATTTTAAATCTCTAAATTTTAAAATCTTGACTTGTTCCGCACACTTAAATCCCAAAATAATCAAAGGGTTTTAATTGCGAGCCCCATTCCAATGTGCAGGGGAGTCATAATTGCAAACGTGAAACGGTGTGAGAAATTATTAGTTGTGTATGAATAAAGGTGGTTTGAATTGATACTACTTCTGCAACTATAGTAAAACCTCTATAAATTAATAACTTTGGGACCATGAAATTTTATTAATTTAGAGAGATATTAATATATCGATAAATTAATATTTTATTAATTAAAAGAGAGACTTTTTAAATTCAACAAATTTAATACATATGTATTGAAAATAAATGAATTCATATATGTTTCATTGATTATATTTATGCATCAACCAATTCTGTGAATGATCAAATTAAGAGAGACCATCCCACATGCACTCAAAAAGATTTACAAGAGTGGGTTGATGAAAAATATCATTTGAAAATTAGTCAAAGTACAATATCAAACACTCTCAAGAGATCATCGGAGTACCTTTCAGCCAACTTTGAGAAGGGTGTGGATATTAAGCTACACAAATCGGTGAAATGTCCAGATATGGAGAAGGTTCTTTATGAATGGTTTCTTCAGTACCAAGATCGAGTAAACATGACCAGAGAGCTTATTTTGGAGAAAGCAAAGGATATAATGAAACTTTTGTATCCTCAACACCCTCCTGAACATCAATTTTCTCAAGGTTGGCTTGAAAAATTTGTTGGGAAATTAATTGCCCGGATCTATTCGGGGTGAATATTTAAATACAAATTTAATTCTAACAATCATTACTAGCATGAATTAATCCTATATTAATTCAAATAATAATTCAACAACAAATCATGCATACAAATTCGTCACATAAATCCTACGCATGCGAAATTGCTAGGAGTTTACGTGAACTAACCTCTTGGAGTGACAACCGTTGAGAAGATGGATATCCCGTTCACACGAACAAACCCAAAGAGCCTTCTCAAGTATTCCCTCGTCCTTGTCCAATATTCCGGTGGAAGGATGCTCGCGAACAATTTACAAAGTGAAAAATAAAATTATGTTGCACCACCTTTGTGGATTTCTAATTTTTCCAACACATGGAATTACCTTGGGGATGAAAAATTCATCCCCTATTTATAACAAGGTGGTGGTCGAAAATTTTGATGAGGAATAAGATGGAAATCTTTTTCTTGGTCTCCAAAAAATCTTGAATATATCTCATATATTCTTTTCTCCATTTTTAAATATTCCACAAAAAATTTCACCTCCTTAATTTATGGAATTTTCGAAAATAAGGGCCAAGATTTCCAAGATTGGGATCGTCTTGAATTTATGAGATATTCTTGTATTCCAAGAATACATATCTTTCCATAATATCTTTTCAAGAAAATCAAGAAAATCTTTTCTTCCTTATTTTCTTTATTCTTTTCGAAAATTTACACAATAAATAGTCAAGTGGGAGATTTCTTGAATTTTATGAGATAAACTTGTATTCCAAGAATACTTATCCTCATTTCATAACAAAGTTCAAAGAAAATCTTTCTCCCTCTTTTATTTATTTATTTTCTAAAAAAAATAGGAAAAATAGGCAACAATATTTTATTTAATTTTAAACACATTTTTCAGTTATTGGACTTTATATTTGGGCTACTTGAGGGGCCTTTAGGAGAATTAAGATTGGACCTTCTAATGGACCTTGAATTTCCAATATTGAGCCACAATATTATTCAAGCCCATAAATATTAATTAATCACACTACATAATTAATATTGCACTATCCATCTTAACCCATATTACAGTTAATATGACTCCCGGTTATTATTTTCCGCATTTAAGATTATCCAGTCCATTAATTAATTTCAGCCACTGAAATAACTTCACTTTAATTAATATCTTTTTCCTTGGTTCAGGAACGGCTCAACATTATTATCCATACCATAAAACTAATTCCACTTGCAAGATTTAGTATGATAAAACTTCTGAGCCTCCCAAGGGGACTAATCAAACAAGACGCACCTGCACACCGATTCTCCGTATTAAATCTTAGCAATCGTCATGTAACTAATAATATTGCCCAAGATACAAGGTATTGAATCACATTGATTCTCTACCCATCGTAAGTCAAAGCAATAGTTATTAATTTCACACGATCTTATTTAAGGGACAGGGATTAAGAAATAACTAACCACTGAGGTCTAATTCTTCTATATTCAGCACTGAAGAATTTATCCTCATGTAGGTCCTCTTCAGTGCATGATAATGCACTAGTGTAATCTCTTGGTCAAGACAAGTCAATCTGAGCCTTACACTTCAACCTTTCACGATGGATTGTTCATTTCCATCTAGGTTGTGAATTATGTACTTTTAGTTATAAGGGACTGTTAATTTAATCTTCTGTGATCTGGTATCACTAAATTAACTTCAATGTAACATGTACTAATTATTGAACAGTTATGCAGTAAATATATGTAACATTCAATGATATTTAAAGCAACAGTGATAAATGATTTATTTCAGCAAATAAGTCTGAAATTCAGTCTGGTTATACAAAGTAAAAGCATACTTTCCAGTATAACCCCAACATTCTCCCACTTATACTCAAAGTCTGCTTTTAAGTATACTACAACACGTCTCGTGTAGATCTAAGTGACATCTAATGTCACCCACACGAACTTAATAATATCTCACCCACTTATACTCAAAGCAGATTGACAACGGTCTTGACACCCATTCCTTTCACATGTCTCTCGAATGTATTCTGAGGCAGACCCTTTGTGAATGGATCTGCTAGGTTGTCCTCTGACGCGATCTTTGCCACCTCTATATCTCCTCTCTTAACGATTTCTCGTATAAGATGGTATTTCATTTCAATGTGTTTGCTGGCCTTGTGGGCTCTTGGTTCCCTTGAATTTGCAACTGCTCCGGCATTATCACAATAGACCGTGATTGTGTTGGGAAAATTCGGAACTATGTCCAAGTCCACTAGGAAGTTCTTGAGCCAAACCGCTTCTTTCGCTGCTTCACAAGCAGCTATATACTCGGCTTCCATGGTAGAATCTGCGATGCATTTCTGCTTAACGCTTCTCCATGTCATGGCTCCTCCCCCCATGCTAAACACATTACCCGAGGTAGATTTTCTGGAATCTAAGTTTGATTGGAAATCCGAGTCCGTGTAACCGATGGGAATCAGATTGTCTGACTGATAAACCAACATTCGATCGTGAGTTCTCTTCAGATACTTCAGAATGTTTTTAATTGCAGTCCAATGTTCTTTTCCTAGATTACTCTGATATCTTGCCACCATTCCAACGGCTAAGCAGATATCTGGCCTCGTGCACAGCATTGCATACATGAGGCTTCCAACAGCCGAAGCATAAGGAACGTCCTTCATGTCATCTATCTCCTTTTGCGTCTTCGGGCACATTTCTTTAGATAGATGTATTCCATGTCTGAAAGGTACAAAACCTTTCTTGGAATCTTGCATGCTGAATCACTTCAAGACAGTATCTATGTATGAAGCTTGCGATAAGCCTATCATCCTTTTCTTACGATCTCGAGTGATTTTGATCCCAAGGATGTGATCGGCTTCCCCTAAGTACTTCATATCAAACTGTTTTGACAGCCATGCCCTTACGTCTGACAATACCTTTACATCGTCTCCGATGAGTAGAATATCGTCTATGTATAGTACTAAGAATACCAATGCAGTTCCGACACGCTTCTTATACACACAACTTTTGAACTCGTTTTGATCAAACCCATAAGACTTTATAACCTGATCAAAACATTGGTTCCAAGCACGCGACGCTTGCTTTAGTCCATAAATGGATTTCTTGAGCTTGAAAACTAGATTTTCTTGGCCTTTTCCAATGAAGCCTTCGGGTTGTTGCATATAGATTTCTTCTTCAAGACTTCCGTTGAGGAAAGCTGTCTTGACATCCATTTGCCAGATCTCAAAATCGAGATGTGCAGCTATCGACAAGAGAATATGGATGGACTTGAGCATAGCTATAGGTGAAAAGGTCTCCTCATAGTCGATCCCTTCTTTCTGAGTGTATCCTTTTGCCACAAGTCTAGCCTTGAAGGTTTCTACCTTCCCGTTCGGTTCTCTTTTTCTCTTGTATACCCACTTGCACCCAATGGGCTTGACCCCATTTAGTGGTTCGACTAGCTCCCACACCTTATTATGATCCATAGAACCCATCTCGGCTTCCATTGTCGTTTGCCAAGAACTCGCATCCTTGTCTTGGATTGCCTCATTGTAAGTCCATGGATCCGATTCATCTTCACCGGGGACCAAGTTCGACGACTCTCCTATCCCCATGAATCTCTCAGGTTGTCTAACGACCCTCCCACTACGATGAGGTTCTGGTTGTGTAAGTGTGTCGTTTGGCATGTCAACTTGTACTGTTGGCATTGAGGTAAGCCCCCTTAGCTCATCTAAGGTAATCTCACTTTTGGGCTTTTTGTCGTTCATATAGTCTTCTTCCAAGAATCTAAAGTGCGTACTGATTACCACCTTTTGATCTTCGGGACCATAGAACATGCACCCTTTCGTTCCCTCGGGGTACCCTATAAACAGCCTTAATTCCGATTGTGGATCCAATTTGTCGGCTTCCTTGTCCAATACGTATGCCGGACACCCCCAAATTTTCATGTGTCTTAAACTGGGCTTGCGCCCGGTCCACAATTCTTTAGGGTTTTGGGAACCGATTTGGATGGCACCAAATTTAGAATGTAAGCCGTTGTTTCCAAGGCGTGACCCCAAAACAATTTGGGTAGATCCGCATAACTCATCATCGATCTGACCATTTCTAAAAGAGTTTTGTTTCTTCATTCTGCGACCCCGTTTTGTTGAGGGGTTCCGGGTGCAGTCAACTGGGATACAATCCCTTCGTCAGACAAGTAGTTCAAAAAATCATCGCTGAGGTATTCACCTCCACGATCAGATCGTAGACACTTGATACGTTTCTCCCTATGATTCTCTGCTTGAGCCTTAAATTCCTTGAATTTATCAAAGGTCTCAGATTATGCTTCATAAGGTAAATGTATCCATATCTTGAGTAATCATCGATAAAAGTAACGAAATATTCATAACCTCCTCTTGCTTTGATTGAAATTGGACCACAAACATCGGTGTGAACGATTTCCAACACTTCTTTGGCTCTATTCTCCTTGGCTCCAAATGCCCTCTTGGTCATTTTACCCTCCAAACATGATTCGCAAGTTGAAAATGGTTCAACTCGGAGAGACTCCAATGAACCATCTTGAACCAATCTTTAGATCCTTTTTGGATTAATATGACCTAGTCTCAGATGTCATAGAAGTGTTTCGTTCACATCTGATGAACGTTTTATTTTATTACTCGAAATAGTCGATGTGTTATAGGATGCAATTCGTGAGTGGTGTGCACAGTTAATCGTGTAGAGATTATTCGACAACGTTCCATGACAGATAAACTCATTATTAAGAGTAATGGTAAAAACTTTATTAAAAGTAACCGAATATCCATCAAGAAAAAGTTTAGAAACTGAAATTAAATTATTTTTAAAACTAGGAACGTAAAGAACATCTCTCAAAATTAAAACTTTGTCTTCAAAAGACAACCGCACTTCTCCCACTGCTTCAGTTGCCACTCTCGTAGCATCGCCCAGTGTGATGAGGATCTCATTCCCACTAAGTTGTCGGGTCCGCTTGAACCCCTGTAAAGTGAAGCAAACATGATCAGTGGATCCCGTATCCACTACCCATAAATGGGTAGCATACGCCGCCAAACAAGTTTCAACAACTAGTGCATGAGAATTACCTTTCTTTCCAATCCGCTTGGGTTTGGAACAGGCTGACCTCCAATGTCCTTTCTCACCGCAGTTAAAACATCTCCCCTTAGCTGGCTTCTTTACTCCTCCATCTCCCTTCAACCTTCCCTTGCCCTTGACAACGCTTGAGTTCACTTGCTTTTGGCCTTTTGCCTTCTTCTTGTTCTTACCACCTTTTGGCCTAGAAGAAGAAGAAGGACCTTTTGCCACCAAGGCTTGACCAAAGCTTGCAACAGATCAGGCAACTTGACCTTTTGATTGTTCATTTGGTAATTCAGCTTGAATTGTTCAAAACTTTTCGGCAGAGAGTGGAGTATGAAATTGATCTGGGTCTCTATGTCATATTCAGCGCCAAGTACCTCAAGCTTATTGAGGTGAGCCATCATCTGGAGAACGTGCTCCCTTACGGGCATTCCCTCCACCATTTTCATAGAGAGCATATCCCTCACGGTGAACTGACCAGTCACACGGTTCTGATGTTGGAACATCGCTTTAAGACTTGTCATGATTTCTGCAGCAGTTTCAAAGTTTTGATGCTGATGTTGCAACACATCTGACATAGAAGCCAGCATGGTGCACTTAGCCATCTCATTTGAACGCTCCCAGTCAGCATAATCTTTCTTATCCGTTTTGATGGACTCATCAGTAGGCTTTTCAGGTTTTGGGACATTAAGAACCCAATTATGATGTTGTGCAATGAGGACAATAGTAAGTTTTCGATTCCAATCAACGAAGTTTCACCAGTAAGTAAATTGTGTTTAAGTATATTGAACAGTGGATTAAAAGGCTACGACATACTGAACTGAAATAAATAACGATTGTATAAGCACAAAATTATCACATAATTCAATCACATGAATCATATTAAAATCTCAAAAAAATAGGAACATGCATCAGCCAACATCTCAAAACAGTTTAAATAAGCCATGTGGGGTGGGTCATTATTTAAACACATTCAAGCAGGTTACAAACAAGAACAATTACAAACCTTTAATGTCCAGATTAATAGTTAGCTCCCACTTGACCAATATAAAATTGACAGGGACTTCGGGGAAGTATATGCATATCAATTTTATACCTAAGTAATAACCATGATTAAATACATAATTATTATTTCGCTTTGAACGAGCCTCATGGGGAGGGTCATCGTCACCACTAATAATAATTCACAATCATCCCTTCGGAATTTATTCATGTGAAAACCATCTTTTGGCCGTCCCGTGAGGGGAATTTCTCCAAAAGAATTCACAAATAAATAAATCATGGAGGTCAAAATTAATTCAATTTTATTATCCGGAATAAAATTGTCAATTAATTATTTTCAAAACATACTTAGTAATTTTCGAAAGTGAGATTTTTCCACAACAATTTCTCATGCATCGCATATTTAAACAAATTAAATAAGCACGAAAAAATAAAGCAAACATCAAAACAAAAAATTAAACATATTGGGCACATATATCCAATTGTCACGGTTAATTTTTTTCACGTCTTGATATTGAGAAATCGTCTTCATAGCATTCATCGTTCATCTCGAAAAACTCTCACTCGACCGCAACATGTTCTTTAAAATGTCCATCGTCTAGGTCCGAGATGACGTCCGGCATTGGGTAGCTCGCTGACCCCGAGAATGACGTATATGTGTGCGCCCATGCGACGGTTGTATCGAGCCGGCCATCCCGCCCGTCGCCGGCAGACTCTCTACCGGTGCTTGAATCCGCGCGCGCACCCACCCTACTCCACCCACGATTCTCGGCGGCCAGCCCCGCAGCGCCGGCGTCGCGTGGCGTCAAGACGCTGCTCCAAAGCGCCGGACCCCTCGGCTCCCGCCCGCGTCCTTGGCCCAAACTCCTCCTCGGTGCTTGCCACGCCCGAACTTGTGCAGCGATGGCGCCGAGCCTTTCGGCGATCAGTCGCTGACCTTAGCGAAGCCGTGCTTTTAGCTCACGTACATCCGGGCACTTGGTCGCCTCGTCTTTAATACTTCGTCTTCGTTCTCGATCCGGTTACAATTTATTTACAAAAATAAATAAACCTAGATTTACACTAGTATATTACATTGATCAAATCAAACAAATCCTAATCTACTCGTGGATTTTTTCACGAGGCAAAACGAATTCGAACGAATCGAATTAAAAACCACAATTTATATGCATGCATAAATAAACATTCATCAAATACCATGACAATTGGATACCTACAAAAAAGATCTAGCAATTCTACAATCCAATTTCAAATTTAATGAAAAACGAATTAAATTACAATTTAAAATTCAGAGCCCGAAACCAAGGCTCTGATACCAGTTGTTGGGGAATTAATTGTCCGGATCTATTCGGGGTGAATATTTAAATACAAATTTAATTCTAACAATCATTACTAGCATGAATAAATCCTATATTAATTCAAATAATAATTCAGCAACAAATCATGCATACAAATTCGTCACATAAATTCTACGCATGTGGAATTGCTAGGAGTTTACGTGAACTAACCTCTTGGAGTGACAACCGTTGAGAAGATGGATATCCCGTTCACACGAACAAACCCAAAGAACCTTCTCAAGTATTCCCTCGTCCTTGTCCAACAATCCGATGAAAGGATGCTCGCGAACAATTTACAAAGGAAAAAATAAAATTATGTTGCACCACCTTTGTGGATTTCTAATTTTTCCAACACAAGGAATTACCTTGGAGATGAAAAATTCATCCCCTATTTATAAAAAGGTGGTGGTCGAAAAATTTGATGAGGAATAAGATGGGAAAATCTTTTTTTGGTCTCCAAGAAATCTTGAATATATCTCATATATTCTTTTCTCCATATTTAAATATTCCACAAAAAATCTCACCTCCTTAATTTATGGAATTTTCGAAAATAAGGGCCAAGATTTCCAAGATTGGGATCTTCTTGAATTTATGAGATATTCTTGTATTCCAAGAATACATATCTTCCATAATATATTTTCAAGAAAATCTTTCCTTCCTTATTTTCTTTATTATTTTCGAAAATTTACACAATAAATAGCCAAGTGGGAGATTTCTTGAATTTTATGAGATAAACTTGTATTCCAAGAATACTTATCCTCATTCCATAACAAAGTTCAAAGAAATTTTTTCTCCCTCTTTTATTTATTTATTTTCGAAAAAAAAATAGGAAAAATAGGCAACAATATTTTATTTAATTTTAAACATCTTTTTCAGTTATTGGACTTTATATTTGGGCTACTTGAGGGGTCTTTAGGAGAATTAAGATTGGACCTTCTAATGGACCTTGAATTTCCAATATTGAGCCACAATATTATTAAAGCCCATAAATATTAATTAATCCCACTACATAATTAATTTTGCAATATCCATCTTAACTCATATTACAGTTAATATGACTCCCGGTTATTATTTACCACGTTTAAGATTATCCAGTCCATTAATTAATTTCAGCCACTGAAATAGCTTCACTTTAATTAATATCTTTTTTCTTGGTTCAGGAACGACTCAACATTATTATCCATACCGTAAAACTAATTCCACTTGCGAGATTTGGTATGATAAAACTTCTGAGCCTCCCAAGGGGACTAATCAAACAAGACGCACTTGCACACCAATTCTCCGTATTAAATCTTAGCAATCGTCATGTAACTAATAATATTATCCAAGATACAAGGTATTGAATCACATTGATTCTCTACCCATCGTAAGTCAAAGCAATAGTTATTAATTCCACACAATCCTATTTAAGGGACGGAGATGAAGAAATAACTAACCACTGAGGTCTAATTCTTTTATATTCAGTACTGAAGAATTTATCCTCCTGTAGGTCCTCTTCAGTGCATCATAATGCACTAGTGTAATCTCTTGGTCAAGACAAGTCAATCGAAAGCCTTACACTTCAACCTTTCACGATGGATTGTTCATTTCCATCTAGGTTGTGAATCCGTACTTTTTAGTTACTGAGGATTTGTTAATTTAATCTTCGTGATCCGGTATCACTAAATTAACTTCAATGTAACATGTACTAAATATTGAGCAGATTATCAAAGAAATATATGTAATATTCAATGATATTTAAAGAACAAATGATAAATGATTTATTTCAAAGAAATAAGTTCGAAATTCACTCACGGTTATACAAAAAAAAACATCTTTCCAATATAACCCCAACAAAATTCAAGGTGAGACATGGTATTAAATCATTAGTCATTTTTGGTGAAAGTGGCGATTAGGTTGACATGCAGGACATGGAAATGAAATGGATGCTATAAGGGAGAAAATAAATTAATTTCCCACGAAGGATGTTTTTAATTTGGATGAAACAGATCTTTTTACTGAGTTACAAGTTGATCACTCTCTTGCAACCAAGCAACCATAATATTTATAATTGTAATATTTATGAATTATTAATTTAGAATTTTAATGGGACCTAATATTTATAAAGGGATTTTTTCAAAAAATTATTATTTTATTATCTTATCGAATTTGATGATTTTTTATAAAAAAGGCCAAGTCGGAGACCGAAAAGATTTTATTATTTTTAGAGAGTTTATTAATTTATGTAGTTTTATGTACAAATCAACCAACCAAAATTACAACAGCAAAAAGGGTAAAAATGGCAAGATTAGCATACTTTATTTATTCTTCTCTCCGCTTTTTTTTTTTTCCTCATATTCTCTCTGTAGTCTAGGTTTTACTACTACTTCTTAATTTTTACCTTTTTTCATGATCTCCTTCAATTTCGTAAATATTTTCAGCTTTGATTGAAGATTTTCGGGGTTGAGATTTTCTCGAAACGGTTCATCTTCCTGCTTTCTTCCGCTGTGATTGTGTGGTTTTGACTGTTAATAGGTAAGTTCCCCCTTCTCACCATTTTTTAGCATGTTTTTCTGTCTATTAGTGTTTTAATTGAGAATTACAATGTTTTAATAGGTAAATTTATACAGCAAAGTGAAGTTGAAGATGGTAGGCAAAAAGGGACGTGATAAACTTCGATTTTTCAAAATCGTGTTCGACAAGGACGGCAGTGAAGTTATGGTACTAAAAAGTTCTCTTTTTGCTTTTCGGTTTCTTTCGTGTTTTAGGTTATTTGGGGAATGGTTTTGGGGATTATGATGGCGATTTTCATTTGTTTCCATCGATGACTGTGTTTAAATATGTTATATGTGGACCATACACGTATTACTATAATCTCCAAACACATGCCTTTTTAGTAGTTTATGGATTTAAGATTATAATAGATGTAAAAAGTTATCACATGTTTCCCGAACATTTAATAAATATTAATATAAGCAAACTAGATTGCATCTTTACTGCAGTTTGATTTCATGATCTGTTCTTCCTCAAGCCACAAGAGCCTTCATAAATTTAACTATTTCTCTATTGAATTTACCAATTATGTTGCTCAGCAGTCAAAGATTTTGCTGAAACAATAGATTTTGCTGTTGTTAATGGCCTTGGGCTCACCTCTAACAACTAGGTTGAAACTTATATGATTATTGTGTACATTAGTTTGTGAATTTATTCATTTGGTTGAGCTGGCCAAGTAACAAAAAAAGCTCTTGCTCTTAATCCTTTTAATATGGGCAAGGTTGGAATCAATTGATTACTTTTGAACTTGCATTTGTGGGAAAAGTTCTATATATGTATACATTTTTGTCTTTTCATTAAAAAAAGAAAGATACAATTTTTTGTTTGAAAATAAACATTTCCTAAGAAATTTGTAAATTTTTTGCAGTACTTGCCTCCTATGATTGCTCAACAAGTGAACCACTTAGTTGGTAAAGAAACCAAAATTGAAGATAAAACGGGAGCTCGGTGGCCAGTAACTGTGTCAAAAGTCAATGGTTACCTAGCATTTCAACGGGGTTGGCAGAAGTTTTTTTCAGACCATCGTCTGAAAACAGGAGAACTTTTAGTATTTAAGTACGTACGGGAAAGTCATTTTGTTGTTCGTGATATATGGATTAAGTGCCTGCGATAGAGAGAATTTTAATGATGAAATGCCTCGTGAGACGAAAAGGGCTAGGACAGACCCAGGGCCATCTGTTGAAGAAGTACCATATCAGAATTTTGGTATCAGTTCCAGGGGTAAAACTGTCTCAGACTCAGACTCAGACACTTCAGTTGCCTCTGAGGCTGGAAGGAGTCCAGTTCCTACGGAGATGGAGGTCCTAGATCTCATGATGAAGGTAGAGGATGGGTCCTGTCAAGAGGAAGATAGGACCATTTGGGGTGATTTATCAAAATTTGAGGGGCAAAGCGTACTTTCGCTACCTGATTCAGACAGATCCCAAAATGTCTCAACATCTCATACTGGGTTTGCAGAACAGGCTGAAATAGTTGGGGATGGTGTTCAAACAGGTGAGGTCTACACAGGTCAGGTTGAAGACCATTCTGAAGATAGTCTCACTGATAAGTTAGCCCCTTCTTCTTACTCTGATGTTGTGGAAAAGGCTAAAGAACCAGGGCATGATGCTGAAAGAAATATGGTCCCGACAACTCAGATTAAAGGTCATTCTGGTCAATTTGTCATCAACAAGTTAGCCCATTCTGAAAACAGTCTCACTGATAAGTTAGCCCCTTCTCACTCTGATGTTGTAGAAAAGGCTAAAGAACCAGGGCATGATGCTGAAAGAGATGTGGTCCAGACAACTCAGTTCAAAGGTCATTCTGGTCAATTTATCACCAACAAGTTCAAGAAAGCTGTAGAGACAAGAACAGTTTCTTCTCATCCTAAAAGTACAATAGTAAAGGGGGAGGACACTCATACAGCTGCAATCGATATAAGTTGGACTGCTACCAAGCACTCCGAGAAACCTTCTGAAAATATTAACTCAAGAAAGGGAGAGTTTGATGTTTCCAATGTCCAGAATGGTAGGCGTATTGCTTGTGTTAATCTTTCAGTTTTTTATTTTTTTATATTACTAAGGATAACTCACATGTACTCAAGTTATTTTTCTAATCTGATGCACTACACAATAGCTCTGTTTAGAATCATGTAGTTTGGTTTTTTCCTTTTATAGGCAATCTGATTCCAAAAAGGGGTATATGAGGCAAAAAGCAGGTTCCATGATATTTCATTCTCCAGTTCAGCGAAAAAGGATCCATCTGGTTCGTATATCTTTCTTACACCATCCAGACTACTTACTACAACATTGAAGTTTCATTTTATCTTTGTCTCAAGTTTTAACATTTGTAAACAGGGAAAAGTGCTATTAAAAGTGAATTGGTAGAGATGGAAGATGAACCCATTATTCTTCCTCGAGCATCTCGCGGTGTGTTCTTGTTTTACTTCTCATCAATTTGAAATTTGTACTACATCACGTTTTTCTCCTTTATATTTTGTAAATATCCATTAATTGTCTGTAAAATTCATTCACAAAATGCAGGAACGGAGCCAACTAGGAAGATGAAAGTAAAGGACGAACCTGAGTCATATTATGATAATCCTATCCCACCGTCTGCTTTCGATCCCTTTTCAGCAGAAGTGAAAAGCAAATCGTACCTGGTACATTAAATCTTTTTACTACATTGCCTCTTTTAGTGTTTATGGTTTTGATTCTATTTGCTCGTTGCCTGTGTGTCTTGGCTTAACTTAGAGTCAACATCATAAAGCTGTGTGACATTGGAAAATAGATGATTTTTAAGCATATTTTAATTTTTTAAAGAAATCTACTCTCTCGTGGAGAGGTTTATCAGCAGGGGTTTGGTAATGGTTTTATATATTTTATTTTGAAGTTTTGAATTTCATCCAACTCCCTTAATTTGTTTTGTTGTCTAATTTTCATTGATTATGTATCCTGTGATGAAAAACATCAGTATTGGCACTTTCAACCTCAAAATCATTGTTCTGTACATGGGTATTTATTAATCACAGAAAGCTCTTTTCCTAATTTTCTTAAGAAAATCTTTCAGTTTTGTTTAAATATAAAAGTTCGGAGATGTATTGATTTTACTACGGCTTATAATGTGAGCCTGTCAACGTGATTTAATTTTTTTTAATCAAGTTAAATAATGTATGTGAGCATTTTAATTTTTACTGCTGCATCCCAAATAATGAGTCTACATAACCCAGCTTTGATTTATAATAATAAGGAATTGTGGCAGTGTTAATACTTTATTATCACTTATATTGTTAGGATAGCTTTTAAATTAAAATTTGTGTTATAGCTAAAAACTGATGGCAATAACAGGGACACAAAAACTATAACTAAATATTAGTTTTGTTGAAGAATTAAATAACCATATCCAAGCTGAACCTTGTACGTAACACAATCTATTGCAAGTATGTATTAATCAAGAATACAGCACTATATTCGATAAACAGAAAAAGATATTATAAATTATTTGTGTATTCATCATGTGTTGATTGTGTGTTAAAATAAAACTATTTCACCTCCCCGAGTCTGATACATCCACGTGCCTGAGTCCGATTCGTCCGTTTCACCTCTTATAGCCAGTTACCCTTCCAAAATGTCGGAAAAATGAAACTTACAAGACTATTTTCGATACGTGAAAGTCGACAGGACTGAAAACAAAATTGGGGTAACATATAGGACTGAAAAATACATCTTCCCTAATGTTATCCATGTTAAAATTCTAATAAAATTATAGAAAATCTATAATTTGAGGAAGTCAATACTTTCCATTAACGTCTCAACTCTGATATATCTTCCTATCCGCATATTGTGTTGACTTCTCCATTATGCATGTTTAGGAGTTGCCAGAAGATCTTACATCCTTTCGAGGGAGAACACAAAAAGGGAAAACGGGAAAGGTTGTATATCTCAAAGACTCGAAAGGAAGGATTTGGCCACTTTTCTACCCAGACAAACCTGGTGTGAAAGCATTGTGTCTCAACTGGACTAACTTCTTCCACGGAAACAACATCAACCTAGGAGACGAATGCAGGTTTCATTTTGAAAAGGAGACGCCCTGCATTGTTCGTGTTGATGTTATTCACAAGTGATTAGTTGTGTTCAGAATGTAGATGGTATTATGCAGATTATATTGGTTTTTTCTTCTTTTTTTAGGACCACCAGGTAAGGGGCTTTTCAAGCGGGTTGACAACTTCTTAGTTCTTAGGTATTTTGATTTTGTAGTAAAACTGATTTGGAACACTCGATTTCAGGTCAAATGTTATGTGCCCAACACCATACGTGATCTGTGAAATTGGGCCAGCTGCTTATTTATGTCCACAAAATCACTAATCCACTATTTCTTTTATTTCAGGTTATCCTTATTTAATGATTAAAATATTCAATATGAATTTATTATTTCTACGTTTTGTTTGTCGAATATCGAAGCATATATGTTGATTTTGGTGAACTTAAAGTAGCTTAATTCTTATTCTGAGATCAAGACTCTGTTCCCTTACCCCCTCAAATGAGTCTTTCATTAAAAAATGGACTTAAGATTGAAAATAATGCATATAAGGTTATGGATTGGAGTAACCATTTGATCTTTCAAAAAAAAGTGTATGCATATTCAAACGAGTCTTCAAATTAATGGTGAAAGTTTAGATTGTAGTAGTTGACTGACTTACCAAGTACGACAACTCGACGGGAAAGCAAAGATTGAGAAAGAACTCTCGTTTTCTTTATATCAATATCGAAATCAATTGTCTCAATCAAAATGCAATGAACAAGTCTTAAGACCACGAAGAGCTTAAAGAAACAAAACCAAGCAAAAAACGAAGTAACAAAGTAAAATAAAAGGTCCAATAAAACACCTAACACAATATCATACTTCAGGCTTCAAACGAATTGGATCGTACATGGCCGAGTACACTTCATTGGGGTAAAAACACCTAACAAAATAAAGAAGAAGAGATTAGGTGGAGTACTGGGAAACAAAATCAACAAGAGCAGATAAAAACATTGACAAATAAAGGATATAGTATTAGAAATCAAAGGACAAATTACAAATAGATAAAAACATTGACAACTATATATAAATTCTAAATCATTTACACAGGCATGAGTATTAACATAAATTTGGAACACAATGAATTTCATAGCATGCAAAGGCAAGAAGAATTTTATTACCTCTAGACGTGCAATTGGTATATATGGCTCATCAACAATCAATCGAGAAATTTTCCCAGTGATTTTACAGAATTCATAAGATTTTATTCTTAAAAATCTTGATACAATCACGATAGAATTTTTGAGATGAGGATTCAACTCTCAAACATCATTCCTCACAAATTGTTCCAGCTCATATTGCATAGCTAAAACCCAACAATTTGACACATGCAAAGTAAGAAGTTAACATTTTCTTATGATGACGTTCAGAAACAGCATGAGTTCTTGTATCTTTTTATTTTCACACTTATAATGGTCTGTTCAATAGGATGATGTTTATGAATTCTTTTATGCGTAGAGTTCTTCGTAGACTGACTGTTGAATGTGTCTTCTTGAACATCTTCATCCCAAATAAAAATGATTGCAAAATTATTAGAATCATCAAACTCAACATGGGATGATTTAATAAATTTTGAGTTCTAAAGTTGCAAACTCTATAAGCTCTACTGTTAACTATTTGAATAACCAGGAAAGCAAACTAATTAAGTCACATTTAGATTCAAACTTACCAATTTGATCACGGTCATTTAATTTAAGATATAGCACTTGCAACCAAAAATACGTATAAATTTGAGAGAACTTTTACAAAGAGCTTTGTCTCGAAGAACTTATAGAAGATGCAAAGAAATAAGTTATAATATAATCAAAAGACACAATATCCATGGCTCAAGAATCTTAGGAGTGTGTAAACTACAATGAGCCAAGTGTCACTTATATAGGAAAAACAAAAACCTAATTTAGAAGGAAAATCCGACCTAGCCATTTCCAAGATTTGATTTCTTCCAAAGGATAGTGGATTTGGTGTTGAGATTTCCTGATATATTTTAATCTTCAATCCAAGACTGATAAATATTTACATTAATTATTCCAAGAATAAGGGATTCTTAACCAGGAATTTTCTTTATTTAATTTTAACATTAATTTCAGTTTCCCAATCTTCTAAATTTGCAACTTCCTAGAAGAAAATAACAGAGCTGTGTTACCATGGAGATATACAGTCTTATAAATGTTATAACAATCAAAAGTTCCAATATATATATATGCATGCAACAATCAAAGTGGTAAAGGTGCATAGGTACATCTACATAGAAAACACTAAAGTGATGCTTGATCTGGTGTTTTAAAATTGATTTTAGGATTTAGAAATCCAAAAGACGGGTCTACTTGAAATTTTTGAAATCTAGTTTTATAAAACCAACAATACAACACCTATAAACTTGCTATCATTCTTTCCAAATCTCCTCTTACACTTTAATATATTTAAACCATCACACATCCAACGACAATATAATAATACAATACCATTCACTCTTACACATTAATCGACATAAAGTTAAATCTCGTTTTTTACTTAAAATCTCAAAGCAAACACACACTATTACTATTTAGGATTAGATTTTGAAAATAGGTTTTCAAAATCCACTATAAACCCAAATCAAGCATCACCTTAGATCTAGAAATAGTATAAACTAAATGGATACCAAATTACCTCAAGTTCACTTCTTCCAGCTACGACTTCAGAAGACGGACCTCGAGGTCATTGCCATAGCTTTCCTGCTCTTCTTTCAAAGATTCCAGAGATTCCACAACGGATGAGTTCGAATATCCACCTCGATCAATTGAAGTGTTGGTATTTCTCCAATACCACATGGAATCTCGCTTAAATTTTGGCAATCATAAAGAGTTATGTGCTCAAGCCTCAGAAAAGTGCAGCTTTCTGTTGTCCAGAGATGGAGATCTGTGGTGTCAATTAGAAGAACTTTCAGTTGATCGAACTCCCCTTCAGTTGTTTCCCATTCAGTTCCATCGCAGGCATGTCTCTTCAGCTTTAGCACTTGAAGATTAGGCAATGATCCAATAATTCTCATATCTTCCCATGGAAATCTACACCCACTTAAGCTCAGTCTTTTCAGAGTTGCTGGGAAACCAAGGTTTTGGGACACATCATTCTTCAGGCTTGGATATGGCTCATGATATACTCAATTTTTCGAAGTTTACACAAATGAATGAGATTGTTTAAGCCATACTTTGACCATCCTGATTCATATACATCCTCATACGAATAAAAAATTCCCAACTTCTTTAGGTTTTGCATCGTATTCAAGATCCGTTGAGAGCATTCAAACCCTTTTATACGCGAAAGTGTTTGCAGTTTCGCAAGAGATAAAGCTTTCCGACAAGAATTTGAATAGCAATCAATCAAGATGCCATCCAACAAGATAAGATGCCTTAACTGTGGCATTCTCCCAATTTCAATTTCCATACACGCTGGATAAGAAGTATTACTGTCATCATACGAACGAACTTTAAAGACCCTGATGATTAAGGTTTCTAGATTCTTAAGTTGGGAGAATAATCCAGAAACTCCAATTGTAAGCCTCTTGTCCACAGCTTCAATTGTAAAAGCAAGGTACTTCAAGTGAAATAGTTCAACTATACATATTAAATCATCGAAAAGTAAGAAGCTGACACTCATGGCATCAGCAACCCTCAGCAGTCTAAAACTTTTCCAAGAATCAAAAGCCCAGTGATGGAAAAGAATAATAGTATGGATAGTTGAACCATCCATTTCTGGAAAGCTACCCCAAACTTTAGAAAAAACACTCACTCGCTGTGATTTCTCAATACCTTCAGGAAAGTTACCCGAAAAGTCATTTATGACCTGAAGAAACTTCTCATCCCGGGCTCTGTTTAAACAGAGGTCTCTCAAGAGGTCATGCATCTTGACGGCTCTGATCTTGCCATTATACCTTTTCTTATTGACCAAAACGAGACTTCTTTTGGCCAAATCTTCTAAGTACTCATCTCCCAACTCTTCCATATCTTTTGATTCATCTGATGTTAGAAAACCTTCTGCTGCCCATAATCTTATCAGTTTCGACGCATTGATCTCATAATTTCCTGGAAAACCTCCTATAAAAAGAAAACATGGCCTTAAATGATGGGGCAAGTGTGAATAACTCAGTGACAATATATCCGAGAATCTATCATCACTTGCATTTACAGTTTCCTTCACGTTTTCCGAAATATTCATCCAAGTGTCCTGCATCCGATTAACCTTAGTGAGAACTCCAGCAATCACAACTATTGCAAGGGGAAGTCCTCCACAATTCCGAGCAATCAGCTTCCCAATTTCCTCAAGTTCAGGAGGGCAATGTTCTTGTGCAAACACCTTCTTTTTGAGTAGATTCCAACTCTGATCTACAGACATCAAATGCATCTCGTGATGATTTCTCAAAGGGTCAACATACAAAGCTATCTCTAATTCCCTGGTGGTTACTAAGATCCGACTACCATTGGAATCATCTGGAAATGCCCTCCGTACATCATCCCAGACATTCGTACTCCAAATATCATCCATCAATATTAGGTACCTCCTCCCCTTCAAGTATTGATATACTTGTGTCTTCAATTCTTCATCACTCTCATCTTGGTGCTGTTTTGATGCATCAATCAGATAAAGAATTTCTGAAAGAATTCCCCGTTCATTGTAGTTCTGGGAAACAGTCACGAAAGCACGAAAGTCAAAGTGATGCACTGATAAAGGATCATCATGAGCATACACAGCAAGAGTAGTCTTCCCAATGCCCCCCATACCAACAATCGGGATGACTTGAAGTGCAGACGGCTCTCCAAACAGACGACCCTTTATTTCAATCAAATCTTGTTCAAATCCCACCATTATGTCATCTTTGATGTTTGGTGCAAGTCTTGATGCAAAAGTTGACACCGTATTTGTAGTTATATTACTTTTTATGAGCATAACTTCATCCCAGAAAAGGGCATTAATATCTTCAATGGACTCGTGCAGCTCCAGGTGCAAGGTGCGGATTCGATGAGACAGAATAACCCTATGCACAGCTTGCTGAAAACGATTTGAAACATTGAAAGATTGATATCTCAAAGGAATTCTTTTACCTGAGATGTTGCATCTAATAATATCATGTGCTTGATCAGCTAGGATTGTTATTCGTGCTTCTAAGCCCCCTGCTTCTCCTGGAAAATCATCAAGAAAACTTAACAATGAAATAGTGTTTGTATGCAGGGATTTAAAGTCCAACTTCGGGTGGAAAAGATAGCACTGTTGAACAGCATCTAAGACCTCCTCCAGTAGTATCTGTGCCAGTGAAACAAGAGCAGCGCGAGTCATCTACAGTATAATCAAACTTTGATCTCTCTTCCTATCAGATGGCAAATGTTCCTCAAGAACAAAAAGAAAAAGAAATAATCATAGAGAGTTTTGAAAGAGGGGTGAATGTATATGGACCATTGAGAAAGAAACAAAACAGATCAATAAATATACTCGAATATGGATGTGATAGCTCACCAAACCGAAATTTCAACCCCAAATTTTTTACACACAGAAAATTCTTTAAACTAAAATATCCATGTATATACACATTTAAACATCTATGGATTATAATTCCTTTCAAAAAAAAAACATATAAATTATATTATCCCTTTCTCTCTTTCATGCTCCCATATTCCTCATCCTTTTCATTTTTATGGAATATAGGAAGAGTCACCCTCTACGAAACCAATCTTTGTTTCATAACAGGAACCCATAACTTCAAAATATTATATAAGGACAATATTGCATTCATCTAAAGACATTGTTCAACCTCGTTAAATATAGATAAAAGACATCAAGAACTAGGGCAACCTCGTTACCGTGGGCGGCGTTCTAAGTACCAAACGAAAGTGGACGATCCAGAACCTGAATCGGGGGTTGGGGGGTTCAATCTACAATAAATTTTCAATTTTTCAGTCTGCTCAACCACCGATTACCTGTAATTTTTTATTAAACTTCTGAAATTTGAAATAGTTGGGTTCGGAAATCTGACAGGGAGGAGAGAGAGGAATTTGGTGAACGCTAATCGGATTTTTCAATGTACAATGATTTCTTGAAGGATTTTTTGATGGGTTAAAAATTTATCAGGATTGATTTTGGGTGATTGATAGTTTGATACTCTGTAAGGTTTGAATTGGGTTCCTGGGATTATTGCTCTGTTTTGCAGTGTGTGGCACCGAGAAATTGGCTGGAAATCTTAATTTTGAAATGATAAAAATTAATTCCAATGATTCACTACATGCCCACAGTAGAACTCCCATTAAAATTTAAAATATATCTTATACTAATATATACACCCCTCATCTCAAAACCATTCTACTAATTTCAGAGGGTAAGGGTTAGAGCAGTCAAAATGGGTTAGGCCCGTTGGGCCGGTCCAGGCCTGCCTGTATATGGGGTGGATTGAGTTGAGTATTTACGAGCCCACCGGAGAATGGTCCAGTTTGGGCCACGGGTTTGAGTGGGTTGGATTGGGTTGGCCCGCGGGCTTTTTTTTTAAGAAAAAAATTAATTTTTTTAATAATATCATTAAATTTAATTAAAATGTTGAAATATAAATACAAAAAATAATTTATTTCTCATTTACGCACGCAGCATATAAAAATCATTTTATTTATTACGACTATTTTGTGGATATTATTGCTTAATCTTTTAGTTTATTGTAAGTTTTGTTTGTTTTAATTATTCATTAAAGCATTGTTCATATGATGCTTAAACTTTACACAAACTCTCATGTGAAACATGTTCATATTATGAATTTAATATCATTACACTCATTAAGTTATATTAATACTCTTATAAACTAATACCTCTAGTATTTAATGTTATGATCCCAGTTTACAAGTGTTATTATATTAGTTTATAAGTGTATCGGTAAAAATTTAATGATATTAACATGTAAAAAATAATATTTTATTAAACAAAGCCCACGGGCTACCCGCTACTGGGTTTGAAAGAGTTTTCAATTATGGGTTGGGTTGAAAAAAATGGGTTGAAGTGGGTTTTCAACCCAACCCGCTCGACAAATTTCTAGTAAGGGTACATATACAAATTTTCAACAATTTTTCCCTTTTGATAACCATAAGCTCTAAAAAAATTGAAAATCTTTTAAATGGGTTTTACGATCCAACGCATTCGCGGACGATTTTAAAAGGATTTTGAATAAAATAAAAGTAATTTGTTTATTTTAATTTTGTATATAAGCGTACCCCTTTTTGTAGTTTTGAGGGGATTTAAATTTATATGATTTTGAATAAAATAAAAAAAGTTGATGATAGGAGAATAAGATATGATTTTTGATAGGAGAAATACCCATGTCACCAACTAGCAACACGTGGACAATGACTATGATGTGGACGTCGCTCGATCAAGTCTTTAGAAAAATCTTGCATCAACAATTAAATGCAAGTATTAATGGTCATCAATAGTCGCCAATTGTCATCGACAGCCGTTCAAGGCTGACTAGACGCCGACGCAGAAACCCCATAACATCGCTGAAAGCAGCTCAACGGTGGTCGAGAAAGTGTTGAGTAAGCGACCACAAACGAGGCTTGACAAGGTAAACTTCATAATTAGGGAAAGGGTTCAAACCACATCGCTAATCTTCTTATTATATAAAAAAATGATGTTTTTCACTAGAGAGTGACAAGTGTCCACCCTACCTTGCTGCCAAGGATCAGTTGGAAATAACCCGAATTTAATTTGCTACGTCGATATGTCCGACTCTGAAAATAGAGTTCATATAAGGATCCAATAGCCTATAGCCGGGTTTTTAATAAAATAACCATTTCGAATAAATTGCAAATAAGAGACTAGTGCAGCCGCGTAGTTACACTTTAGAGCTTGAACTTGATTCAAGTTTGCCCTATTAGTCTACAAATTATCACGATGATTGGAAATATATTCATAAGATTTTAATTAGATGTATTAAGTCTAAATTTTGCATCATATGAAGCTATCCTAATTGCAGCTAACATTGTTGAATGTTAAAAAAAGAAAAACCCGCATAAGTCATCATATTAAACTGTTCGCTTCCGCACATAATTTTCAATGAAACGCCTTCGTATTTATGTATGCTTAATTGCAATATTAGTAGCTCTAAAATTACAAACGTTAATTTTACAATTTGATGAAAAAAACTTATATCTGTCACTTGTGCATACAGAGACGACAGGATTCGACGATGATCTGATATGAACTCTAGAAAAGTAACCTCTCTCTTAAGTGTGTGTACACGTGTGTGTTCTGTTGAATTTGGCACAACAATTCAAATAGAGTGAGTCACGTTGTTCAGATTTTGGGCCTCAGCCCACAAGCCAAGGTTCATTTTAGGGCTGAGGAAATCACTGAAAATACTTAAGATATCAAGACTTACTGCATCAAAAAATATCGAATTTATCGAAATTTTTAAGATAATTATACTGCATCAAAAAATTTCTAAGATACCATGATATGGATATAGAAATTTGAGTATACCGCGATATACCAAAAAATTTTTCTAAGATATATTAGATATCAAATATTTTCGTATATCTAAAAATCCTATATTCAATTTCATATATATTTTTAAAAAATAAATAATAATTATATTATATATATATACACAAACACACAAATCACAAAAAATAAACCCTAACTCTGTCTACACCCGCCTCCCCTTCTCACCCTTTCTCCCTTCTCACCCGCCTCCCCCCGCTGATCTCCCGCCTCCCCTTTGCCGCCCACAACTCCATCTACATCCCCACTCCCACTGACTCACATACATTTTCTCCTCCCCTTGTTGTCGCCCGCCTTCCTCTCTCCATTGTCGCCCGCCTCCCTATCGCCGCCGTCGCCCCGCCTCCCTCCCGCCGTTGTCGCCTCGCCTCCCTCTCGCAACCGTCGCCCAGCCTCCCTCACTCCACCCGCTCTCTTCCTCCATTTCGATTTTTCTTCAATCGCCGCCGCCGCCCAAGCCAAGCCATCCACCACGTGACCACGTCGTCATTGTCGTCGCCCAAGCCAGCCACCACCGCTCTCTTTCTCCCTCACATCTCTAATAAAGTTATGCTCTCCTTTTTTTTTTTTTTTTTTTTTTTATGCAAGAATCGAAATTTGTTAAATTAGGAATTGTTTGGGGTGTTAAATTAGGGATTGTTGGGGGTGTTAATATGCTGAGATTGTCTGGTTTGAATTGCATACCAATTTTTTGGTTTGGTTTGGTTTGAATTGCATACCAATTTTTTTGGTTTGCATACCAATTTTTGGTTTGGTTTGGTTTGAATTGCATACTAATTGTTGGGGGTGTTAATATGCTCGAATTTTGGTTTGGTTTGGTTTGGTTTGAAGTAGAAGCAATTTTTTGCAATGGTAATCAAGATATCGGTATCAATATTGGCATATACCGAAAATTTCGATATACCAAAAAATACCAAAATTTTCGATATATCAAAATTTTCGGTATACCGTTGTCATACCGAAATTTTTCAAGATAAACCGAAATTTTCGGTATGACAACTGTGATATGACTTTTTTATATCGAAATTTCGGTATACCGGGGTCGATATACCGAAATTTTTCGATCAGATGACAACGGTATGAATTTTCGATTATCCGAAAATTTTTCGATCTCAGAATTCAGATGGCGAAAAAAATTTTTGCGGTATGTCGCGTGCTCACCCCGCCCTAGTTCATTTACCTCTCCCTCAAATTAATCTCTTCTCCAAAATTATTTTTATTTTCATTGAATCGGCCATATCATGAATTATATCAGGTCTATACATAAATTATATCAATTTTACATGTCAAAATTATCATTGTTGTGCATAAAAAATTTTACTGTGTAAAAATATAAAGTATTTTTAATCTACATAACCGTAATAATTTTTATGAATAACAATGATAGTTTTTACACATAATAGTGATACTAAAAAAGCCGAGTTCACTTCACATAAGTTTTTGTCTTTTCATTTTATGATATTAATATTAATTTGATAATGTCATATTTTAAATATAAGACTAGAAATATTAATGTCATATTTATAATGTAGTTTTCTTTAATCAATTATATTATTTAATTATGCATTAGAAGAATCAATTTAAGACTAGAAATATATTTTTCTTTAACTATTTTAAGTTAATTTTACAAGAAATTAAAATCTAAATAATCGTTAAAGAGACACTTTTGCGTTAGACCATCTCATGGTGAGACGAAGTGTGATTTTAACATTAACCTTTTAACATTTTGGGAAATGTAAGTGTTGATTGCGCTAAATTATACTCTGTTACAAAATTTTGTCATCGTTAAATATAATTAAATAATTTTAAAATTATGCATAGACACTTCACAAGAATTAGATTAGTATATATATATATATATATATATATAATTGAAGATATATTGATATAATTTTAAAATCGTGCATCGCACGGGTGAAAATACTAGTCTTTTATAAAGGCCCAGGTCGGGACCGGAATATTTTATTATTTTAGAGAGTTTATTAATTTATAAAGTATTAATTTATAGAAGTTTTATGTACAAATCAACCAACCAAAATTACAACAGCAAAAAGGGTAAAAATGGCAAGATTATACATCGGAAATATTAGTGGCAAAGTCTTGTATGCATTCAAGTGCACCATGTACTCATGACACATTTTAAAAACATGCAACTTGTTATGCTGAAAGATGCAACTTGCTTGCACTGAACCGTGCAACTATTAATATGGAAAGATAGTTGCATCTTTCAGTATAATAAATTGCATGTTTCTAAAATACAATATGAGTGCACGGTGCACTTGGATGCACATGAGACACACTCGACCCCGACAGATCTCCTACAACTCATATGCAGTACCTATTTTTGGACCGAGTTTGGGAAAATAATAGCAGGACATTATCAGTGCTACTGAAGCAAGGATTGAGAGAGAAGTCTCATTTTCTTTATGTTTTAATCAAAATGCAATGAACAAGTCTCAACACCTCGAAAAGCTTAAAGAAACAAAACCAAGCAGAAAACGAAGTAACAAAGTGAAATAAAAGGTCCAAAGTTGGAAACTAAAAGAAAGATAGAGTCGGCAACATCATACATCAGGCTTCAAACGTATTGGATCGTACATGGCCGAGAACACTTTATTGGGGGTAAAAACACCTAACACAATAAAGAAGAAGAGATTAGGTGGAGTACTGGGAAACAAAATCAACAAGAGCAGATAAAAACATTGACAAATAAAGGATATAGTATTAGAAATCAAAGGACAAAATACAAATAGATAAAAACATTGACAACTATATATAAATTCTAAATCATTTAGACAGACATGAGTATTAGCATCAATTTGGAACACAACGAATTTCGTAGCATGCAAAGGCTAGAAGAATTCTATTGCCTCTAGACGTGCAATTGGTATAAATGGCTCATCAACAATCAATCGAGCATTGTTCCTACTGATTTTACAGAATTCATAAGATTTATTCTTAAAATCTTACTTGATACAATCACATTAGATTTTTTGAGATGAGGATTCAAACTCTCAAACATCATTCCTCACAAATTCTTCCAGCTCATATTGCAGAGCTAAAACCCAACAATCATTAGTGAGTGCTAATTTTTTAGGTTCAAATTTGGACAAATGCAAAGTAAGAAGTTAAAATTTTCTTGTAATGACGTTCAGAAACAGCATGAGTTCATATATCTTTTTGTTTTCACACTTATATTAATTTGTTCAATTGATTTTTATAATTTTCAAGGGATGATATCTACTGCTTTTTAGTTGAGATGTTCTAAATCACCTTTCATTCAAAATTCAAATGATGAATATACAGAAATGAATCTACTTCATTTTGTTCTTTAATGTGTCTGCTTGAACATCTTCATTACAAATAAGAACGATTGCGAACTTATTAGAATCATCAAACTCATCATGGGATGATTTAATAAATTTTGAGTTCTAAAGTTGCAAACTCTATAAGCTCTACTGTCAACTACTACTATCTGAATAACCAGGAAAGCAAACTAACTCACTTTTAATTCAAATTTACCAAGTTGATCATGATCATATATAGCACTTGCAAGTTGCAACCAAAAATATGTATAAATTTGAGAGAACTTGTACAAAGAGCTTCGTCTCAAAGAACTTACAGAAGATGCAAAGAAGTAAGTTATAATATAATCAAA